>VDFB02271358.1:967999655-968026355 GCA_007258455.2 Sequoia sempervirens
ATGGTCCAAATAAGGGTGTAATAAACAAAGTCCCTGATCATTAGACTACCCATTATCCATTGCTACCCTTTAAAAGCTTTACTCTAATGCCTCCCATGAAAAAGTTATAAAAGTTGTTGCAAATCTTCATACCTGTACTCTTTATTCTTAGCTTTCTTTAGACAAATGTTCATAGTCATACCTTAATTGTCACATTTAATTGATATAAACAGATTGATTTACAAAAAGAGATTGCAAAGAAGTAGCCATGAATTTAACAAATTGATATGAAATTAGTATATATCAACATTGTTGCCCTTTAAAAGCTTTACCCTAATGCCACCCATCAAAAGTTTATAAGAGTTGTTGCAAAACTTTTCATAACTCTACTCTTTTGTAGAATCAGACCTGCTCTTTTAAATTCACTAAACTGCCCTCTTATTAATTATAAGTTACGGTGAAATGAATATCCTATGCGTTGGAAAGATGCTACCAAATTACACATACTTCGTTAATTGAATGGTTAGAGATGAAAACCGCTTGCTTCTTATTCATTGTAAATTACATATTTTATTCAACTTTTATATTTTCTGATTTACTTCTGCAATATGTTTAAAAAATCAACACAAAAGTTCTACATAAAAACTTTAAACAACAATTTTTAAAAACAAGCATATCGGCAACCTAAAACTTTCTCAAATTGCCTTCAATATTGTTCAATATGCAACTCATGTAAGTGAAAGTTGGCTTCAACCCTTACAATTTCATTTTCCTTTGTCTTTTCCTGTAATTTGAACTGCCAATGTTTTATTTTCAAGATCTGCCAGTGTTTTTATACCAAATGCTACGATTACAAATGGATATGTTGAAATGATTTAGATTCATCATTTGGTAGGTATGCATCAATATATGAGCAAAATGGAAGTTTTGGAACATAGCATGTACATAGATCAAACATAATGTACTAGGTCATCACAAGATTGAAGAAAAACCAGTAGAAGAATAAGTAACAAATTTTTAATTTATTTTATCCAAATTTGGATTAGACCGAAGGTTGGAACAACCCAAATAAATTGTTGGACGTTGGACAACAGAATATTATGGAGAAATTCCTTCTCTAACTTTAACTTTCTCAAGCTCTAATGCTCAAGTTCAGTCCAAAGATTCATTGCAATTATCTAATATTTCTATACCCTTTATTTTTCACTTTAATAAATTATCATCTTCCGATAAAAAAAAGATGATGCCTTATACATTGTACTCATTACTTGTAATTAAACATAATTGATTTATTACAAAATAATAGTCAATAGTTGAAGATTAAAAAAAATTGAACAAGACAAGAATTAAGGGAATAAAAGCATAATGGGTCTTTCTAAAATTAAAACTCAATCTCAAATTCTGATTTAATAAAAAAAAAAAAACAAATAAAATTCCTATTAATATTTTTATCTTAAATAAATTATCTTTCTTTCCATCTAATATTCATGTAAGCTTACTTTATGTTGAAGGCAACAAACCTTCTCCTAAGAAAATAGACCTATTATTTATTAATTTATATTCCACACTATATTTATCAAAATAATTATGATTTTATTTTAAATTTTCTGACAAATAATAACAAAAATCTAAATATGTAGATTGGTAAAAGCTTTTTAAGGAGTTTCTAAGAAATTGTAATTTGTTAAATGGCAAATAATCAATCCATTAAATGGTAAAAACATCCAAAATCTCGCTTATCAAGTAAAAGTTAGATCGATATTAATTTTCCTACAAGATGGAAGCATGCTACTTCAATTTCCATTGTTTTTTGTTAATTTAATGCCAACATTAATTCTTCAATTGCATTTAATACTTCATTTCTTTTTTTTTTAAAACTACATTTATCTAACTTTATTTTTATCCTTATTTAGTATTGATTAGTAATTATTTAATCTAATCACACATAACACAATCACATAATCACTTTATTCTCACCATGTGAGTAGATTTGTATTAAAGAGAAAAACTTTAAAAAAATTCACCAATGTCAGTAGATTTGTATTAAATATCATAATATTCAAAGTCATTGAAGGCTTTGACACTAAATTATGATTGAATTTTTTTATTAGGAAATCACCTTGTGCTAGTAGAGATCTGTGGAACACATCTATACCTACCTAAATCAATTACAATTGGACAAGATACAAACCTCTCATTACACCTCAAAAAACACACAAAAGTAAATAAAAATTGGTGTAATCATTGCACCTTATTTTGGTGCAACTGCTATTATAGATAGACTATCAACAATTATACCACTTTGTACATCTTATTACAAAAATGCATATCAGAGTTTATAGATATATCTATATATTAATAAGAAATCAACTTTAGTCATTGTAGCACATGTTGCATTCTTTAGCATCATCTGGATTTGACATCCTATTTGTTGGTTGGGCACTAGATGTAGTGCCCTCCATTTGTGTTGTCTTTGTGATACTTTTCAACTCGCTGAGAAAGTCGGGTATTGTTAAGACCTTGAGTTCATTTGATTAAATCTGGCCAATACATGTTTTTGATCAAATCATGACATTTGCATGGAATTATTAAAATTTAAAAGTGTATTGGGTAATCAAAAGAAAATAAATAAATAAAAACAGAGTAATAGTAAATAAGACAATTAAATGAACTCAGTTTTATATATTAATTTAATTTAATTTAATTAATCAATTTACTTGTATTTTATGCTGCGACTATTTGTCATAGAGAAGAGACTATAATATTTCAAATGCAAGAAAAGGGGGACTTTGGTTCTTGTTAAGAGAGTAAATTTGAACTTCTCTTATGCCTATAAAACTGATACTCTTTTAATGCCTAGGTATATCTGCTTATTCATTTCCGAGACATTTACATATTGAAAATGTAGCGAATTCTCCTTATATCAAATAGTGCATTCGTATAGTTCTCTGCTCAATATTAAAACTTTTATATGCTTGTTAACCTAATACTTGAATTAAAATATATATAATAATAATCTGTTTTGCGTATATCTATAACCATTTTAGCCTCAACACCACGCGTCTTTCAGGAATTTTGTGAATGTTCACGCGTCTTGTTTTAGCATCCTCATTCTGTCAAACAGTGCACGTGTCTTTCTGAGCGTCATCTTTCTTCATGCATTTTCTTGAGGACATTAGATTCGAGGAAGGGGGCTCTGAGTTTTTGGGGCGTTGGCAAGCAGAGAGTTTGGGGAAGGTAGAGAGGACACGGGCAAAGGCGGTGGATTCACTTGCTAAGGTATTTGTTCTCCCCAAACCCTTTTCCTCTGGTATTGACTTTTCACATCTCCATTTTGGCGAACTACAGCATGAAAATTTGGCTTCAACAAAGGTTTGAGGATATAGATAATAAATGATAATTTTTGTCAAACAGTTCTTATGCCCTGTCCATGTTTCTGCATTTCGACATACCTGACTTCGAACGCATTTGCAACCTCAACTTCTGACGAACTTCTTCCTTACTCTGTTCTTTTGTTTTTTTTTTTTTTTTTTTGGATGTTCTTCCCCTGTTCGTAAGCTCACATTTTGGCATAGGCAGGGAGTGCGTTGCCAAAGGGTGAGTATAAATTTAAATAATCTCCCTGACACCAGTGGCAATCTACCACTGCTACAGCATTTTGACCTTGGAGGGCATATAAATTTTAATACTGTCCCTGATACCATTTGCAACCTATCTCAGCTAGAGTATTTGGGCTTTAGAGAGTGTACAAGTTTAAACAGCCTCTCTGATACCGTTTATAGTGGTAATTCAGCCAATAAAAGGAACTAATCTCCCTTAGATTCCATATGAACATTCATCACTGCAAGTATATACTTAGTGATCATTCTTAAGCTTTCCTTTTAATTAACAGTAAGTGAGAAATTGGGCTTTCTTGTAAACAGAGTCGAAGGTCATGGCTCTCCATCGATGTTGAGACCCTCTTTGATTATTCCACAGTCACACTTTCATACTTTGGAATCGGCCTGAACAATCTTGTATAATCTGTACATAAGGAGATAACTTTGTAGTTTCCAGATTTAATAATAGGTATTTCTATCAAACAATTTTCTAAGTTATGTGGGGGAAATTTGTTCTTATCACCATCTCATGATCTTTTATCAGAACTGTGAAGTCTCTTCTCGTATTACACCTACTTAGTCATGTAAATTTGAACCTCATCATATCGGCTATGGGATTGATTTCCTTCTTAATGTTGCATTTTGACATTTATGCTCAATTCACTCCTCTTCTTCCTTGTTTCCTCCAAGTTTTGATGGTTTTCTTTTTATGCCATGCGAAGTTCATAAGATAATCTAGATTGACATCACTCTTTTTCTATCTATGGTGGGCATTTGATGAAATAGATAAGCCTCTTATATTTTCTTCTTAATCCAAATTACTCTGTTCGATATCTCGGTTTCATATAGTCTGTAGATGACTATATCATCCTTTTAATTATGCGGGTGAATCCTTTCAACCCAAGCCAAAATTATACTGCTATCATGGCATTTCAATATACCTGTGGGTCAGTGAGGCATTTTGTCGAACATTTTACATGCCTTGACTCTGCTTACACATTTTACATGCCTGTCTGCTTCTGCAAGAACATAAGCTGCAGCATTTTAGGTTCCAACTAAAAAAAAACAGTGTTGCTGGAAATGCCCAGCCTATATTCATACTTGATCCACAGACGCCACAGGTTTAACTGGCATCTCTTTGAGGCATTCTGTGAATCAGTTCGCATGCCCGTGTAAGGGTGAATGAAGTACGTTGGAGGATGTATAAATTTAAATAACCTCCCTAAAACCATTTGTATTCCTTGAGATCATTTTTCTTTGAAGAGAGCTCTGCCAAACAGATCACGCACCAAGTCTGCGTCTCGACTTCTTGCATACATGTTTACTAGGGTAATTATAATGGCCTCAGCTTTTGGTAAGGTTAATTTGGAGTACCGTAGACCCTTTTAATGGTTATTGCCTGAATGCCATCGATGGGAATTGTACTCTCAAAAAAATCAATGTCTAAAATGTCTTATTACCTTAATGCTGGTGAGGTGGCATGAGGAATTAAGCCCCACGCCTGTTTGAAAAGGATGTTCCTAAAACAAATATAAAGTAGAAGGGGAAAGCCTTGCTTTCCACGTAATCCCCTTAGTTCATTCTTTTCATTTAACTAAAGTAATTCCCCCTCCTTTTTGCCTAAAGAAAAGAATAAAGGTAAGATTTAAAAGTATTACCATAAAATCTTTAAAGTGGGCCAAACCCAATCTTTTATAATTTATAAATGAGAAAGTTAGTAAAATCCTAATAAGCCAATATGTTAGTAGGAGGTTAAGATTTATTAAGTTAATAAAATTAGTTAAATTAATAGTATGTTAGTAATTATTCATTTCTTAATGTTTTTTTTTTGTTTGTTTAAGATTAAACTTATTTCTTTTTATGATTATGGAAATGTGTTTTTAGATTGGATTGTTAATAATTTTATTTTATTTTTGGGAAAGTGATAATTATTTAATTAATAATATATTCATTTATCCTAGTATGATAGTCCATGAGAACATAGTATAGTTGGTGGCATTGACCAGACTTGAGCTTCTAACAAAATTAGGAGAATGTGAAGCATCTCAAGTTAGTGATTGAGCAGTTGATTAAAACGCAATTATGATGAAAGTATTAGGGCAATAAATAAAGTACTTCTATAATTTATTAAATCATTTCTTAAATGTTATACAAGAGATAGTTATCTTTAGCAATTCGGATAGTAATGTTTAGCGGAATCTAATAAAGAAAGAAAGGCTTGCAAAGTGTATAAAAGAGAACAATAGTGGTTATTTTTAAATGTGGGTGTTTATATTATCCTTTCTTGGCACGAAAGATGAATTGGTTTTATATGCGGTATTTTGTAATGGTTGATATGTTGGTTAAGACAACTGTGATTTATGTAATTCTCTAATAATGGATTGCTCTAATAGTTACAAGAATTTATATATATGTATATGTGTATAAATATACATGTGTATAGTGATTATAATTATAGATTAAGTTATTGTCTATAAAGGTGCATTGAGTTATCTATAAGAGTATGACGTTAATAGGGAAATGTATATAAAACATGTGTATGTAATTGCTTTATTTATTTAAATGATTTCTTAACAAGTAAAAAGATAAAGTATCATGATTATCATTTCAACTATGTTAGTTTAATGTTAGTTTTGTGTTTGTGTTAGTAAAAGTGGATGGTTGTTAGGATATACCTTAGATATTGTTATTTGTGATATTTATAGCCTCAAAATTTGAGTAAAGAAATTGATAAGTTGTTTAACTTAAATAATTTGATCTATTGATGGATGACTTAGTATTTGAAATGTGGAAGTGATGTCTTTATTGATATTGTGAGAGTGAACTTTCATGGTGGTTGTGATTGCTTGTTCGTGATGGATTAACGAATATTCTTGATGGTTCTACCTTGACATGACTTCCTCTTGAGTTGGAGTTATTTTGACAAGATTCAATATGTGAGCTTGGTATTAATGTGTAAATGAGTCAATGGTTAAGTATTGAGTTTTAGGAAGTGGTAGAATAATGCCTCTTGGCTATCTTGGTTGTTGATCGAATATTGTGTTTGTTGATATTGAGTTGAATTTTTATTATTGTTTTGGAGGATATCTATTTTGCATTAATTTGGTTATTGTTCAAAGTGAAAGTGATATTGAGTATTCATGTAAGGGTTGCTTGAATTGAAAACCATGTTGATTGGGTATTGTTTCGATGTTTGGAACATTATGTTTTATTTTTGATATTATGAAGGATCTTGACTTATATTTGGTTCCAATTATTTCTTTTCTCGAAGGGGTCCATTGTGTCCAAAAAGGTTATTGAAAATATCTTGATCTTTGCAATTAATTATGCAATGAGTTGATTATGTTATCTTGATTAAGTTTGAAGGTCACGTTATGATATTGCCTCTTTTATTCCTCTCTTGTCGTTTTGCGATTATGAAACTTATAAAGTCATTTTGTGGCCTCGTGATATGAATCTTCCTTATTGTGTTAATTCTGATTGAGGAGACTTTGTTGCATTGTCTTTCTTGTGGTCATATTTGAGATGGTTGGGAACCTGATATACTTGAATTACCTTCAATAGAAGGTTGTGGATTTATGATGTTTTTGGCTTCCAGAGGCAATGGAGGAACTTGACTTATGTTGATTTTTCCACAGTTGTTCCGTTGTGATTTATTGCTCTTATTTTAGATTTTGAGCTCATGAGTAGTACTTTGTACTATGGTGTTGACTTTTGATGTGGTGGGTGGTACCTCCTTTTTCTTGTTTCAGTGATATGGAATGGGTTTGCGAGATGGTTCATGCCTCGCATGTTTTGTGTTATATTCACCTTGATTTCTATGTGAGATAAGGTACACCCCTTGCATGTTTTGGTTTGGGTACCCATAGGGAGAGTGGCTCTTCATGGGGGCCGGCACACAAAGGGGCTGTTAGGGTAACCCATGGAAGAGTTTCCTTAAAAAGTGATAATTTAATTAATGAACTGGTGGGTTTTGGGTAAATAAACATTAAACAAGATTAATTATGTTCCTCACCCATACCGTTAGTGCTATCATAAGGCTAAGGATGGGATGAGAAGACCTGGTTGGTAAGATCACTGCCTTGTCCTCACGAAAGGTAAGTGGTTCTGCATGAGTCACCCTATGGATCGGTGCCTTGAGATAGGCTACCTGGATAACCATAAATGGAGGCGGTACCTTGTGATAGGTTGCCTAGATAATCCATGTAAGGCCATGCGATGACACTCTCCTACAGTACCCATTTATGTTCCCTTGTTTGGTTGCCTCTGGGAGTGTTGATTTAATTGTTGATGTTGTTGAGGCAATTGGTTCTTGGTGATTGTAGTTGAAGCCTCCAAGTTCTATTTTTTTAGTGTTGCACCAATGCCTCATGGAAACTTGATTGATGTTAATGAAAGGTGCCCTTGTTATTTATTGTTGGTTGATATTGCAATTTCATTTTAAGGCTTTGGATCCTATTATTGTTGGCACCTCTTATGGTTATTTAGTGTTGATCTATAATCTTGACATTTGGCTATGTTGGACTTTTCACTTATTTTCCTTGGCTAAGTGATGGCAATGTTGTGGTTCGTTATCTTATGTTGATGATATCCTTGTTGTGGATTTTGGTTTTCTATTGGTTCATTTGATTGTTTTGGATTGCAGTATGGGGATCTTTCTTGTCAACTCCTAGCACGAAGGGGTGGACTTTCAGGTCCACATGGTCGGGTGGAACGTGCTATGCACCCCATTGGGTCCCCAGCCAAGGAATGAGTTGTGCAGATATGTGCCTCTTCTGGTGACTCCAAGATTGTACCCAAGTCTGAGCTAGACTTGTTACTTTGTATTCACCTTTCTAGTTGTATCATTCTATCTTATTTTATTGTTCCCATTATTGTCGGGGAACACTTCTGTATCACTATCACTCTTGTACGATGTAACTTTTATTATCATTTTAATGAATGTAATCTTTGACCTTAATTTATGGTCTTTGTTGGATGCTTATCATGCTTGAAATGTATATTGACACTTGGTACTATTATGAGACTTTGTTTCACATTGTGCAATTCTTAATGGTGTTGTATCTGTGCAAATATGTATAATTGTGTCCATAGATGTGATAGATGGTTTTATGTATGTTATGATGTGGATGTTTGTATTTTGTCTAGTAATTCTAAATAATGGTTAAGTGGAATACTAATAGTTAGTTAAACATCATCTTGGCATGGGTTTACGTTATTAATGTTGTCACACGTACCCCAAAGGATGTGGTTTATGATGTATATGTTTAACTAAAAATTTATGTGTTGGTTGTTCATGTTCATCATATGTATTGTTCTACTTTCAAAAACAAATTATTGTGCTTTTATTGTAAGTTCTATAGTTTTCCTTTAGGGTTAGTGTGGTGGGGCGTTACACTAGAGCTTACTTCCTCAATGGCTAAGGTGGCATCTTCATCCTCCTAGGGACTTGGTATGTGAGAACCTCTTGTCATGCCTACATTATTGAACATACCTTGGAAATCGTTCAATGCTCTTATGAAGGCATCAACCATTTCCTGGTTGTAGTGATGAGCATGTCCACATTTTACTTCCTCCCTAAAGACTATCACTAAGCCTTCTTTGAATAGCCTTAGGAACTTTGTCATGGAGAACTCTAAGTGTAAAATGACATGCAAGAAAAAATATGAAATGTGAGTCGCTTTGATGACTTAGTGAGTACCCTCTTACACCCCTAAAAATTATCTACATCCCTTGCTTTCCATACACTCCACAATACTTCAATAGACAAACTAATCCAAAACATTTAAAATTCTTTGCTTAGTTTCCTAGTATTGAATAAAACATCTTTATACTCAATCTTATCATTTTTTCCCAGATCATTAGTTCATTATAGAAAAGTTTATATATTTCCTTAGCATACAAACAATAAAAAAGGATATGCTTTATAGTCTTAGGAATCTTGCAAATGTTGCAAATGTCAACATGAACATAGTTAATTTTGTATGCTAACTTATGCAATAAAATGAGCCATCTAAAATAGGCCTTACTAGGCTCTATGATGTTATGCTAGATAGAATCAAAGGTTTTATACCACACATCATCAGGGAGGTGAGTCCCCCAACACTGGTTAGCATGGTCACTAATAGTAATTACATTGGCTAGTTCTTTATATATTGATTTAGCTTTGATTTTAGTTAACCTGGTGTTATCTTTCCAGAAAAGGTCACAAGCTAGGTTAAGATCCTTGTTAGTGTTGGTAGGGAAGTGTGCCTCTTTTCAGGCCTCAGTCAGGATATTGTAGGTTCTAGAGTTGGAAACATGTAGGTTGAGGTTGATGACTAGATTTTTCCAATTCTTGGCTTTCCCATTGATTAGAATATCTTTAAAGGTTTTGATTCCCATTAGGTTCCATTTCTTGGTAGAACAACCTTGCAGTAAGGCCATTGGTTTATTGTTATGGACCAAGTTCCACCAAATGGAACTACAAGAGTGACATTTAATGACATTGCTTATTAAGATATTGTTTACTTTACAAGAAGCTTTGGGTTTAACTGTCTCCCATGATTTCTAAAGACTCTTAAACACTGAAGAACCAATTGGAGACATGATATTTATTCAAGAGAATTTCATAAACTAGCAGTCCTTTCCATGCCTCAACTTGTTTGGGGATAGCTAGCTAAATGTTGTTTCTTACTAATACTTTCTAGGGTTCATTTCCTTCCATAGCCTTGGAAACCCATTTTTCTACTAATGAAATGCCATGTAGCCTTAGGCCTTTTAGGTTGACCCCCCCATGAGCTTTATCTATGCAACACCATTCCCATTTCATGACATTACTTTTCCTTTTTCCTTTACCATATGACCAAAGAAAGTTCCTAATTCTTTTATGGATTTCATTCACCTAATAATTGATAAAAAAATAGACTAAAGAAAAATAGATGTTGTAGGAAGAGAGGATCTTCTAATAGACCTGAATTCTACTAGCCAAAGATAGGTAAGTTATTTGTTCCACCCCTTAATCTTATTTTCAAATTTTTTACTTATTCACAACCACATTTCTTTTAATTTATGATTGACTGTAAAAGGTATCCCAAGGTACCTTGCTTGTTTGCTGGCCCCCCCATTGAAAATCATATTTTTTATCAAAGTCTGAGGTGACTCAACCTAGACAGGAATATTAGACTTATAGATGAAAATTTTGTCAACTCTAGTTGATATCCAAAGTGGTTGTATTATATAAATTATGTACTGCATTCAAGCACACCCCATGTTTAATGGGCTATTCTAGAGAGTGATCAATATTTTCTAAACCTTATGAATGCCACTTAAAAGTGTACAACATAAACTATAGACCAAGTTTGTTGCATACTTGGATTATGACCACAATTGTTGGCAATAATTTTTTGAGAAGCAACTTTCTTATTTTTAGGCTAGTGATTTCTTCACATAAGACATGTCATTAGTGTCCAATTTATCTTTATTTTTTTCTTTCCTTTATACCTTTCATTATGCTTAGACTTAATACCTTTTGCAACCACTTATCCATCCTTCTTTCCATAACCTTTGTAGTCCTCTCTTGGTTTATTTTGGATGGGCTACTCTTTGAGGATTTTACTTTCTTAGTATTATAGTCTTTATTGTACATGATAGATGTAGTTCCTATCATCTTTGTAATGTTTTCAAGATATCTAGAAGAATCATTTTTTGAATGACTTGCATTTAGATATTTCACTCATCCATTTTCACTAGGAGTGTCCCTTCTATTTTCATTTCCACAATTGAGTATGCTTACATCTCTTTCACTTTTGCTATATTTCACAATTATTTCATCTTTTTTTTGCCTTATTTGTAGTAATTCTTTCTTGGGAATATATGAAGATCATATCATTCTTAATATAATTAATAATAACAATTGATATATACACACAATTTAAATTGTGAAGCTTAATAATAAGTTTATTATTTATTATTAATTTTTAAAATAAATTATATACTATATTTTTTATAATTTAAATTTATTTTAAAATAATATTATGATTTCTTGGTCTAAATAGTTATATTTATATCTAAATTTCAAAAAAGTCACAATTTTTTAGTTTACTTTCAATTAATTATTGTAATTTACTAAAAAATCTATCTATTTAAATATTTAAATTATTTATTTCTTATTTTTAAATTACATTAATACATTATTTAATTATAGGCATTTCAATTTATAATGATCTTTCTTTTGCTAAAATGCGAATTAACATGTTACTATTGACTCAGTTTGAATTAAAAAAAATATGTTACACCTCTTATTTAATTACATCTTGATTTATTTTTATACCTTCTATGTATTCATTTTTGTCTCAAGAAATGGATAAACATGCAAATAATAATGTTATAATTCCAAGATGTAGTGAAGATACAACCAAAAGAATGCATACCCCTTCATTCCAATAGATTCCACAACCATGCTACCAGAGAAATGCCCATCTATCAATAAATCAAAATGCCTTGGAATTGATGTTCAAAATATTTTTTCATATATTACAAATAGTTTCCATGCATTTTTATGCAAGTTCAAACTTGAATGGAAAACAACCCCTCTTTTTGAAGCAATGAATATCAAAAAACTTCAAGAAACATTGACAACATTTCAAGATAGTTACATAAAACTTGAGGGTTTATGTACCTTCCTTAGGGAGGTTTACTATAATTCACACTACCAAAATGAAGCAATCTCTTCTATCATCCATGTATATGAGATGTATTTGCAAATTGTGTGAAACAATTGTTTCTTTTTACTATGTAAACAAGGATGTGGAGCAACAAAAATAGTATGCATGACCTTTGAGGAATGGAGCACAAATGTAGTGTTCCTATTTCACACTTGTTACATTCACGGAAACCTTAGAGATCTCAATCTGAAGATAGAAAGGGGGAAAGAGATCTTGCAATAATGTATCCTAGGGTTTGATTAGAGATAATAAGAGGAGATGCATTAATAAATTGGGCTTCTTTATGCCTTAATTGGCCTAATTTTAGTGGTTGAAAGATACATTAACAAATTGGGCTTCTTTGAATATTTTATTTATAACAATCTCTTAGATTTATTGATTCCAATAGGAAATAAAAATATATTATATTATCCAAACATACAATTCTCATAAATTTTTTTTTTTCAATAGAAGAATTTGAAAAACTGTCGACCAAGTGTTAATTAAGAGTGGACTTATGAACTTTTTCACTCATGTGACCCAAAGATTGGCACCATAACATACATCCATGGTTTTGTAGTGCTATTTATATAGGTATAATTATAAAATATTGAGGTGTTTAACCTAATCAAGGTCCTAATATGAGATCATCTAGAAACCACCAAGTTCTCTCATAGCAACTTGCAACCAAACTTCCCAAATGACACATGTATACGAGAATCATTTAACTTAGATACCAAACATAAATTTTTCATAAGTCCTCAAATATACCAAATATCATAAATTATTTTAACCATTTCAGCACTAGAATATAACTATACCTTTACTTTAGTAACAATTTGCATGATATTATTGTTTCCATGGAAAATATCCTTCAACATATACTACATATGTAGCAACCACTCCTTGTGAGGAGTCATGGTAGGAGAAAATTGAAAAATATAAGAATAATCACTAATAGTGTTATTAGAAATATATAATCCAAATTAATAAGCTAAGAATCATGAATATTAACATTTTATTAGAAATAAATAAAGCATCATTATCACCATCATCAAAAGAATTTTATGTGGGATAATTTAAAATCTTTTTCTTGTATATGCATCCATTCTTTAGATGTTTTTCTATCCATAGTTCCAATAGTTTACTCAAATTTTTTATAGACTACATTTAATTGAGATGATGAGACCACTATTTTGAAATAAGTGAATACAACATTATAGGTGTAGGATAAAAGATTATTATTGAATTTAGAGGATCATACAAAAGAGGTGGATATTTTTAGTGATACATTACAATAATTAAAAATAGGAGAAAAAAATGAGTTCTAGGATTTATTTTTTTGTTAACGACAAGGGTATCCTTGCGACCTAGCCCAACAGCCAAACAACCCATATCTTTGGTACCTAGGCCGAGTGGGGATGAGACTAGTCCCCTACGGAGGGACCCAACAACTGACATGTCAGTCCCAACCAAGTAAACTTGGGAGCGGAGTCGAACCTAAAATCAATATGGAACTCACTTGGGATGTGTTTGGAATCCAAAATTGAATGATGCAATAATTTAAATTATAAAATACAATTTTGGTAGATTCCCTCAAGCTTGCACAAATATGATAATTTTTGGGCTTTTATTAAGATTGTAGTTTCTATTATTTTTGGGTTATATTGTGTTTTTCTATTTAGTATATTGTGGATTTTTTTCTATTCAAAGGACATAACACATAATTGTGTTAGGAGGATGTTTTTGAAAGAGGAAAAAATGGGCTTTATAGGGACCTGAAACCACAAAGTTTACAATTAAAAGAGATAACACGTCAAAGAACCCATAAACATAGAGGCTGTAGAGAGGACATAGAAAAATTTTACAATTGTGTTAGGAGGATGTTAAGACTAAATTTAAATTTATAATTCCATAATGTCTACATTAGCACCTAAATATAGATAAAGAGAACATGGTAAGGCATTAATCATGCACATAATTAGGGATAATAAAATAATCATGCATATTTTTTATTTAAAAAAAATGTATCTTACATTATAGGTGTGTTATAGTTCACAATAAATAAATTTGTACTTTAATTATAATTATGCATGATTATATGAATAATTTAGGTAGTGCTAAGAGATATGTGCCTATATGCACCTCTAATTATACAACATTAAGATAATTATGATTGATATTAATCAATAGAATAGGAAGTAAAATTTATGTGAATAGTCTTGTAATTAGATAATATGTGTTTTCTTATTAATTATATGCATCTATGTAGTTGGGATCTATCATAGGGTGTAGTTGATGGGGTAAATCATAGTGTGAAGAATTCAACACGCTTTAGGTTAGATGGGGATAAATTCCAATAAATATGAGGCCTTATGTGTCTAGCATCGAGTCATTGTATATGTAAGTAGGAGGATGGTTGATAGACCTAACACACATATCTAGAAATTATTAATAAGGCCTAGTAACTATATCTAGAAAATCCCCAAAAGGATAAATGTAGGATATATTTTCACTTTTTGACACTAAAGTATAATCACTATTTTTTTTTTCCATTTTCCTATTTAAAATATTATTATAGACCATAGTCAAGTATGGATTATAGTTTTAGGTCAACCTTCACCATCCCTAATGTACTTGCAAAAATAATCCCTTATATTTAGTTTTTAAATTTAAAATATAAAAATATTTCCTTTATATCCTATATAACAAATTTAAATGTAAATATTAAATTATTATTCTCTGTGGATAAGATTACATATTAAAAATATATTAATATTTTAACTTATTCAACTATAAAATCCCTTAAGAAGATTAACAAGGAAGCATTGGCCATAATTTTTACAAGGACAAGAAGAGTAATGAGGAAGCAATGGCCCAATTCTTCAAGGAAGAAATTGATCAAGAAGGAAAGTTGGGGTTATGAGCACAAATCCCTTAAGAATATTTGGGTGAAAGTTGTTGAGTTGCTTATGCGCTATGTGACTCTGGAGGGGAGGTTTAATACTATTCTCAATCACCACTTAATGCTTCTAAACCATTTTTGACATTGTTTGTTCATTTCTTTCCTGCTTTTTCTGTTATCGTCTATGGAGGTCTTTGTTTATGCTTATTTGAAGAATAGGAGGGCTCCCATCCTCCATGAAGGTCTCTTTCTCTTAATCATGGAGCATGTTAAGACTCTTCTTCCTGCCCCTACCATTAAGGGTAAGGAGAAGAATTTAAGTGATGTTTTTGGGTCATCAGGCTCAGATTATAGTATGGATGATGAAGAGGAATGGAATAAAGATGAAGAGGATGTGTCCCTAACCCCTACGATTACTTCTTTGAAGAAGAGGAAGAGTGGTAGTTCTAAGAGTAACATGGTAGCAAAATTCCTTATTCTTTTTGACAGTGAGGACATGGAAGTTGGCTTGGATGGTTTCCCTTTGAGGATCGGGGAGTTGGTTGTTGACTAGGGTGTCATAGGTGGTGGTATTGAGGTGGGGTCACATGATAATGTTATGGGTATGGAGGAAAAGGACAAGCTAAGGAGGTCATCTAAGTGTATTTACAACCCGAAGAACAAGGCCTCCAAAGTGTCAGAAAATGATCCCAAAGTGTCTTATGAAGGAAAGGATTCTGCTGAAAAGACAGTGGCTATTAAGAACTCCTCGATGCAAGAATCACCCAATGCGGAGCTCAATGGGGATAATAAGGGTCTAGATGAGGAGAATTCTGAGAAGAAGAGAGCTAAACCAAAGCCTTTGAAGGTATACCCTCTTCGAGGACTTTTCTTATCTCGATGAAGATTATACCTCTATGTTTGAATTGCTAGATATGGCTATGGATGGGGTCACTAGAACTTTTAAGTTAGCTAAGTGGACTCTTCAAGAGTTCAATAAGATTTACATTAAAATTAAAGGTTTCTAGGAGAATCTAAAGAATGTTCTAAAATTTTTTGTGTTGAACATTCTAATTGACAAAATAGTAGACCTTGAGGGTTCTATCCATGAATTAAAATCTCTATGTGATGATCAACTCGTTGATTTGGAAGCCAAGGTTTTGGGAATGAATGCAGATAGAAAGAAGCTTCTTCAAGTGTGTTAGATCTCTATGAAGAACAATGCAAACTCTTTGGAAGTCCTTTTTAGAAAGATAAGTGAGCTTAGGGAGGACCAAGATTATTTTTTGAGTTAATGGAGAAAGGGCGCTCATTTAAAGGAAAAGGAAGAAAATGTGCAAAAGATGATGACAAGGTCCCTACTGTTAGAGGGTCGAATGAATGGAAAAATTCATTTGATGCTGAGAAGAATGAGCTAATGGACATGATCAACAAGCACAAAAGCTAGGAGCTTGAGGTGGCCAACACCTTGAATAATTTGAATTAGTGTTTGGTCTTCTTCTTAGTTGATGTCTGTTTCCTACTAGGTTTCAGTTTATTTCCTATTGTTCTTTTATTTTGATGTTGTTGGGTGTTGTTGATAGTGTATTGTCTTATCTATTGTTTAACACCCCTTTTGTCTTGTTTTCTTTCTTTTTGGTATGCTGTTGGTGTCATTCTAAAGTACTTTTTTAGCAGTACATATTTTGTTGTAAAGGGTTTCAAGTCCCTTCAAAACCTATTTTTCCCATATAATCAAAACTATAAAATCCATATTAACTCACATTCAAATTTTATCAAATAAAGTTCACTTAAGTTGTAACTTAAGTATTGTCACCAAAATAACATTACCCCTACCACATGTCTACTTTTAAATTAAAATTAAATTAATTAAAAGACACTACATTTAGTTAATTACTCTTTCTAAAGGGTTGAATATTAAATCTCATCCATAGGATGGAATTGTTTCTCACCCTTAGATCTAGGGAAACTCTAAATGTTACCCTAAATATGAAAGACAAACACAAATAGGTTCTCTTCATATTTTAATGTCACTTTTAGATTGAAGAGGAGTATAAGAGGCAAGAATACTTAACAATCCTATTTCATCACAAGATGATGTATTTTATTTTTTATAGGTTTTCTTTTATTTCATCCTATTATTTACCTTTATTATCTTTATTTTAATGAATACATCAAAATTTACATGTAAAATTTACTTTTATTACAAGAATAAATTTCAACTCAACTCTTTCACTTGAACATTATTTAAAAGTTTTGTTTATAAATATTCTAACAATCAACAATTTTTAAAATAAAAGGGTTCAAATTTTCATATCAATAATTTTAGACTCAAGAAAATCTTCTATTACTTCTTAAGAAGTTTAATCAAAATTTCTTATTAGATGTTTTTATGTTCATAATATATTGTAATTTTGATTTATACAACATTGAAAAACACCTTCCTTTTCTTTTCAAATTTACATTTCTCTTTAATAATTCTATACTATAATAGAATCCACATAAGCTCTAAAAGGAAATAGGCCAATGAAAGGAGAAAATACTTCCACCCAATTGATATGTAATCACTAAGCCATATAAGTCCCTAGCCATATCCTATGTTAGGATAACCCCTAATAACACAAATTTTAAACAAAATAATGCAACCCCAATAACAGAGTGAAAAAGGGATACACACAAAAAAATATATCACAAATGGGTTGGTATTCGTTCCAACCCACACAAAAAAATGAGGGCACTCTTGCCTCTAAATTCACATACAAACCAAAAATAAATAAATAAAAATACCAAATTTACAAAAGATACACTATTTTCACAAGTTCCTTATACAAAACACCCACACATATAGTAATATAATTCATAATAAAATAATTATGCAAGAAATAAGAACAAAGTGGAAGAGGAAAAATCTCTTAAATTAGGTCCTTTAAGATGAAATCACTCTCATCCTTTAAGAATCTATCCTTCCTCATCCCTTCCTATTATCAATCCTAGTAATGCTCCCTCGAGAAAAATATATAATGCAAGAATGATCCCCCCAAATATCTAAAATGAGGGCCTATTTGAGATCCTTGGAATGAGGTTAATCTCTTTGGGGAAGATCTTGGAGGTTGAACACATGGATATTACAATATTTTCTACTCCTCTGGAAGAGATACCTACTATTGGATTTACAGAAGAAGAGTGCATTGTTGACATGAATTGAGAACTCAAAATAGCTCTTGAAGATCTGGAAAGAGATGAAGGTGAACATAAAGATCTGAAAGAGGTTGATCAAGGTGTACTATCTTCATGACTTAGTAGTAGTCAAACCTAGAAAAGTATCAATTAATATTACTAGTCCTTTAAATTATACAAAAGGAAAAGAAGAAAAAAATTTATTGGGAAAATTTGTAGTACATATTTATATAAATCTCTATGACAAATATGAACAACAAATCTATACTATGAAACCTATCTAAGACCAACAAATTCTCCTTTGATAGGAAAAAGATATATAAAAATATCCATGCAATTACATGAACACAGAGGTATATTTTTCTATGTTTTACAATAGATATATTATAAAGATTTATAAAATTGACATTATGATAATTTCTAATACTCAATGTCTCTCCATCCTATTAAATTTTCATGTCACTTTACTCAATCAATGAGTACATATTCACTTAATCTAGATTGATAGTGCTTATCTACCTCTATTAATATAATAATTTAAATTCCATATTAAATATAAATTTATTTTCCTTTTTAACACATACATGTTATTAAAATAATCTAAAATATTATTTTAAAAAATATATTCCTTATAGATTTACATGATTATAACCTTACATGCCTAGATTACATTTACCTTTCATATATAGTTTTCCACTCTTCTAATTTTTTTTTAAGGATGGTATACTCTAGCATGTTATCTTTCCTATATTTACATAAGAAAATGAGTAGGTAGTTTTAATGACCCATATTATAAAAATAAGGCATTTGTAGAAGGAAATTCTATAGATACGACTATTTTTTAGAGTAGATCTTGTCACTAATATTCCTATATGTAAATATGAAAATAAATCATGCTTTTGTAGAAGCTCATCTTTTGAAAAAAGACATACATAATAGATGACCATATCTTTTTAGGATCCATTACTTCACATAGATGCCATAAAAATATTCTAGTGTTTGAATATTTATTGTACATGTATTCTTGTAAGTTCTACATAATTTGTGATACATGATCTTCTTAGAACTCACATGCCCCTAAAGGTGGATGTAAATTACAATAGATAAATTTGCATAGCCTACTATTTTTTTATTTAGTTTTTCAATTTATAAGTAATATTTTAATACATATACATAGTGAAAAATGACATGGTATTGCACATGAATTTTAACTCATTCCACTATCCTCTTCATTCATTTACACATACACATCTCTTTACATCTATCTCAACTCTATAAATTTAAAAATATTGCTATACATCTTATTTGGATGTGTTATGATGCATATTCATGAAATTATCCAATTAGTCATGTGCAACCTGCAATCACTTTCTACTTTCTTATACAAGTCCACAAATGTAGGGATTGTCTTGTAGTAATGAAATTTTCCTTTCAAATTGAAAATTTACAAGAATGTATTTTATTTTTGAGCTCCTTCACTTTTCTTTTCTAATCTGATCCAATTAAATACACTTTTAGACATGATTTGATGGTATGATATGAGATAGTATTGAAAGTTCATTCTAATGATTTATTCTAGTTACACAATCATTCTATAGAACAATTAATCTTGATAGATTTTTATTTGAAACAATAAAAAATAAAATAATATATTTTAGATGCTTGTCTACTATTTTCAATACTATTAGAGTTTCATTAAAACAAATATTTTTCTTTTACATATACAAACATTATTAAATTAACTTAAATTATTATTAAAATGACTTTATTTTCTTACATTATTTCTGTTACTTACCCATTTAATTCTTGTTAGGTCACTTATTTCTATATAAAATATAGCAAGCAATTGAATTATTTATTTCCATCCGTTACCCTACTTTACTTTTCATTCATTTAATTACCCTCGTAGAGGTTCCATTTGCACATTCACCTATTTATTATATCTGCCCGTACCCATTTTATTCAATGCATTCTTAGGTTTGTGAGCTAGGGCTCCATATTTAGTTTAATTTCTGTTGCAGGGTTGTTACAGTGAAAAGTTCTCAATGGATTGAGGGAAGTCTGCAGGTCAGTAAATGATTTTTTCAATTGAGTTTTTCTTCCCCCTTTTTTGGCATTACAATGATAGTCTTTCATTTGCTTGCAGTAGTGTTCACGTTAAGGGCAGGTCCTCATGCTGCTGCTTAGATTATTATTTTGTGGAGCTGGTGGTCTTATGACTTTGTTTTCGCTGCTTATTTTTAAGCAGTCAATTAAAATTAAATTCTTTTAGCACAAAATATGTATTAGTAATCTTTTGTGCATGTAAAAAATGGAGAGAAGGATTGGAAGGAAAAAATCAAAGTAATTTGTGGAGCCACATGGCATTTTTAGTTCCTGCCATGGAACTATAGGCACCACCAAATCTTAACTAGTTATTAATAATTCACTGTTTAACCAATGAGAGCTCAATTATTTTTTCTAGAATTTTTTTATCTATTATCAATGCATACATGCCAATTATATAACAAAACATATTTCAAAATTCAATTCTTTTTAATCTACTAGGTAGACAAATTTCACCCGATATAAACGATTAATGCGCTTCCATTACTTCCATTTAAGAGAAATTCACGCTTCACATTTCAAAATTGATTATTACATAATTGAACATAATATTATGATTTTGTAATTTTTTTGACTTTTCTTAGGCATTTTTTTGCCACTTCTTCCTTAATCTTTGCACATGAGAAATGCAAAATTTATGAAAAAATTAAAATTCAAAATTTTTAATTATTCTATATAAATTTTAAGGTTTTTCTGTCACATAGACTATAATAAAAAAATATTTAGCTAATTTTTAAGAAAGTTTTGAACTCTTCAAAATTATTTTTCTTGTTATATTTTCAATTTTATTCATTTATTTACTTGTCATATCTTAAATAAAATATAATTAAAATAATAAATTCAAACATATAAAATAACCTAATAACAAATTCAAATAAATAATGTATTTTTAATATATTATATTATTAATTTAATAAAATATTATAATATTATAATATATATCATATATAATGTATAATATATAATTTTAACATCGTATTATATATATATATAATATAATAATATTATAATTTTATATTTTAATTTTAAATTATGTAATATATTATCTTTTTAATAATTTAATATATTTTTAAAATAGACATTTAAATCAACATTAATTTGATTGTTAAAAAATAAATAAATATTTAACAGATTTCAGGCAATGAGGGTCCCATTGACAAAAAGATAAGGATTACATGAATGCTCCACCTTTTGATCTCTCATTGTAAGCTATAAAATTATAGTTTTTCTAGCATATTTTCTCATGTAGTGTTCTTTACTAATTTCATTTGCATCTTATGCAATCTTAGCTTTCACACAATTAAATAAACATGATTTCGAGTAATACATACAAATTAATAATTTGTAATAGAAATGTTGTAGTCACTGAATTGGCTTTATTGTGCACTTGAGTAAATGTACATATTAAAGTTGTATTGTTTCTTCAATTTTCTAAAATGATAATCTCAAGAGCGAATCTGCAAAGTAAATTTTTTTGATTTTATTTATTCAAGCATTTGGACAACTTGTGCCATTGTTGGCCTTACAACTGGGTTTGGATTTATACATTTATATGAAATTTGAAATGCATCTTTAATCTCTTTCTGTGTTGATAAATCTGTCAACTAGCATCAAAGGCATACTCCTCACAGCCATCTTCAATGAGTAATTTTACAAATCAGATCCTATTTCTATGCAAGATCCTGCAATTTATATTTTCAATCTAAGGTAATATTAAAATTTCCAAGAATAGAAGCTTAAATTTGTGAACTTGTAGAAAAACTGAAATTCTTGGCAAAAAAAAAAGACATGCTCAATTCTGACAAAAAAAATAATTAAAGCCGCACCAAAGATTTGCCTTTTAGTATATTGTTATCATTATTAGAATGTTCTTATTTTAAGAAAGAATTATTTCTTGAATTTTCATCTGCAAGTTCATTCATTGGCTTATTATTGGAAGTTTCCAACTTGTGAACTATAACTTTTTGGAAATTATAAAGATGCCTCCTTTTCTAAAACTAGGATGTCATTATTATATTTCAAGTTGTAAAGTTCTCACATTAGTTATGTATGTGATTGTGCTAACATTAATAAGAATGTGATAGTGTGTTTCTATAATAATGATGCCATTGTTGCTAGTGCTCTTTGACTTGTTCACTTCTATAACCAAGAGTATTCACTCTATTTTTGATTCCTTTATAAATTCCTTAGGGAATTTTGTGCATGGAAGAGTTATTTAGGAACAAGCATTAGTAAGTATCATGAAATTTATGTTTCTTTGCCTTACCAAGTGTTTTTCAAAAAATTCAAATTGGAATTTTCTAGAAAAATGTGTGTATTGAACTTGTTTGAGGTTGTACAACATTTGGTCATGTCAAGGAATACATCCTAAAAAGGTTGAGTCAATAGTTTAGAGGTCCTAAAGTTACCATAGAAAATACTATTCAAAAAATGCATTTACAACTTTACACATGCCAATTGTATTTTATTGAAACTTTCTAAAGCCTTTTCAACAAATACATTTTGAACATATCTTGCAATCATTTCCCTCCATGAGAGGACATCTATTTGAGATATTCTATCAAGTAGTTCATTTTCCCTATATTTTCTTATTACATGTCCCTTTGGAGTAAACATCTACCTGGTTTGCATTGTTTGCTATATGCTTATATACAATGGTCTCACCATAATGCTAGTAGTATAGACTTAAGTTAGCTTTCATTATTTTGTATCACAATTACCTCCTTGTTTTCTATCTAATATTTCAAACAATAAATAACGTCAATTTATGGAGTTTTTTAAAAATTTGTGCGTCATTCTAGTTAACATTTTGTGATCGATTGAAGATAATTTAAAAGAATAAAATTGGGCAGATGATAAACAATTATCATCTCATTGTTGTGGGTAAAGGTTTGAACTTATTGTTTTTTTCATTTTTTCCTACTAATGAAAAGCTTGAATGCAATCATCTAAGCCAAACCTGGCTATTTCATTAGGTGGGATTTGTCACTGGTGGACCACATGCCAAAGGAAATGAAAATATGCTTTATGGGCTTCTATGAAATAGTCAATGAAATTGTAAATGAAAGAAGGAAGAAACAAGGGTGTGATGTATTACACTACCTCTAGAACCTGCTATGTATTCAACAGACTAAATTCACCATGTTTTTTCAGTTTTGAGTGTTTTTCTTAAAGGATTTTTCTTACTTCTTATCATGTAATTTTCCAGTGGGAAATGCAACTGGCATCCTACACCAAGGAAGAAAACTGGGTTCAACATAAATATTTTCCTTCCTTTGAAGAATACATGGAGAATGTTACCTATATATTGAAGCTACAAAGTTCAATTTAGTGCATTTGTCATAGAAATCTCTCTTTATTTCTTTACATTTCTTCTTACTCAAGGTGGCTCCTTTGAAACAACCTTGTTTGCATACTTATGTCATTTTCCATTCATGTTCGTGTGCTATTACTTATGTTTCAAATTTGTTCCATTATGAAATATTCTTCTTAGTTTACATGTGTGCATGGTCTTCTTATTTTGGATTATTGAAAAAAATGTTGGTGTAAATATTATACTTTGTCTAAGATAGTTTTTATCAAAGTTTACTATTGGACTAAGTTAATAAAGTTTACTTTGGATATAAGAAATAATGATATAGCTACACCTTCACTTGAGGTAATAAAGTGCCACCACTACCTCATTAGTCCTTAATTGACAGTAGTTAGGTGACAGTTCTATTTATTCAATTTCATCTATGTTTCAATTACACTAAGTTAACTCACCTCTTCATTGGGAGTGATTAAGAGTCAATTGATGACCTCTTGGGTATGTCACTTTCTTTAGTCAAGCATTCAAGAGGCCTATATATTTCTACTTTATTCTTTGTAATTTGCTCCACCACATTGACTATTGTTGTTAAAACTTTCCAACCACAAAAAATTAAAATAAAACTATTCTAGAACATTTTGGTAGGAACTTTGCTGCTTTGCAGCTCTTGTTTTTATTTTTAGCCTCTTGTTTTTATTTACAGCAACTGCTTATTTTTAGCTTCGCAATTTTTGCACAGCTTGCATGTCCCATGCGACTGCTTAGCTTATTTTGGCTAGCTAGCAGCCACTACTAATAAATTTGAGGGAAAAATTGGAAGCAAATGTAAAAAGGAGGCGAAGAGATTTGTGGGGCCACATGTCATTTTTTTTAATATGCATCAGCTTCTTTCCAGCCTCCACATTTTTCCACAGCCTATTTTCAAAAGATTCCAAAATATCCTATTCCCATAAATAAAATAAAAAAAAAAAAAAAATAGAATTGAACAGCAGCACGAGAATAGGGTAAGTCTTCCATGAGCATGAGTGTAGAGGAGACTTCAAACTTGAGATGTTGGCCTTCAATATGGAGGCCAACAATAGAGCAAAAGAGTATATTAGAGTGCATGTGGGCAATTGGAACCATAAAACCTTCTCAAGCCCAGATAGTTGAGATTACTGTCGAGTTGCAACACTACTACATTGAGGGGCTTTTTAAGACGATAATTTAAGACAAAATACTAATTTTGTCTTAAATATATTTAAGTTATATTTATTTATTTTTTTTTCTTAACTTAAGACAATAGAAATTAAATATATTTAAGTTTTTTATTTTATTTTACATTGTCTCAAATTAAGACAATAGAAATTAAATATATTTAAGTTTTATTTTTTATTTTACATTGTCTCAAATTAAGACAATAGAAATTAAATATATTTAAGTTTTATTTTTTATTTTACATTGTCTCTCACTATTTTTTTTCTTTTGTCATTTTTATTTATTTATTTGGCATTTCGTGATAAAGAGAATATGCCACGTGCCTATTTCAATTATCAATGCTCTGTGTTATTTCTTTTAGTTTAATTTATTCTTAATAATTTTTAAAGTTAAAAAAATATTTGAGTAGTTATTAGAGTTTTTTATTGTAGGTTTTAGTAAATTTATATTTATATTAAATATTTATATTTAATTTTTTTTAATATACATTTTAAATTAAATCACATAAAATTTATTAAAATTAAATCAAATCAAATCAAAATTATCTATATTTAAATTAGAAATTGATTTTTTACCTTTCATTTTATTTTTTAGTTTTTTAAGTTTAATCTTGTAATTTTTAATATAAAAGTTAAAATTTTAGTTTTAACAGTTTTAATAGTGTTTATTTTTAGTTTTACTATTTTATTTGAAGTACAATTTTACTTTCAAATTAATGTTACTATTGTTTGCAATATATTAATTATATTTTTTAAGTACATTTTTTTAAATTTTAATTCTATTATTTAATTATTTATTCTCAATAAGTTTATTATTTAATGTTTTTTAAAAATTATTTGTTTAAATGGATATTTTAATTTTGCATTTCCTTTATAGTATGATTTAACTTTGAAATTTATTTTACATATTTACTTATATTTATGAAATTACAAACTACAATTAAAAGTATTAGAAATAATTTAATTTATAATTATTCATGTTATTAATTTTTAATTATTTTAAAATTATTTGTTTAAATGGATATTGTAATTTTGCATTTCCTTTATAGTATGATTTAACTTTGAAATTTATTTTACATATTTATTTATGCTTATGAAATTACAAATTATAATTAAAAGTTATTAGAAATATTTAATTTATAATTATTCATTTTATTTTTATCCTAATTTATATAATAAAATAAATTTCAAACTTAAAATCTAAATTAAACATTATTGAGAGAGAGGGAGACTAACTTTTGACTAGTCGATTCATGCCAACAATCCAAGGATTACATGTGTCCCTAGGGAGATACGCTCAAGGTACCACATGTGTCATTTGATTAAGGATATAATAATTCACCTTTCAAACCTCTTTAGAGTACCCATTGCACACTTAAGGAAGATAGAGAAGATATAAAGAGGAAAAGGGAGAAAAAGAGAAAGAAAGGAAGAGAGAGAGAGGGGGGGCAAAGATAAAAATGGATGGATATAGATAGGGAGAGGGAGATACAAAAAGAGAAAAGAGAGAAAAAAAGATAGAGAGAAAGATAAATAGAGATCTATGGAGAGATAAAGAGGAAGACAAAGAGATATAGAGAGATAAAAGAGAGATAGAGATATAGAGATAAAGATAGAGGTAGAGATATACTAGAGGAATAAATAGGGAGAGAGAGAGGGGGAGAGAAAGATAGAGATAGTGAGAGAGAGAGAGAGAATATAAGAGACATAGATAGATATAAAGTACCATAGGGAGAGAGATAAAGAGATAGATAAAGAGAAATAG
>VDFB02271358.1:968026455-968245023 GCA_007258455.2 Sequoia sempervirens
TACAATGAATTAAAGTGCTATAACACTTATCAAATTCTCATTAGAATCATACAAGCAAATGTAGCAAGAGAAAAAATCTAAGTGAGAATGCTGCCACAATTGGCCACTTACAAATTTCCCTAAAAATCTACAAATTGCCAAGGAGACACTAAATTATAGATGTCTGAACTACCCCTCTAGGATTCACACAATATGCAGCTCAATAGGCAACTAGACTAGCAGGAGGTGAAACCCTAGACTTTGCTTGGCACTTGCAGTTGTGTGGAAATGGAAAAATGACAAACCATTGTTTTGTTGATGCGAATTAAAGTCTTGTACCTAGTAATTTATCTCACTGGGTAATTAGGGAACTTATTCACATGATTAAATTTACTTAGGATATAAGATTTTTTCTAGAAATCTTAGTTGGCTTTTCTAGAACTTATCTTATCTAACTTTATGCATCATTTCCTAAGTAGTTAGTTTGTTAGTCATCTCATGACATAGGATTAAGACATGTCACAAGATTAAGACACATGTCACAATCATGTTCAATCCTATTCCTCACCTTGCCTATATAAGGAAGGTCATTGTACACTTTGTAATATACTTCATACCTCATCATCATTTTGATAGGTCTTAATATCAAGCAAGCTCATATTCTTGCATACTCTCTTGTAGAAGGTTTTCATTGTTTTTGTAGGTAGTCTTGGTTATTGAGCTAATCTTCAGCTATTACATGGTTGATAGTTGAACTGGTAATTCTAACACTTTGTTTGGTCGTGGATTGCTTGTAGAAATTCAACTAAGAACTAGATATCATCAATGTGGTGTGTGAAAGAAATCAAAAATCCCATGAAATCCACTAAAATGGCGACCTAGAAGTAGCATAGAATCATTGTTATTTGAACTTCAACCACCACATTCACGGCAATCTGGTTGTACTTAACATCCACTATCAATTTTGCATGAACATCTGCGCCTTTGGGGATGAGCATATTTTTTTAGGCAAGAAACCTTTTTGGAGTAGTTGCAAGGTCAAATTGAACCATTAATGGTGCCCTGGGAGGTTCAAGGGAGTACATGGGGCGAACCAAGGAAATTGCTTAAATCTGACAAAAGTCAGGAGGTTAGAAAATGAGTTGTGGGGATTCAATGCATGACTAGACTTGGGAAGTGAACATTGCAATAGAAGTTTGGAAATCCAACACAAGCCTACCAAAAATAAGTGAAAAGAGGCATAAGAATCCACATGGAGAAGTGCAAGAAAAGGATGGGGATGTGAAGATGAGAATTGGACATTGGAGTGGAAGTCCAAATATCCGAAGGTGGGCTAGAGCTATGCAAGGGGACTTTGAATTGGTGGGGAAAAATCTTGCAGGAGTGGAAGATGGAAATGAAGAAGGAAAAAGTCCAGATCCACTTCGAAATTTTGCAAAGAAAGAGAAGTGAGAGATTGTGGGATAGGAAGAAAGATCTAGATCACCATCAAGGTTCCACAAAAGGAGGAAGCAGAGAAAAAACGAGAGGAATGAAGGGTGCAAAGAACTTTGTGGGGATTCCATGCGGGAAGGGAAGTTGGAACAAGATACTAGACATGCAAGTAATCTCTAGTAGTCCAAGGAAAGTCTGCAACATCATAGAAACAGGAAAAATTGACCGAAGCACTCACAAATTTGGAATTTTCTTAGATTTTCACAACTTCAAGCTTTAAATAAAGATATGGAGGATGAAGAAGAACAACACATAGGCAATTTTCACTCTAAAGGAAAACTCATTAGAAGGTATCTCGGATTGATTTTAAGTAATTGGTAAAATGATGTCTAGAGCTCCAAAAAAGGGGATGGGTCTCAAGCAAATTTAGGTTCTGTTATATTGAGTCCCAACAAATGGTAAAATTCAAGAAAATGCCAAATTCTCCTCTAAAAAATTACAATTGTTAAATTGCATTAACCTTTCCTAGTCAGAACCAAGCCCAGCACATCACATCTTTAAATTGATCATTCTTACTCCTAGCTCATTTTAAACTCTCTTTACCAAGTAAGTATCATCAGGGTCAAATGCATCAATGTGTTTATATGCAACATGTAAAGCACCTTGAAGTTCATCTGGTAAGGGTTTCACACTCTGTACATGAAGCTCACTTCTAATAAGAAACATGAGAACATATAAAAATGCTACACAGGAAACAACATTGACTGTGCTGGATGCATGTCAGACTGCAAAACATGATAAGTTACAAAGTATTCTTTAATATTAACATGGACAAAATTGGTCTGCCAAAGCTAGACATTGATTATGTATAAATTTGAAAATTGTGCACATATTTTCCAAACATCAATATGTATTTAATTCTAACCTTTTTTTTTAGACCATCTGCATGTTTATGCCACAAGCAAACATATTCAAATTTTACTCTCAAATACAAGATCTATCTAGCACATCTCTCAAAAAAAATAGAAATAAGATACACAGCTCACCCGTAGACATTTATTTCATCTATTTATATTCTCAAGGATTCTAACTCTGGATAAGTGACCCACCACCTCTCCTACATGTCATGATGCATTGACAAAAAATTTCTTATCCAGACTTATCATATGTTTCTTTTGAAAATGCATCCATAACATTAGACTTATGAGATTCATAAAGCTCAACCCAATCATAAGCCAATACATCCTTGAGCACCCTCTTAACATCAAGGTCTGTCAATGGGGGAAACACACTAATGTTGGAACTAAATGCGCGTATTGGAATTAAATGCATGTATAGAAGTCCTGTCTGAAACTGGAAGCCTAAATTTTGTGGCTACAAAAGGATTATTAGTTCTTTCGACAAAGTTTATAGAACCATTCTGCTACATACTATATCTAATAACAAATATGAACTTTTTGATTATGAACAATAATCTGAATCAATTGAGCTCCTAACAATCATGTACCATTTAATGAATATTAAGTATGCATTCTAATCAAAGTTCTTCAAGGAATTGCTAATCATCCAAATTGCTCAAGAAGGAAATGAAAGTGAAAAGGAATACCATGATCCATTATAAAACAACCACCTGGCTACAAAAAGAATGCATTTTAAATCAGAAGAAATTTTGACATATTTACATCTTCACTATCAACATATATTTTGTTCATTGAAAAACCCAAGTAGTTCAAATATCCAAACTAAGCATAAGCAAATTACAAAAGGCTTGCCTTAACTTCTTAGTGAAGCATTAAACAACACAGTTCCTTGATTGAGAAACTAGAAAGGTTTAAGTGCAAGCAGTTTGACTTGGAAAAAGAAAGCATTGAAGCCAGAAATTGGTAATTCTTATTTTGATAATTATTGATCTATATTCCTTTCAATCTAACTCTAATTTATTTAAATACCATATTGTATCTTGGATCTAAACTTCTACAAGAGATACAGGGGACATTTAACCTTGGTTGGAAGGTAATGTCCCCATTTTAAGCATGATTGATTTATGAACAATTAGTCTACTTTCCAAAAAATTTTGTAGACTAATTGGTGGTTAAGGGAGAACTCCAAACTTCTTTAAGTACACAAAATCAGTCTAGTAGAGTCGTTGTTAATGGAAGTGAGCTCAATTGGTGATGTGGATCCTCTTAATGCTTTCAGAATTGATTTCCGACCTTTTAGGAGCTCTCCAAACTTCTTGGAGGAGTAGGCTATTTATAGTAAGTCACCCAATAGCCTCTGGTCTTAATTTTAAGTCTTCAATATCACGTTGGTATGATCAGAATTCTATTTTTATGTCATTTGGATACATTCTGCAACTCGGGTAAATTAATAAGTTAATAAATAATTATTCACTTAAGTTGTCAAATGTTGGAAATATTAAAATGACAACTTAGCGTAATAATTTATTTAAAACTTAAAAGGTGTTTAAGTGTGCTTCAAGTTGGACACCTAGGCACAAGGGGGTCTTTTGCACGTAATGAATTATTTAATTTGAAAAAAAAAACATTTTTTGGGAAAAAAACCAAATAAAAACGTTTTTCGGGAAAAAAAAAAACCAAAAAGCACTTTTTCAAAAAAAACGTTTTGAAAAAACTGCAAAAAAAGTTATAAAAGGAGGTTGAGGACTCATTTGAAAGGTTAGCCATGTTATGTTATTTGCTTTTGCTGTTAGTTCTTCCAAAATATTTTGAGGACGAAAACCCTCATGAGATTACTAGTTTCGGTGACAAAAACCCCCCTAGCTAGTTAGTGTGATTTCATCAAGGAATCACCAGTGAACTGCAAAGAAGAGTTCCAATTTTGGGGGTTGCAAGTATGGATATTTTTTATGTGTTTTGAGTTGCAGATTTTGGTGTGTTTGTTATCAAGTTTTCAGAGTTATTGCTGGTTTGGAGGTGCCAAGTCCTTCCTAGTCATTTCCAAACAGTTTTGGCACCGAGATTCTGAGTTTTGGTGGAGTTGTGATGCATTTAGTGGTGTTTTACCTGCTGTACCAATGCCATATCAAACTTATATCAATTTCCAGATTGATAAATTCTTTTTCCAGCATGTTGTGGTGGGGTTTGGGTATGCTCTGAGGTATTATTTCTTCTCATGATCGATTGGTGGTGTGTTGGGCACAAGTGGAGGTGTTTTTTGGGTGTTTATTTCACTGTCCAACCCTGTTGCAGCATGTTACAAGTTGATATCAGACCTGCACCAGCATCCTACATCATTTAAATAAGGTATCTCCTTGTTATTTCATGATTAAGATGTTTTGTTCATGATACTTGGAGTTGGATCTATTTGGGGGTGTTTCAGCAGTTTTGTTATTATCAGCACTTCATATCAGCAATTATTCCTCGTATATGGTGTTTATAAATTATAATGCATATGAACTAACTTTGTATTACTCTGAAAGGTTATACTGCCAAAGGGTATATTTTAAATGCATTCATATAGTAAACACTAGATGGTAGTACCGCTACTGAATTTGGCATTTGCTCATTGATGTATTAACTCACCCCACTGAATAAGTGGAAGGGTTTTGAATTTGCTTACCCCACTAAACAAGTGGTTTAATTGTAATTTGCTTACCCACTACATAAGTGGAAGTGCCCTTTGTTTACCCACTAAATAAGTAGTTGCTTTGTAATCACACTCCGCTGAATAAGCGTGTAGTGTTCTTTCTTTTCAGTTGCATAAGCACTCCACTGAATAAGTGAGATTGGTTGGCTTGCCGCCTAGTGCATTTCCTTTCAATTGCAAGCATTCCAGTTAATTGTATAGACCTAAACACTATATGCTCTCACCTTGCCCATCTCGGGAACTAGGTAATCAAAAAGTGGAATAGACATTTCATTTTATCTTTTTTACAATTGAAATTTTCAAAAAAATTAAGGGTGGTTATCACATGGAAGTTGCCAAATACACAATTACTTTGATCAAAATTTCAAGGTACTCTAGTGATTGAAGAGTATAGAGAAGCTAGAACAAGAACATGAGTTGTTACTGTTTATATGCTCATATCAATGATCTGTAGTGTATTACATCTATATATATTTGACCTTCCTCAACACTTGCACACTTGGGCTCTGGCCTTCCTCAACACTTGCACACTTGGGCTCTGGAACAATGTAATGTCCCCTAATTGGGAGTGCCCTAAATTTGCCCTAATTTCCATAATTTAAATAACAAAGGGGTTAGAGAATATCTTTCCTCTGATTGAAGCCCCGATTGAAGCCCTGCACACAGGTTAGAACCATTTACCATAATCAAACTGATTAGCAGATTATAATCATTTATAACAGTAATACTAATTAGCAGATTACCATAATTAGATACTAATAACTCATGGCCAATCACTAATTCAATCACAAAGTATTTTAACATCCTTGGAGGGTTCAATCATAGGAGAGTATAGGAGAACGTGACTTGATGGGGTGCCTAGGACCCTTTTACCCTAGGCCCAAGAGTGGATATACCATCCCTCTTGGCTTCATGTGGCCCATTCCATCCATATGAGGTGATCTACTTAGGAGGTGTCTTTTTCGTTATCCCCTCATCTTGCCAACCATTTCCCTCTCCCTACGATTTGACCTCTTATGCTGATTATCCACAATGGAGGAGTGAGATTACAATGGGTGCCCTGAAAATGCCATCTCTCCTAAGCCCAAAGTGCTGTACCCTTTGTACCCTGTTGGCCTCATGGGGCTCATCTGGTCCCCAACTGCGGTGGCGTACCTAGGAGAGTGCCCCATCACCGTCCCCCTCTTGTAATCTCACTTCCTTCTACTGTGGCTAAACATTCAAGGCATATGACAAACAAATATTAATCACATTTACTAATATGACAACAGCAGCAATATATCATTAGTAACTGGAATGTCTAATTAAATAATCACAGCCATTCATATTAAATCATGCTGCATCATATGACTGTAAATTAGATCTCATACCACCAGTTCAGGTAACCGGACTGCTGCACAAATAATAATTAATGATTATTTCTGATTTAGAAAATGAAGACATCAATTCCTTATATGATTATGTTAGTTTTATGATCAGATGTAATGCACAGAAAATTAATTCAAAATCAGACACAATAACACAGCAGATACCCTGGGAAAACCCTCCTCTTGAGGGAGAAAAACCCAGCAACAATTATATCTCTTATATATATGAGCAATGGCAACAAGTTACATTACAATGAGGCCACACACAAGGCCAAAGATCAGCACCAGCAATGGCTGTAACACAAACTAATAGTCTGATCTTCAATCTGCACTTGAATAAACTCTCAATCTGCTCCTATATTAATTCGTACTATACTTCTTGAAGAGCTCGCACTTAATGGAGAAGGAGATCGAACTTGCTTGATACCCAAATGAGTGGAAATGACTTCATATAAATACATGGCTAGATAGGTTGCACCCTTTCAATAGACTAGGTCGGCCACCAAGAAGAAATAAATACAATTAATAATAATGAATTACAATGAAGGTCAGCCAAGGAAAATGATGCAAGAAAGTCGGCCAAAAAATAATGTTGCCATTAACACATATAAGTAATTTACATCTTCAATTGGGGCTGGAAGAATTGAGTCCGAAGCTGCTAACATCAACACTCCCTCTCAGCTAGGGAGAAATACTTCCAGCTGCATAAGACATATCACCTCATCGTGATGTCTACCACAATGGCTACAACCATATGTGGAAAAGAAACTATATCACCTCATCGTGATATCTACCACAATGGCTACAACCATATGTGGAAAAGAAACGATATCACCTCATCGTGATATCTACCACAATGGCTACAACCATATGTGGAATAGAAATGATATCACCTCATCATGATATCAACCATAATGGCTACAACCATGTATGTTATGTACAAGTGTTCATCACTTGCGTGATGTTGTCACCTCAACATGACTTTCACCATGGCTCTCCCAGAGGGTGAAAACACAAGTACAAGAAAATCATCACGGACTCTCTCACATGATGTTGTCATGGAGTCACACACATGACATCCACCATGGCTCTCCCAGAGGGTGGAATCAAGGGATTTCACCTCGAACTTCTCTTACAGAGAAGAACTCATTAATCAAGGGATTTCACCTCGAACTTCTCTCACAGAGAAGAACTCATTAATCAAGGGATTTCACTTCGAACTTCTCTCACAGAGAAGAACTCATTAATCAAGGGATTTCACCTCGAACTTCTCTCATAGAGAAGAACTCATTAATGAGGATCACTGATATTGAGACTCCTCAGTTAAGGCTGTATTCTCCACCATACCAAGCTTATCTCGAAAGTACACAAACTTTATCCTGGGTAGAGAGGATTGGTATAAACGTCTCAGCCTCCCACTGGCACGGGCTGGCTGATATAATTCTACAATCCATATAGCTTCCTCAATACTCATATTCCTAATATAATGAGATGATTCCAACATGCTTGGTTTTGCTCAAGTGAAACACAGGATTGGATGTATTGCCTACACACGTACCGTTATCACAATGACGTATAGTAGCCCCAACATTGTCCAAACAATCCTCGCAAGGAGCTTATGAAGCCATTAATCGCTCCTTCGAAGTTGCCATACAAGCTGCAATATACTTTTGCCTCTAATGTACTCACTGCTACAAGCGATGATCAGCTCTCGCTACACTAGGAAATCATAGTGTCCCAAATTGAAGTGAACATCCAGAGGTGCTCTTCTCCGACGAACACACTCCCTGCCCAATCAGAGTCAATATAGCCATGCAACTCCAGATCCACACCTGCAGAATATCTCAACCCATATCCAACTGTGCCACACAAGTATCTCAGGATATGCTTCGCTGCAACTAGAAGTATTTGCCTTGGTTCACACATGAACTTGACAAAATGCACTTACTGCAATCTGGTCTAGTATAGATACATCAACGATCCAATCAACTGATTGTACATAGTAGGATCCACCAGATCTGAACTAGCTGCAGCCTCCTTAAGCTTCTGAAAAATTGGTTTCCATAAATCAACATAAAGAACCAAGATCAACTAGATTACCATCTTCTTCAGGTTCAGTAGGCTCCCTCTGAATCTTCAAGCACTTGCATCAACCTTCTGACCTCTTCGTCCAAGATTGCCTGCAACACTTGCCTCAGTGCACACCTCTGGTATAGTAGAGAGTTCAGGGTAGACCTCCTCGACCTCATAGTAGATTACTCTATTCTGAATAGGTTTGCGGAGCTACCAATATCAAATCCAGATGACTGTCTTGTGCAATTCTGATCTCAGCAGCTGAAGAGGTCTTTCAAGGATTTAACACTTGGCCTTGCAACACTACAACCTTCACTTCTTCTCAGTGAGCACAGAACTCCCTCTTGATCCCTACTTCAGAGATTGCAAAGAAGACTTATGGAAGTGAACTCCCTCTAGCCACCAACTCAGTCTCATGGCTACAAGTTGTGACTTCATGCTTGATCATTTTTTTGGTCGGCATGACTTCCTCACAAGATGCCTCAAGCTTTTCATCACTAAGCAATCTCTCATCACCTTCTTGCTCCTAGAAATGTCCTGAAAGCATTTTAGAGAGAGATTACTAACAGTTTATAATTATCCAAAGAAATATCAAGGCTAGAATCATACAAGGTTTACTATGACAAGTTATAGCATGAACACATAAGAGTGTTATGAACAATATTAAAACATGAATAAAGAAATCAACCTACAAGTGAAACATGTAGCAAATATCAAAAGATCAGAATGAAGGGATAAAGAACTTATCTTTATTGAATTTTGAAATAACTCTTTCTTCCATCTTTTACTCCTCTCGAGAGTGCTAAACTCAGCACAACAAAAGATAATCTGCACAACTACAGATTTCTTGAATGCAATATGCAGTTGGCAATTAGAACCAACTCTCTCTAAGAGTTCAAGGCTTTATCACAGTTCATGCATTAGAGAATGATATCGATGTGACCAGCTAATCACCATCGAAATTGTCATTCTCCTTTTATTTTAGAGTCACACTCAGAAGTTTTCACAACCAGCATGAAATAACTTGAAATAAATGAAATCTTCAAAGGATCTTAAGCTAGAAAACACAATTCGAGAGAAACCACTATCTCTCTTTACTAATTACAAGATCCAACTAAATGATATAACTCAGCAAACAAAGAATACTTATCTCTTTAAATATTCTGATGGATGCAAATACTGGACACAATAAGATACGCTACTCTTGCACACAGATCAGCACACAACCTTCACAGCTTGAACACAAGCCCATGACTTAGAATAGAAATTCCCTAGAATCCTTCTGAGGGGAGATCTCATCCACATCTGCAAATGAAGCATGTTGATTAGGCCTGGTTGGGCAATCCTATGCATAGTGACCAAACTTGTCACAACAAAAACATTGGACTTTAGAGAGGTCCCACTTCTTCTTGAATGCAGGAGCACCATCAACTCCTTTATCTCTATTCCTCTTGAAATATCCTTTCTTTCCATCTTTCCCTTTCTTCTTCGAGGATTGAGTGGAAAGAACATGAATGTCTTCATTTGTAGAGCTTCGACCAATACCTCTCGCAGCCAACCTAGACTCCTCTTGAACACAGTCCGCCCTCAAACGATCAAACTTGGGAAGTTTTGATCTCGCGCTGATTCCTTGAATGTAAGACTCCCAAGATGAAGGAAGACCATTAAGAGCCAACATGGTCAAATCCTTGACATCAACAAAATGACCAATAGAAGAGAGTTGATCTCTCAATTCGGAAATCTTCATGAAGTAAGCGATGACAGATTCTCCTTCCGTCATCTTAACATGATGAAGTTGTTGCTTTAATGCAAGTGCCCGACTTGTGTTGTTGATTTCGTACATCTCCTCCAAAGTTTTAAACATCTCTCTTGCCGTCTTCAACTTGGAGATAATAGGAACGATATGATCCTTCACGGAATCAACTAACATCTTCTTTGCCTTGATATCTTTCTTCTTCCACTGTACCTTCTCTTCCTCATCAGTAGGTTCGGGGACTTTGCTCTCCACAAACTCAACCAATTCACTTTCTTCCAAGGTGAGCATAATTTTGAATCTCCAAGATGTGAAATTAGATGCTCCCTCAAGTCTATCCTCAAGCTTAAGACCGATCACCATCTTGACAAAGAGATAGAAGTAAATAACGATGAGAAAGAGAGTAAAGAGTATCGCTGTAATAACAATCTGATCAAGATCTTCTTCAAACCCGCTCTGATACCATGTTAGTTTTATGATTAGATGTAATGCACAGAAAATTAATTCAAAATCAGACACAATAACACAGCAGATACCCTAGGAAAACCCTCCTCTTGAGGGAGAAAAACCCAGCAACAATTATATCTCTTATATATATGAGCAATGGCAACAAGTTACATTACAATGAGGCCACACACAAGGCCAAAGATCAGCACCAGCAATGGCTGTAACACAATCTAATAGTCTGATCTTCAATCTGCACTTAAATAAACTCTCAATCTGCTCCTATATTAATTCGCACTATACTTCTTGAAGAGCTCGCATTTAATGGAGAAGGAGATTGAACTTGCTTGATACCCAAATGAGTGGAAATGACTTCATATAAATACATTGCTAGATAGGTCGCACCCTTTCAATAGACTAGGTCGGCCACCAAGAAGAAATAAATACAATTAATAATAATGAATTACAATGAAGGTCGGCCAAGGAGAATGATGCAAGGAAGTCGGCCAAAAAATAATGTTGCCATTAACACATATAAGTAATTTATATCTTCAATTGGGGCTGGAAGAATTGAGCCTGAAGCTGCTAACATCAACAGATTATATCTGATTTAATGGCCGCTATCTTGTTTATTGGTTTCCAAACTAAATCTGCTTTTCTCCCATTGCTTGTTCTTTTCATTGAAATGATTTTCCTTTTATACTTATGCTGGGCAGATAGTCATGTCCCTTCAATAGGGCGTGTCTTTTATTTGATTTCTTTAACCAATCGTGACCCTTCATTAAAGGATAATTAATTTATATTAACATTATCCTTTAATCGGCTATTTCATAAGGGCCGGCTATCTCCTATGATAAATACTTTCACTTAATCTTTATTGCTGCCTTCATCTTTCAATTGATCGCTGCATATATGAATTGCTTCTAATGATAACAGGTCTCTTTGATCAAATAAATTGCTGTCTGCTGTGAAGTCGACCAGATTTAACATATATCCCTGTTCATTTGCTGCCATCCTTAAATATAAGCTTGATTGCTGTTTTTGACAAGGCAAAGTTGGTTTATCCCTCAAGTCGGCCCATAATATTGCTGCTTATATAAATATCATGAGTAAGGTCAGCCCTCCTATGGGTATTTTAAATTGATTTAATTAAATCTTTATACTAGTCAGCCCAGGTTTAGTATTGCAATTGCGGGGGCATGACAAAGAAAGATTGGCAGCTCTTTGGAGTTGCAGAGCTTGTTTTCTTTAACAAGGCAGAAAACATTATTTCTATTAATTCTTCAATTCCTGGCATTGAACTTCTTGATGCTAATGTTGCCACTGAGTAATACAGCCTAAAAGTCTATGCAGAGGTCTTCAACACAATAAGATTCCTAAGTCTGATGCCATAATAGATTATTTGATGGCCAAATCACTCTTTTTATTAGGGAAAAATACATTGAAAGCTCTTTTTTGGTAAAATTGCTCTTGAAATTGTTCTCAGAATCTCATGCAATAGGAGCACAAGACTCGGGAGATTTGAGTCAAGATTAGTAATGGCAATTATATGACCATGAAGAAGTCCCGGAATGATTATAAACCTAAGCCTAGGCTGAAAGCCTTTCAAAGAGATGTGCAACAAGCTTTGGGGTAGTCGATACTCTCTTCCTATGATGGATCTAACAAATGCTAAGCTCGTGTGTGGGTACAAAAGCTAGACGCATAACTGTCCCTCAAACCTATGACTGAAGATGAAGCAATCAAGTTTGCCACCTTGCATTTGGAGGGAACTGCATATGAGTGGTGGTAGCACAATCTGATCACTCAGGGTCACAATTCCATCACCTCAAAATTCTACAAACTTTTAATTGAAAGGATCCTAAAATTTATTTCAAAGATTTGACTCAGCTCAAACAGTGTGGTTTAATGGAGAATTATGTAGCAAAGTTTCAGAAGTTGTTAACAATGGTACCAAACATCACAGAGAGAAGACTAACTATGCTCTTCATCAAAGGGTTAACTAAATCTCTTAAGAGGCTAGTCAAGGCTTTTGGACCACCTAGCCTACAAGAGGCTATCAAGCGAGCTTTGGCATTGGAGACTTCCATGCTAAAGAATAAGTTCCAAACCAAAACCTTCATTCTAAAGAAGCTCTTTCATAAAATGTACAACAAACAAAGATTTTTCCAAAAAGACAAGACATTGAAGCGAAGAATGAATTGAGTAGGAAGAAGTTGTGTTTCAACTATAAAGAGCCATGGTCACCTGGACATAGATGTATTGGGAAAGAACAAGTGCATTACAATGAGTTAAGATCTGAGGAAACCAAACCATAGAGTAAGGAAGAATCTGAACAAGAGATGAGAAAAGAAGAAGATCAACCAAAAGGGGAAGAGGTCATCTCAAGGGGCACTCTTGCCACATTCTAAGGTGCTCTGAGATACAATCCCTTTCGTATATATGGGGTCTTGCGAGGTCAAAGGTTGAATATATTTATTGACATCGGTGCCACTCATAACTTCATTGATGAGGGGCTAGCAGCCAAATGAAGCCTCAAGACAAAGGACTTTGAAGGATTCAGTCTTATGGTGGTTGACGGTTTCACCATCCAATGCAATAGGAAGATCTCCCAACTAAATCTTAATTTAGAAGGATACGATATGGACTTCTATGTCATTAACATAGGAGACATGGATATGGTCCTACAGGTTCAATGGTTGCACTCATTAGGAGAGATCACATAAAACTTCTAGACAATGGAACTAAAGTTTCAATGAGGGAAAAGAAGTGGTACTATGGGGAATGACAAATAAAGTGGGCAACTCAGTTTTTGGTGACTATAATAAAACCCATCAAAGAAAAGAAGCCATATCATGTGGATGTACAAAGCATCTTGGAGAAGCATAGTAAAGTATTCAACAACATTCCTCCAAGGAAACAACCAAGCAAAGGCTTTGAGCACATCATTGAATTGGAAGAGGGTGCTAAGCCCGTCATCACTACTCCCTATCACTGCCCTAGGAGACAAAAGGAGGAAATCAAAAAGGCCATTAAGGAATTGCTAGAAATGGGGCACATCAGCCCCAGCTCAAGTCCCTTTGTTTCCTCTGTGGTTTTGGTAAAGAAGAAAGATGGCACAATGTGGATGTGCATCAATAACAGAGCACTAAACAAGAAGACTATCAAGAACTGATACCCCATTCCTAGGAACGATGAATTGATAAATGAACTTCAGGAGCAATCTATTTCTCAAAAATAGATCTCAAATCGAGCTACCACCAAATCAAAGTCTAAGAGGAGGATATTCACAAGACAGTTTTCAATGTCATTATGGGTACTAAGTTTCTAGTCATGCCATTTGGTTTGATAAAGGCTCCAAGAACTTTCTAGTCATGCATGAATTGGGTTTTTGTAAGCAACTAATAAAGTTCATCCTTGTATTCTTTGATGACATTTTGATCTATAATAGAATATAGGAGGAGCACCTACAACACGTTGATGAAGTGTTGGGAATTTTGGAAAGACAAATGTTGTTTTCCAAGGAGTCAAAGTGTGAATTCGCTCTGACAAAGATCTAGTATCTAGGCCACATCATCAACGCAAAGGTAGTGCAGGTGGGCATCCTTGACACACTTGCAAGGATTTTTTGGCCTTTACAACTACTATAGGTGATTTGTTAGGGATTTCTCCCAACTAACTACACCCCTAGTTGACCTAACAAAGAAGGGAGCTTTCGCATGGAGTGAGGATGCACAACAAGCATTTGACAAACTAATAGAGGTAATGAGCTTGTGTCCTATGTTAGCAATTCTAGATTTCACTCTCCCTTTCACATTGAAATGTGATGCATCAAGAGAAGGGATTGGGGCCATGTTCATGTAAAACAAGCACCCAATTGCCTTTGAGAGTCGAAAGTTCACAGAGGTGGAAAGATGTTTCTCCATCTATGATAAGGAACTTGTAATGTCCCCATTTTCTGAGTGATCACCTCATGGAGTTGGTTAGCCTATCCTATTCCCGTAGGCTAAGCCGGAGGACCAAGGGAATGACCTAATTGATTAAATATTATATTTAATCAATTTACTAGGGCAAATTGATGATGAGAGTTGACTTTGTATATTTTTGAGAGCTTATTGGTGAATTCAAAATAAATAAAATAATTTTCCCTAGAGATGAGCATCCAAGGAGAGAGAGAAAAAGGGAATAAAGAAAGGAAAATAAATGGAAGAAATATCAAGGATGGTTGGCCAAATTAAAGAAGAAAAATAAGAGAAATCCAAATAAAATTCCCTTGAGGTGGAGGACCTAGTGAGAGGTCAAGAAATGAAATATTTAATGCCACAAGTGGTTCGCCCCACTTGGGGAAAGGAATGAAAAATAAAATAAAATATATTAGTTGTGTTTTTTGGGGGCTTAGCATGCCTTGCATGAGGTCGGCCCTAAGGATGAGGGAAAAAAGCAAATAAAATAAGAATATATTGCTTAAGGAGGTCGACCTTGATAAGGTTATTTTGGAGGGCTAGAAAAGAAAGTAGAGTGCAAGTCATTTGAGCATCCATTCATATCTTATTTTCATTTTGGAGATTCTCCTCTTTGGCTGCAACTTTGGTTGGGCTTCATTTCAAGGACGAAAACCCTTGTGAATGTGGTGAGTTGGATGAAACCCTAGCTCATCTTGTGGAGAACTCATGACGAAGTTCTAATTGCACTTTATTGGAGACATTTGGAGGTTTGCAGAATCATTGCATAATCAGATTTAAAGATCAGATTTGGAGCAGCATTGTTGTGGCCTTTTGTGAGCATATTGCATTAGGATTTTGCCCTAATTTGGAGTGCCACTTTGGAGTAGACTTGAGCGCCCATCTTTGGAGGGCGATTTTGCATATTTGGAGCAGCAAACCCTAAGCACTTGCCAAGGAGAAATTCGCCCATCTAGGGTTTGATATTTGAAGACTATTTTGCATATATTTGTTATGTACAATCATAGTTTTAGGTCTGATTTGTAGAGCAGAAAACAGGGCATATGTTTGGCATGTTTGAGCCCATTAATTCATTGTAAAATCAGTCCAGAATATTCAGTTTTGTAGCAGCAGACTTCTTTAAATCAGACTTTATTGGACCTATGTTTGGCACTTGGATGGTTGATTTTCATGGTTGTTATCATAGTTGATGATATCTATATGTTTAGCATATGTTTATTGGATGCCTATAAATGTTTATCATTCTGAAAATAAAAATCAGAATTCAATCCTAGGGTTTGAGCAGAAAACTAAATCGGAAAAGTGCAGAAAAATAAATCAGAAATTTTAGGGCAGATCCCATTGGAGATATTACAGAAATGTTGGCCATCATGCACACATTGGTCAAGTTCGGGCAATACTTGGTGGGTGTCCAATTTGTGGTCAAAACTGTTAATGTTATGGCAGCTTCGGGTTCATCCTTCTAGCCACGAGTGAAGACATAAATTAATATAGCCTATCGGCTATTTATTTATATGTGATATTTAATGTGAAGGGGCGCTTCACTTGGCAACAATGTAATTTCTAAAAGGGCCGACCTTCCTTGTAATTCGCATATTTTAATTGTAATTATATTTCTCTATTTTGGCCGACCTTGTACATGAAGAGGTGCGACCTCTCTCTCATTGTGTATTTATACAAGGTCATTTCCATCCTTTCTATCATCAAGCAAGTTCGTTTCTCTCCTTCATTCAAGTGCGAATTTTCTCCAAGAGCAGATTGCGAATTTCTCTAAGTGCAGATTTAGGTTTCAAGGAAGGGCAGATTATTATCTGTTTTGCATCTAAAGTTGGTGCTGAATATTGGCCTTGTGATTAGCCTCGTTGTAAAGAGAATTGTTGCCACTATTTATATATATAAGAGACATCTTTGTTGCTGGGTTTTTCTCCCTCAAGAGGAGGGTTTTCCCAGGGTATCTGCTGTGTTATTGTGTCTGATTTGAATTAATTTTCTGTGCATTAAATCTGATCATTAAAATTTACATGGTATCAGAGCGGGTTTGAGAGGATCGTGATCAAATTATTCCTAATCAGCAATACCCTAGTTGTTCATCTATCTACATTAGTCAAGATGGTGAACGGGTTGAAGATCGAGGATAGACTCGAGGGTGCATCTAACTTCACATCATGGAGGTTTATGATCATGCTTACCTTGCGTGAAAATGACTTGGGTGAGTTCGTAGAGTCCAGTGTTCCTGAACCTGAGGAGGAAGAAGCGAAGTTACAATGGGTGAAGAAAGATATTAAAGGAGTGCCTATCGTCTCTAAGTTGAAGACAGCGAGAGACATGTTCAAAACATTGGAAAAGATGTACGAAATCAACAATACCAGCCGAGCGCTTGCACTGAAGCAACAACTTCATCATGTGAAGATGGCGAAAGGTGAATCAGTGATTGCATACTTTATGAGGATTGCAGATTTGAGAGATCAGCTCTTGACAATAGGGCATATGGTTCATAACAAAGACCTGACTATGCTTGCTCTCAATGGTCTACCTTTGTCGGAATCTTACATTCAGGGAATCAGTGCAAGATCAAAATTGCCTAAGTTTGATCGCCTAAGATCAGATTGCATTCAAGAGGAATCAAGGTTGGTGGCAAGAGGCGTTGGTCAAAGTTCAAAGAATGAAGACATTCATGTTCTCGCCTCCCATGCTTCAAAGAAGAAAGGAAAAGATGGAAGGAAAGGATTCTTCAAGAGGAATCGGGACAAGGGAAATGATGATGCACCTCCATTCAAGAAGAAGAGGGATATGTCCAAGATTCAATGCTTTAGGTGCAATAAGTTTGGGCACTTCGCCAAGTATTGTCCAACTAGACCTAAGCAACAAGTTACCGTTGCGGATGTTGATGATGCTTCTCCAAAAGGATTCAAGTGAATATTTGTTCTACTCAGCATTGGCAAGCAATGTACCTAACGACACCAACACTTGGCTGATCGACAGTGGTGCTTCACGACATATCACTGGTTTTAAGGAGCACTTATCAAGTTTGGTGGAGGAGTCTTCGGAGCAAGTCATTATTGGAGATGATGCTAGCTACTCCGTGAAAGGATTTGGGACCTCTTCACTTCATTTGGATTCCGGCATCACACTTCAGTTGAGTAATGTTCTTTATGTTCCTGGAATCAAGCGCAATCTTATTTCTATTTCAGCCTTGGAAGATAAAGGATATCATGTTGCCTTCTCCAAAGGCAAAGTTCTAGTGTGGTTGGAGAACTCTAGCTTCAAGGATGCTCAAGTAATTGGAGTTAGACATGAAAGTCTTTACAGGGTCTGCACACGTCCTTTACAAGCGTTGGTTCATGATTCTTCAAGTCTATGTGATCTTTGGCATCGGAGATTGGCTCACCTACACTTTCGTGCCTTACCTATCATGGAGAAGATGGTGTCGGGCCTTCCTAAGTTCAACCAGGAGCACGAAGGTACTTGCAAGGGCTGCGCATTGGGTAAGAATATAAAAGCCCCTTTTCATAGTAGAGAAAATAGATCTAAGTGTATTTTAGACCTTATTCATTCTGATTTATGTGGTCCTATGTCTGTTCCGTCTTCGAGTGGATTCTTGTATTATGTTCATTTTATTGATGACCACTTTAGGAAGACTTGGATTTATTTTTTGAAATCTAAAGAGTTTGAGGAAGTGTTGGATAGGTTTAAAGAGTTTAAAGCCTTGGTAGAAAATCTTTCTGGTAAAAGAATTAAAGTCCTCAGATCTGACAATGGTGGAGAATACACCTCTGGCAGTTTCGGATTTTGTATTGATGCAGGGATTAAGAGGGAGTTTTGTGTTCCCTATAATCCTCAACAAAATGGTGTTGCAGAAAGGAAGAAGGAGGACAATCGTGGAAGCAGCAAAGTCCATGATTCATGATCAAGATTTGCAACCTTCTTATGGGTAGAAGCTTCCGGGGCTGTATATGACTCGGAAGAAGCTTTTCAGGGAAGAAGCCTGAAGTCATCATTTGAGGATCTTTGGATGTCCTGTCTATATTCATGTTCCCAAGGAAAAGAGAACCAAGTTGGAGCCTTCTGGCAAGAAGGGAATATTTGTAGGTTACAGTGAGACATCAAAAGCCTACAGAATATACATTCCAGTCAGAAGTTGATCGAGATCATAGGGATGTCACATTGAGGAAGATGTCGCATTGAGAAGATCAGGGGGATTCATATGGAGATTGATAATGAAGAGTCTCCTCGGGATATGGAAGTTGACCATACTCCTGAGATTCAGAGGGAGACTTCAGAACCAAAAGAAGATTTTGATCTGTTGAACCCTTGGAACCTCTTGATGGGCCTCTGACATTGTTGTTGGGAGAAAGAGACCTCTATGGGCGTCGGACTATGCAAAGTGAAAGCTTTGCAGCTCTAGAGGCACATTCAGAGAAAGCAAAAGGCCACATAAGTTCTCCAGTTATGTTGCCTTGATGAGTCAGATTATAGAATCCGAGCCTACCTGTGTTGAGGAAGCATCTTGTCATCAGGTTTGGAAAGATGCTATGACAGAGTGTCGGTGTACGTTTTATCATCCATCGAACACACAAAATAAAATGTCCAAAGACACTCTATCCTCTCTTGAAAAACCACCGTGTATGCTAAGATTGCTAGAAGATCATATGGCGATTCCAAGGTTTCTTTTGTCAGGTCTTGACGTGTGGATAAGCTCAATGGGCGTTGTGATTTGCTGGTAATAAACAAGGGGACTTACACTAAAGAAATTTTCACAAGTTGGGACTTAAGCGGATTTATCATTAAAGGCTTCTCAATTAGGACTTCAATTTGGATCTCAAAAAAAATGGTAAAAAGATAAGGGTTTAGGGAATCTATTCTATGCCTAGGAATTTGAGAGACAATAAGATTCGGTAAAGGGAATAAACCGCACTTTGTTTCGCCTCCTGCAGGACAACATACGCAAAGTGGGTGCAATCTTCAAGGGGTGTGATAATGATTTTCAAACCTCGAATGAGGCTGAAGTTAAGCTTCCATGATTATAAGCTCAAGGTAACTTTACGCATCGAATGCAAATCATCCATTCGAAGAAAGTATGAGCGTTGCTTCACCATTGAATCAATACTATCAATCTCTCATTCACTTAACCAACTTCCAAAGCAAATTCTACTTAACTTAATACTAACTTTAATCTATGGCGGAAGAAGATATGCAACCTCGCTTACTATTTGACAATAAAAGTTATTCAAAGCAAATCATGCATAAGAGCTTTTATTATTCGAAATAGTCTCAATGCAACAATCTCATATACTGTCTCCACACAAATGAAAGTGAGAGATCATCAGTTTATATAGAGTTTCAAAAATGAAATGAAGGGCCGAGATAAAAACAATATCAACGGCCAAGATTATTACAACTCAACCCTAATTAGGGTTGCCCAAAATAATATGAGTCATCAATCAGTAAACTATCAGTAAAGAGGCAGTTGAAGCTATTATCAAGGAGAGGCGTCCTTATCCTTCTGAGTAGCATTGCATTCGACGAACCTGGACACTACTGCAATGACCTCCTCCATCGTAACAGGTGGGCATGCTGATCCGGAATTCAAGCTCATCCAAGTTCTTTGCACACTTGGCAAAGATATTTGCCCAATCTGCTTCCTGCTTCCCAAAATCATTCCGGATGGCTGAAAGACTTGCTACCCTCGCAAAATCCTGTCTTAGAAGTGGTCCAGTAGCCGAGAAGAAAACCTCCTGAACCTTTCGTTTCAGCTCCTCCAGCTGCATGTCCTTTTCTCGGACAATCTCTTGATCAAACACTTCTGCAGCTATTATATGAATTTTCTCCCGAATGTCCTTTACCTGCTCCTCAATGCTGAGCTCATCGACTTTCGCCTTCTCCAAAACTTCTCTACGTATAGTTACTGCCCAAAACCAGTGATGGAAATCATATGCTGCTCCTGCAACAATTACCCTTCTGTCAACCAACTCCTCTCTTGGAGTGCCCTTCAATAGCCTGAGGCATGGAATAAGTCTCTTCTGCATATCTGGAATACATTCCCATGTTTCCGCCAAATCAACAAGTCTGGAAAGAAAATATGAGGTTTTCCCATAAGCAAGTGCCAGTTTCTCCATGAACAAGGCCGCTTCCGTGCCCTCACTCGCCATCCAGTCCTGAGCCTCCTTGGTTGTTACCATTCTGTGCTCTACATCCTTGGTCACTTCCTGTGATGAATTGAGGAGAGGAGGAGCTACCGCATTACCCTGATCAAGTGGCTGGGTCAAATGCTGTATGTACTCCTTAAGGCGTTCAACCTCCTTCTTATACTCTTTCTTCTTAGCCACTTCTTTTTCCAATCTCGCTTTGATGGTCGAGACGGAATTATCTAATTCCTCCACTTTTTGACCTTTTGAGGTTGGGCCAAGATCTATAGTGGTTATGGCATACTCTTGAGGAGTAATCTCGTCCTGTGGCTTGTCCACCGTGGGTACTGCAATGTGTGCGAAACGGTTGCCTGTCTCGTCCCTTTGAATGGTAGAGAATTTCTTGGCAGGTTTCTTGATTGCAACTTGCTCCAACCTTGCCAAGAAATCGGCAGTATCATCCTCCTCTTGAGCTTCTGCAGGTACCTGAATCTTCATTCTCTCTATCAGCCAATCTGGAATGGTCGGCTGCTCAATTCCATCTTCTACCTGAACCTCTTCTTCATTCGAAACATCCACAACCTCTCTGAGAGCGGAAATCATTCCCTCCTCGAAGTCATTATTTCGGACTTCTATCTCATTGTCTGAACCTAAGATTTTTGTGCTCGTAGGTGACGAAGGCTCCTCATCATCCAGCTGAATAGGTTCATCGTTCTCTTCCTGAACTGCAGGAGGTACAAGTATTTCCACCAAGGACTCATCTATGGTAGCCACCAGCTCGTCAATGTTTCGAGATGCTGCTGAACGAGATGGTTATCCCTTATGTCTTTTGGAAGCAGGCTCTGTACTTGGGATTATTTCCTTCCTTTTCTCTCCAATCTCAACCAAATCCTGATGGGATGCACCGGCATTAGAAGAATAAGATTCTGACTCGCTCAGTAGATCATATGTGAGCGTTATTCTTCTCTGTCTCATTTCTTGGGCATGATGGTCAACCCACCACTAAGAGTACTTGACTACTGGCCTCATTAACGTTGCTAAGTCCGCATGCTCAGGTTCTAACCATTTCACGGGAGGAAGAGGTCGACTCTCCTCGAAGCGTGGTTGGATGTAGTTCCCATCGTCCTGCAACTGGTCAGGCACCCGACAAAACTCAATTGCCCTCATGAAGTCAACTGGCATTCTAGACCATAATCTTCTTCTGACTTCATATTCATCGGCAGCATTTGCCCAGAAGTCTTCCAACTCCACTCTGTGCTTGTACCTTCTCCCCTCTACTGTCTGAATATTATGATGTGGGTCAAAGTTGACCCTGGACTTGTAGGCTGTAAATGGATACCACTGAATCTCCAACCTTGCACTCTCAGCTGCCTGGGCTGATGGACAGGACTCTAACATGTTCCCAATGAAAAATGGGAATGTGACAGATGCCTTCTTGGTTGGCCTCTGGATGTTCTGATATTCCTCTAACTGTCTTAGGACCTCGAGCAGGATCATCCGATTTGTCGGATAAATGGGCAATTTATAGGGATTTCCAGTAAATCCCTGGATCCTGACATATGTGAATTTCGGGAACTGGATGAACCAAGATCCGTATTCACTGATTAGACTTTTTGCCTCATGACTCGGCCTCTAATGCACTCCTCCTTGAAGTTTTCTGGTAATATGCATTAGGAAGGCATCATGCACCCTTCTGAAATGAGATTTCTCCTTCAACTGGAGTTGTGGGTAGCAGTCGTAAGGCCTGAGTTCATTCTCCCCGTTGCCAACTTTGCCTTTGCAAATCAGTCCTGGATACTTATATGATTTGGCCAACAAGTAGACAATATACGAGCTCATGTGAAAAGACTTAGTCTCTTCGAGGTTGATCAATTGCTCGTGGAGATTGTCACTGATCATCCGTGACCAGTTGAACATTTTGACGCCAGAAGTGATCTCGTCTATGAAATAGTACATCCAGCTCTCGAAAAAGGCGCCTTGCGGATTGCCGGCTACTCTATTTAGCATCAAGATGATGTCTCCAAAATCTTCTTTGAAATCTGTCTGGCGAGGTCTCTTGGGCATCTTCTTTATTGATGGCTTAGGCTTGTCCATCCATGCCTTGTTAACGGTTGTGGCACACAAATCTGGTTTGCTGTCATATAACCTCTTGGCTTCTTCCTTGGTCTTATAGACCGTCCGTGAATGTTCTGGGATGCCGAAGGTTTCCTGGATTGCCACCTCGCCTAAGTGTGCTAAGATTCTTCCATCAGGTGCGATGATCTGCCTCTTTTGAGCATCATAGTGGATAGCACACTCCACCATCAATTCTACACAATCCATTGCCGGTGGGAATCCAGCTGCCTGAAATATTCCATTTCTTACTATCCGTCTGGCTATCGGTGTGGGAAGTCCATTCTATCCATACATTCTTTTCTTAAACACATCAAAGTCGACATGTCCGAGATCGGTGTCTACGACATTCTTCTATTTTGAATTGATTTTAGTCTCCCGCTGAGCACCTTTGCTGGCGAACTTCATTTTCGCCTTCTTTGATGGTTCGCCTATCGTGGTCGTCAACCTGCAGTCCAAAAGATTAACATTAATACAAAGACTTTTTCAAATAATTTATTCTCATGCCTTGGATTCGAAAATTTACTTTCAGCTTGTTTAAATAATAAATTGCTGCGAAAAAGTAAGCTGAAAGTAAATGGATGAAGTTGAAATTTTGGCCAAAACTTTTGCCAAGATGAAAAGACAGAAGAAGAATGGCGAATTTATATGACTGAACATCCAACCTCAATGAAGAACTGCTGGCTGCAAATCAGATTTAAATTCTGATAATTTACTCCAAAAAGCAATTAATGAAGTGCGCCCCTCTTGCACAGAAGAATTCAAAATAAATCCTTTCCTTTCCCGCGAAAATTCTTTCTCACCATAACATTACTTCACCCTCTGGAAAAATCGATCTTGCCTACTGAACAATCAACTGCCTGAGAATTCCGAGAAAGATTAAATTTCTCTTCAGCTGTGTGTGAAAAAATGAGTTGCTGAAACTCATTATAATGCTGAAGAGCTTGATTTATTTTAGCAACTGCCATCTTCTCTCTCGATCTCGATTCGTTTTCTTTTGTTCAAACAGGCAAGTTTCCTTTATTTTTTGAAAAGAATCCGTCTCGAGCTTATCCAGGCAAATCTCATTGATCTTCAAAAATTCGATTTTTTGCTTAATGTTTATCTTTGATTTTTCGAATTTTGAAAGAGAACATTAAATATTTAATTAAATTCGAACTTTCAAGTTTCAAAAAAAATTCATGGCGAATTTTAATTTTGCCCATCGGATTTTATCTCTGCCTGGCGTAATTTATTTTCTTCCGAAACATCTCTGGCAAACTTTATTTTGTCCAAGGTCATTTAAATTTCTGAGTAGTGGAAATAAACTATTAAAATATTAAAATATTTTAATTTATTCCAACCCGTTCATTTTGGACCCATGGCTATTTTGATATTTTTTTTCGTCGTTTTCTTTGGCCAAAAATTTATTTTCCGATTTTATTCCCAATTTCGTCTAGCCAAACCGAAATTTTAGCCATTCCATCGATAAATGTTATGCCAGATCCTTATTTTTCTTTGCCGAGGCGAAATTTTAATTGCACTGAGTTTATTTTCTTCTGCCAAAGTCAATTTTTTTCTCGCTCAGACGAATTTTTCTAGGCAAAATCCTTGTTCGGATGTCTTTATCAGGCAAATTTCCTTGACGCTTGACAAATTTCTATCTCCAAGGGCGAACTTTCATACCTCTTTGCCTTGTGCATTTCTCTGTGTTCTTGATCAAATTTGTCCAATTTTGTCTAGACATCCATACTTAGGCGATTTTTAAATCTCTCTTCCATTTTTATGCTAGGCACACTTCATTTTTTTCTTTGCCTTGGCCTAGGCGGACTTCCCAAAGTCTTTTCCACTTTCCACATGCCATTGCAAATTTTCATTAGCACTTTCCTTTCAAACTTAGCACTTCGCCTCTTGAAAATGCCATAACACTTAGCCAAAAACCTTAATTCTTCACCCTTTGGCCTCTATACTTAGGCAGATTTTCGAATTTCTCTTGACTAGGCACCAAACACTTAGCAAAAATTGTAAATTTTCCCTTTCATAGACCATGGCGGACTTTCCAAGCACTTGGACTAGGTGAGGGCGGACTTCTTTAGATCTTAGACATCATCTCTTTGAACATGGCGGACTTCCAAACTTTTTAGCACTTCGCTTAACCCTTTGTCTCTTGGAAATCCTACAATACTCAGTCAAGATTTTGATTCTCCACCTTTTTAGGCTCTTACACTTAGGCAAAAATTTCGAAATTTTCCTTGCTGGGCACCAATACTTAGTGAAAATTTCAAATTTTTAATCTTCCACATGCCTAGGCGGACTTCCTTAGCACCTTGGACAAGCATGGCGGACTTCCTTGACATCTTGCCAACCTCTTCAAGTGTATGGCGGACTTTCCTTCCTCTTTGGATATGCATCTTGGACGTCCCTCTTTTCTAGGGCGGACTTCAAAGAAGTTTAGACATGTGAGGGCGGACTTTGGATAGTCTTTGCACTTCTCCCTTGTGGCATGGCGGACTTTCCTTCTTCTTTGGATATGTATGGCGGACTTCATGAGTTCTTGGCACTTGACATGGCGGACTTCCTTAGCTCTTGGACATTCCTTCCTTAGTGCTGGGCGGACTTTCCTTGCTTCTAGACATCTTCCTCTTGGCATTTTTCTTCTTGAAAATGGCGAATTCTCCAGACTTGACCAGATTTCTCATGAATTTCATCCTTTTTGAGTTGATTTTTCTGTGATTTTGCTTCAGATCTGATTGATTTTGGACTGATTTTTCCAGAATTTGATACCTTTTTGGGTCTGATTTTTCAATGATTTTTCAATTTTCTCTTTGATTTTCTGAGAGTTCTATCGAGTTTTTTGAACTTCTAAGTGCATTTTTGGAATTCGAGACCTTTCCAAATATAGAAACTTTCTAAAAATAGAAAAAGCAAAACCCTAAAAAATAGGGAACCTTGTTTGGTCCAAAAATGCCAAAAATGAAAAAAACGAAAAAGCAAAATTTCCTAAAAAAGTAGGAAGTCTCAGAATTAATCGCAGGCGATCGTTTCCTAGGCCTCTCGGCTTCCATGAAATCGGATGCTTTTAAACTTGGTTCGCAACTCTTGAGCAACCGACTTGAAAACTCAATAAGGCGGACTCAATAAACCCTGTAAGGAGACAAAACCCTAAAAACAAGCAGACAATCGGGTCCCTATCGGCGATGGGGCGATGTGTGAAAAGGTCACAACACGAGGGAGTATCAGCCAATTCTACGAATGATGTTTGGGACATTGTTCCTAGACCCGAGGGCAAGTCTCTGGTATCTTCTAAATGGCTATTCAAGCATGCTACGATGGAAGCATTGAGAAGTACAAAGCAAGATTTGTGGCTCGTGGGTTCTCTCAAAAAGAGGGAGTTGATTATGAAGAAACATTTGCTCCTGTTGCTCACTATACTTTTGTCGAACTATCATTGCTATTGCCGCATCTAGAGGATGGAAGATTCACCAGATGGACGTGAAGACAGCCTTTCTCAATGGAGTGATTGAGGAAGAGGTTTATATAGAGCAACCTAATGGATTTGAGGTTCATGGGAAGGAGTCACATGTTTGCAAATTGAAGAAGGCCTTGTATGGTCTTAAGCAGGCTCCTCGTGCATGGTACGAAAGGATTGATCGGTACCTGTCAAGTTTGGGCTTCTTGAAGAATGATGCTGATTCAAATCTCTACTTCAAGGTAATCAATGGTGATGCATTAATTTTGGTTTTATATGTTGACGATCTGATCCTTACTGGAGAAGATCACCTGATTCTTGAGTGTAAGAAGGAGTTGACTTCGGAATTTGAGATGAAGGACCTTGGGCTCATGCATTACTTCCTTGGATTAGAAGTCTGGTAGAAACCAGATGAGATGATTCTAAGTCAAGGAAAGTACACCATTGATATACTTAAGAGATTTGGTATGATGGATTGCAAATCCATGTCCACACCTATGGAGACCAACTTACACAAGTTGAAGGAGGCTGCAGCTAATTCAGACTTGGTGGATCCTACCTGTATACATAGAATTGATCTTTGATGCATCTTGTTAACACTGACACTGACATTTGCTAGCGCACCAGCCTTTATGTATCCGAGGTACATACACTTGCGCTAACATATCATGAGATACTATGCGTGGACGTTGGATTGGGTTGAGGCAGACAGATTTCAGCGCGACTTGGATTACGGTTTCACTGACTCGACAGGTTGTGTCACATATCGGAAGAGCACCTCCGGGTTGCCTGGGTTCGGGCTATGATTTCGGTGCAACAGGAAGCAGCCATCTGTAATTAAGTACGCAGAGGCAGTATATTGCAGCTTGCATGGCAACTCGGGAAGTATGTGGCTTCGTAAGCTCCTTGCAGATTATTTGGACAATCAATGGAGCCTACTATCATTCATTGTGATAATCAGAGTTGTGTGAAGCTTTCTGTCAATCCTGTGTTCCATGATAGAACCAAGCACGTTGAGATCAAGTACCACTACATGAGAGATATGGTACTGCGGAAGGCTGTATAGTTGAGGTACATCAACACTGATGAGCAGACGACAGATATTCTCACCAAGCCTCTCGCCAGGATAAAGTTTGTGTACTTTTGAGATAAGCTTGGTATGGTGGAGAATCTAGCCTTGACCTGAGAAAGAGTCTCAAGATGCGAGCCTTGTTTAATGAGTTCTTCTCTGAGAGAAGTCCTGGCAAATCCTTGTTAATGCATTTTTCACCCCGAAGACGGAGGAATTTGGGTGCAACCCTTGTTAATGCATTTTCCAGAGATGGGAATTTGAGGAAGCCCCTTGTTTCCACCCTCCGAGCTACATGGTGGATATGTGTGACTCCATGACATATGTTATACCACCCTTGAGAGAGTCATGGTGAAAGTTAACCAACATCACGAAGTGATGAACACTTGTACTACCATAGTATGGTTGTAGCCATTATGGTTGATATTGTGTTGAGGCGATATCATATCACGATGAGGTGATATTCTTCTTTTCACATTCGGTTGTAGCCAATGTGGTAGACATCACATTGAGGTGATATGTCTTGTGTAGCTGGAAGTTCTCTCCCTAGCTGAGAGGGAGTGTTAATGTTATGGCAGCTTCGGGTTCATCCTTCTAGCCACGAGTGAAGACATAAATTAATATAGCCTATCGGCTATTTATTTATATGTGATATTTAATGTGAAGGGGCGCTTCACTTGGAAACAATGTAATTTCTAAAAGGGCCGACCTTCCTTGTAATTCGCATATTTTAATTGTAATTATATTTCTCTATTTTGGCCGACCTTGTACATGAAGAGGTGCGACCTCTCTCTCATTGTGTATTTATACAAGGTCATTTCCATCCTTTCTATCATCAAGCAAGTTCGTTTCTCTCCTTCATTCAAGTGCGAATTTTCTCCAAGAGCAGATTGCGAATTTCTCTAAGTGCAGATTTAGGTTTCAAGGAAGGGCAGGTTATTATCTGTTTTGCATCTAAAGTTGGTGCTGAATACTAGCCTTGTGATTGGCCTCATTGTAAAGAGAATTGTTGCCACTATTTATATATATAAGAGAGATCTTTGTTGCTGGGTTTTTCTCCCTCAAGAGGAGGGTTTTCCCAGGGTATCTGCCATGTTATTGTGTCTGATTTGAATTAATTTTCTGTGCATTAAATCTGATCATTAAAATTTACAAAAACTAATCACAACAATTTGACATATTTTCTCAATCAGAAAACTCTAAATGAGTGGAAACAAAAGTGGGTGAGCAAACTCCAAGAATATGATTTTGATATTGAGGATATCAAAGGAAAGAAGTGAAGAGCACACACTTATACTGAGAGAGGGAGGGGGGAGGAAGGGGGAGAGGGACAGGGTGAATCAGTATAAGATCAACTTTTACTTATTTAAAATTCAACAACCACAATAAAAGAAATCACACAAGATCCACACAATTAAGAACACGAGATTTATGTGGAAACTCTTTTGGGAGAAAACCACGGAGAAAGACTGCTTGGATCTACTATCCAAATCCAGCCACAACAAAAATAGAATAATCTTACAAATCTTTGTAGGCACCAATCCAATGGAGACACCAATCCCTGCTACTAAGCACCAACTTAGCAAGAGACACCAATCTCTTCTATTGAGAGGCAGTAACCTCTAATGAACAAAATTCTGCCTTCCTGAATAATGCTTCTTCAATGGATGATGATCATTTGAATCTTCTTCAAAAATCTGCTTGCAACATTTTTCACATATGCCCCTTCTTCAAATATTTGTTGTAATAAATTTTCTCTGCTCTTGTTTTTGAATGATATTGCATTTATTGCTTGCTTTCTAACCTTCACTTCAACTTCTATTTATACACCAACCATGCCTCTTCACCAAATAGGGTCATTTTAATTCATTTTTAATTCCCCCATTGTTACATCCCACCCTAGATGCTTTAAAAACACTTTTACTTTTTGCAATATGACTTATGAATGATGCAAATTTGATTGGTTAATGCATGACATGAAGAGATCTTTGTGATTAAGTTATGTTAATGCAATGAGAATTATGCCATTATGATATGTGCTATGATCTATTCAAAAAGAATAAATTGTGTTTTGATGCCCTAGAGAAAGAAAAGTTTATTTTTCAGTAAATGTATAGATGGAGAATATACAATGGAGATTTTATTTGGATGTCAGACTAATTTTCGCTTGTTTGGAGTTTGATGCAGGGTAGCACGTACCGCAATCTCCGAAGGAGGAAAAGTATCATCTGAGTAGAGAGGTGGTGTTGGAATGCCCTAGAAATTGCCATCTAAGCTAGGGTTAGGTCAAGGATCTAGGAACCCTAGATGAGTGTAATAGGAGTCCTGTTTTGAGGTAAGTCTTTTGTATGATTCTTGGATGCGGTTTGTCAGTTTCGGAAAACCAATTTTCCACCTTCTTTCTGTCATTGAAATTAAACCAAACAGGCATATATGCACATGTAGGAGGAACCTGCATACACCATGGCAGGTGTACGCATATGGATGCAACCACATGACGACAGGCAAATTTACAAGCCTGTGATCGTGTGTATGCATGCATATGCGCATATGCATATTGGTGCATACAGGCCTGAACGTGTGCATGGATGACTGTTCAGTTTAATTATTCCCTTCTTAACGAGAAACCTAAATTTTGGCGCCTAAACTCGTTGGAATGGTATTATCACCTTTTGGGTTTAAAAATTATGCCTGATGGCCTAGCTATATATATATATATATAATAGCATTAGTTATTCTTCTTCAGGCAAGTATAATGATGATACATGATAACGCCTGGAGGCATTTTAATATAAATAGCTTCTCGAGGTTGAAAGGTCGATGCTTAAAATACATAATTATTTAATTGATTACTTTTTATTCAAAAGTGAATATTTTATTAAATTTAAAAGAGGAAATTTATTGCCTTACCGCCAAATTTTATCGTGGTAGAAATTCAAATATAAAATATATAATTTTAACCCTCTTGTTTGAATGGAGGAGGCGGGCCATCATGAGTTGGTGGGATATATATTGCAACCATATTATATTTAAAAATTATCATATTGCCATAATCTGGAATGTAGGCTGAAATCTTGCTTTGGTGGTTCCTTGTTTTCAGCCACAAAAGTGGCATAGCATCAAAGGAGATCTTGCTGGCTATATCCGCCACCTTAAAACTTATTCTTTTGATTTTCTTGGAGATTTTTCATGCTCACCTTATGGAGGAAGGAGTTAGAGAAAATTGTGGAGGTGGTTATCTTAACCACCCAATATCCTACCGACCTCCTTTAGTTTTGATAATGTTTTCTCACAAAAAAAAAAGAGGGGAGGAAAAAACACACAGATTTGTGGCTGGAGCTGAGGGAGAAAAGCAGAGAAGATTTATTGGTTTGGACTGTGAGGAGGAGGTTAGACGTAGCTGTAATTAGGAGAGTTACATGAGTCTGAATCTCATATAAAGGAAGAAGACAACAGGCATCTACAGCAAGGGTGGAGTTGAGCTAGGAAGTACTCGAAGTTGTGCTCTCATAACTTTCACCTTCAGCAAATTCTGTTCCAGAATTCTTTATCAGGCACATACTGTTTCTGAATGAATTAAGAATGGGAAATATGTGCTTCTGGGTAGAAGATAAGCTCATAGAAATATTCAGCTAGTATGCATTCTGTCTTGAATCGAAATGATGCTTCTTGGACCAAGAAAATTCATAGAGATATTTAGTATGTGTTCGTTTATTTAAAACAGACTTAACTGTTCTTGTTGAAATCTGTTTGGTACAGTTTGCTTGATTTTACAAGTTGTCACTACAGATTCTTGGCGCCAGACCATTATTCTGGTTAATTGATAAAAGTTTGTTAGGGTCGATTCTGTAGATGGTATTTGTTGCCAATATATTTATCCAATATGAAATGTCAAGAAAAAACAGTAGGTTAGCAAGAAGTTAACCTAGAACAATGATATGAAAGAAGAATGACATGAGTTCAAAATACTTGAAGAACATGCAAATGTTTTAACAATAAATGTAAATGATTTTCAGTTACAGAAAAGAACTGGTTGTTGCTTGTTACAGAAATGAATTTCTGGTTATGATTGCATTCTTGGTAACTTATTATGCATACCATTTAGATGGTCAAAATGTGTAAAGTGCACAGTAACACTGAAATTGTCTAAGCAGTTGAAAAGGTTTTCGTTATGCCTTCTTGATTTAAAAACCCTATTATTTACACTATTAGGGGTGTAAGTTCAAAGCTGATATTGTCAGCCATAGAAGCTGAAAGGTTTCTTGAAACCCTAGTTCTTGTATGATAGTCACACGTGGCAGGTAGCCAAGAAGAGTGTGTCTTGTTTGAAACCCTAGTTTCTTGTTAAATGGTCACACGTGGCAAGTAGCCAAGAAGAGTGTCTTGTTGAAAAACCTTAACTAGGTTAAGAGAGTATGCCCTAGGACAGGTGTCCTTGGTAAGAGTAAAGAGCGAAGAGAAAGTCTCTCGGAAGCCCTAGATTAGAAGAGTTTTCCAAGTCGAGAAGAGTGGGTGAGTCCGTACAGCAGTACAAAACTATGGCCATAGTAGGTGCAGGTACCACTGACTGCACCTTAGTACTCACAGTAACCCAGATACCTAACTAACCAGAGTTGCCAGCTTAGTAGGAAGGAATCCTTAGTAGCATGGCAGAGTCAACTAGGTAGGGTTTACCACCAGAGCTCAGATGGCTCTTCTTGAGGGTTTCCAACATTGCCTTTCGTAAGAAGGGAAGGGCCCCTTCCAGTTAGAAGGTGTGCAAGGGACTACACAAGTACGTGGATGGTAGAAAAGCACTCAGATGATGCTTTCCCTCACATGCAGATGACAAGCCGAGTCTTGGAAGACACTGAATCCAGATGAGGACTTATAATCTCTTACCTTTGTACCTCTTATTATAGTACTTGAATTTATGAATTCAGTTTTATTCATGTTCTTTAAGTAGAATACTATCTTTCTTGTTATTATAGCAGCAATGGATGCATCTTGCTATGTTGTTTTTCAGAAAAATATATATATATATGCTCTAGTTGAGTGAGAAATCTTTATTGTTTTTATGTTCTATGTACCCATGAGGGGTCGGCCCATTTCAAGGAGGTGCGATTTTACAAACATATGGGCACCATAAACTGGGCACCAATATGAGACAAGTTGAGTCAGCCAGCATTTGCAATAAGTTATAATTCAAGCAAAATAACACATGGGTCGGCCCACCTTCCTGATTTCCTTCTTTGACAGTGATTATGCTCCTTTGACATCAATGACAACAATATTTCCAACGAGAAGAATGTTGTTGGTAATGCGCTATCTATAAGACCGACTTTGTGTTCCACGTCTCAAATCTCCATGGATTGAAAGAATGAAATCATAATAGATTATGCAAAGAACACATTTGCAGCTAATGTGTTGGAAGAAAAGTTGTTGGACGACAAGTACACCATCTCCAATGAACTCATTCTCTACAAGGAAAGAGTCTTCTTGGTGGCAAAATCAAGGATGAAAGGAAAAATTTTGCAGGCAATTCATGACACTCCCTTGACAAGCCACCCTAGGTATTTCAACACCTACAAACAAATCAGGGAAAGGTTCACATGGAAGGGACTCAAGGATGATGTCCTCACCCACATCAAAGAATGGATCATTTATCAAAAAAATAAAACAAAACAAACATTTTTTGCAAGTCTTTTGTAGACCTTGCCCATCCCAAAGCAGAAATGGAAAAGTATTTCAATGGATTTCATCATGAGACTTCCTACAGTCCAAGGTAAGGGTTGTATGCATGTTGTTGTGGACATACTTACAAAGTATGCACATTTCTTTGATATCACTACAAATCTTAAACCGTCACAAGTGGCTGATCTATTCTTCAAGGAAGTGATGAAACTCCATGGACTACCCAAGAGCATCATGAGTGATAGAGATAGTCGCTTCATGAACTTGTTTTGGCAAGACTCTTCCTTTTGGTGGGAATTGAGCTCATTCCCAACAGCAGCTACCACCCACAAATAGATGGCCAAACAAAGATTGTGAACAAATGGGTGGAAGGCTACTTAAGAAATTATATTGTTGATCAACAATAGACTTGGATCAAGTGGCTCTACTTGGAGGAGCATTGTTACAACACCACCTACCACATTTCAATCAAGATGATGATGTTTATGGCTTTACAAAAGTATGAAGCTCGAAGCTTAATTGATCTCATTATGGCAAATAGCAAGGTACTGGGAGCAAGTGATACAATCAAACAGACCCAAAACATTCTAAAGTCGCTCAAGAATAATCTCCAGCAAGCTCAAAACCAACAGAAGATGTATGTAAATTATCAAAGGATCAAGAGAACATTTGAGATCAAAGACATGGTTTTGTAAGATTGCAGCCATACAAACAATCTTCTTAAGCAAGCGGATCTAAGAAACTTAGCCTTGTTTATATGGCCCTTACAAAATTCTTAAAAGGATTGGTGAAGTTGCCTATGAGTTGGAGTTGTCAGAGAGAAGTAAGATTCATAATGTGTTCAATATATCTTGTATGAAAAAGGCACTTAGCAAACATATTGTACCATTAGAAGAGTTACCTCTGATTAATGAAGACAACAAACTGGTTTTGATTCCCGAAGAAATCATGGATATAAGGGAGAAGAAGCTAAGAAACAAAAGCACCAAACAGTACCTGATTCCGTGGAGAGATTTTTTGGTGGAGGATGCAACGTGGGAAGGCCCATGGATATTGGAACATCCAAACTTGCAATTGCTTAAGGACAAACAGTTTTGAGCAGAGCGGATTGTCATGTCCTATCTCTAGTCAATCTAAGTTTGTGCATATTAGTTCTATACTTGTGTCTTCCATATTTCCGTTTGTTATGTGTTTTCCCTTACTAAATATGCCTTTTCTTCCAAGTTCACTCTTCCCTTTTGCTTGTCAGAGTTTCAAACTGCTCCATCCTGTCGTGCCTTTTGTATATTACTCGCCTCACCATTGTATTTGTCGAACTTCTCCATCCTATCATGCCCATTGCTCAACCCCTGACACCACAGCCTATAGCTTGAATCTTGTGATATGGCCAACCCTCAATCCCCGATATTTCTTCCTATGTTTCTGTTCCCCTCCTAAATCCCTAGCGAGTGTTGTATTGTTCCCAATATTATGTTTTTTGGGCCATTTCTCTCAAAGTGGAATCTTTCCTACGCACAATCATTGTTCAAATTTGAAGTTGCAAGTGTTTTTTGTGGCCAACCTTTATACTTGTGGTGGATATAAAAGAGCAAATGTTTCCAACCATGAGGATCACCTGCACTTATCCAAATTCCTTTCATAACCCATTTTGAGCACTTGTTTTTGAACATGTGGATCTGAGAATGAAAACCCACAGTTCTATCAGAGATCAGAAGACAAAACTCCTTTGATTTCAAAGGTCAGAGGATGCCACCCCTTTGGATGGAGGACAATCTCACTCCAAGGTCGCATCAGAGCTTCATTGTTCACAGATTAAGCAGAATTGTATTGGTGTTGTTTGCTGTTTGCCACAGGTATGCTCGCAGTAGATTATTGCTGTTAGGTCTGATGAAGGTACAGTCTATTTTGCATGTATTTTCAGATTCTATTGTATTGTAAAAAGATTGGGATTTACACTTGTTATTGCTGTTCATTATAATAAGAAGATTGAGGGTTATTTCTGTCATTTGCTGTTCGAAATGTAATGATATTGCTGAGGCATAAACAGTAGTTTTAAATATGAGATGACTAAGATCTGAGTGAATGCTAGGGCCGATAGTGTTGTTATTCAAATAATAAGTGTTTATGAAAGATTAAGAATCAGATTTGCATTATTATTTTTACCCAGTACATTACAGGCTCTGACCCTGAACACTGAATTATTAGGATAACGAACTATTTACATCATTAATGCACATGCCACAGACCACTCCCATTATGAAGATAGATTATTAAATCTGTTATGGGGTAATTCCCATGGCTACATGCAGAGACATTGATATGATCGAAAATAGTAATGACGAATATGATAGCACTTCTGTTCATTAGTGTTGCCCTAAACAATAGCCTGCCGTAGAATAAGGCACAAGTTTTCCCTATTTGTTCCAACTACAATAAGACATAAATATTCTGAACTAAGTTTCACTTTATTCAATTCAGGCACAAGTATATATAATGCTATTGCCCTTGACAAAAACTTGGATAGGTTCCCTTATCTGCAAGTGAGTTTTGAATTCAATCCGGAAATGGTTTAGTTGATTATGTTTTGGTTGATGGCTATCTGTTAGATCAGAACCCCATCCCAACCAACAGAGAACCAAGCTTAAGCTTATTTGGTGAAGCCCATTTTCTTCCACAATCTTATTCACACTTTTGTACTTATTTTGGATTGTGATATTGTCAACTCACACCCTAATACCTTAATTACATGACTATGGAAAGATTAATGTATTTCTATATGTGTTGCCTGAATGATTATGGTAGATTGATCCTGAATTGCAGCTAAATTATTTTATATACGTAGTCTAATTCATATATGCGCAGTATATAGTTAGCTGCTAATCATTTTTGCATTTTGACATATATATCTGATAATTGATGAGCATGCATATGTGATACTAACCCAAATGTCGCATTTCATGTAGTATGAGAATTTAAATATTGACTGTATGTGAATATGATTTTGTCAAATATCAGTTAAGTTATGGGTATTACAGATTTGCTCTCATCTTAATAATGAATCAAGGAGATTTGATATTTAGACACCCCCTCTTGGAGATGTGGTTGGATAGTGTGAGAAGAGGAAGCAATGCAAGAAGTATAAACATGCTAGTAAGAAGCTAATTACTGTGGAATTTGAAGCTAGGCATGCCATCCTTTCAATGCATCTTCACAAACTTGTTGAAACTTGAAGCTAGACGACCTCAAAACCTCTAGGTCTAAGAAAGCCAAAGGGCTCAAATCATAGCCCAACTTGCATTGAATTAAGTACAAAGGAATTATATATTCTTCTTACATAGCCAAAGCAAAATAACAGAGACCATAACTACTCTCAAATAGAATTGAAGCCAACCTTGTTACCAAAATCTCCCATGTGAACAACAAGACCTTCTTAGTTTTTGTGTCCCGTTTGTTGTGCATGGTAAGCATTGTGCTGCACAGGCGCACAGCTACACATGTGGCTGGATCTTGGACAGAGTTCAAAAGGTAGATATAGGTCCCACATTATGCCCTAGTCAAGGGGTGAGCATTCTCAGCCTCAGATGCTAGTATTGCCTTGTGCAAGCAAACTCCAGTTTTGTGCAACCCAATTACTAAGTGGGGATCTGATTTGCCAAAATTTGGATCATCCCATCTACAAAGTTGATTGCCCTCATGAAGGAACAAAAGCAAGAACTTGTTGAGTCTTTGTAGTTTCCCAAAATACGGCAGCTCATTCAACTGCTCAACGGCTGTAGCCCTCAATGCATCTAGGATATCAGTAAATTCAGCTGTACAAATGTAGCAGCCCTCACTGTCACACTCATCAGTATATGTCCTCACCTCATCCCACAAAGATCCTCGGTGCTTTTAGTTTCTATAAATGAAGGCATCGATCTCAATGCACATAACAGCATTGACCAATTCTTATTCTTCCTTGACATTGTCGAGAAATTTCTTAGCAACCGCATCCATGGTTCTCCTCCCTGCAGCCCCAATTTAGCTCCTTCCTCTGGGTCACTGTTCAGTTCTCTTCTCCCTGCACATACCATTTTTGTGCAACTTATAGGATATCTTACTTTCTTCAAAAAGGTTGTCTTCTCACAAGCTTCTCTTTTTTTCACGCAAAATCCCTCTTTTGCAGTTTTAGAGCAATAGATCTCAAATCTCTGAAGTAAGCGACCAAATAATGTTTACTTCCTTACACGTATAGGGTAAACCAAATTTAATGTGCTAATCTAGAGTGTTTACCAATTGACTTCCACCATAGGTATCCACATGGCCTCATCTTCACCACACATCCCCTTTTGCATTCTTGGTTTGTGAGCATCCTACATGAGCTCAACCTCACAAGATAGCTTCCTTTCTCGTGTTGATATGCTCTTCCGCAACCATGCATGCATAAACTAGTTTTCCTTTTACTCCTTTTGCTCTCTTCTACATCCTGATGATGGATCACAGAGTGTGATCCAAAATGTTGATGAAAAATTGTACACAATCAAATCCAGAAATCATTGAACAATTTAGTTTCCCTTGTACTAAGTGTGATCCAAACTTGAGTTGAATTGATCATAATCCTAACTTCCCTTGAGCAAAGCACAATCCTTCTTTTATCGCCTTTCCTTAGCACAGTTCATCTATTTAGTCCAGTCAGTCACCTTATGTTGGCATTGGCAATCTCATCAAGCGGCATTCCTTCTTCTCAATGGCTTGCCTACCATTTAAACAGGTGCCTCTTGTACAACTCTCTTTTCAATATGCTTCAATTAAAATCCTGCACAAAAGCACTTGTGCACAATACTACACACCTCAATTATGTCAACTCTCCTAGCAATTTTTTCACAAAAGAGCATCCATGCAGGGACCAACTTGGGGACTTCTCAATCAAGTCCATCCCAAGAAATTGAGTATCTAACATTGGGACACTCATTTCCCACATTTGACTTGTCTAACTATTATTCTATAACTCTCCTTTGAAGTTTGTCTGATTCCTACCAAGGCAAGGTATATAGAAGACTCTTGCAACCACCTTACTAATATGATATGATGTTCCATGTCCCAGTTGGCCTTATTCTTTTGGTCTCCCTCTTGCGGTTACTCAAAGTAGAACTTTAGCCTACCTCCATTAAAATGCCTAGGGAGCACCTCACCAATAGCTTCTGATGATAACACCAGTTACAGACAATTGTACTAAGATTTCGGTATCCAAGTCAATAAGAAAAGCCCATGCTGGTGACTGTGAAAAGAGACATCTCAAGACCATGGAAAGCAATTAGCACAATTCTATGATAACAAAGTAATTTGAAAAGGTTTTAGCAGTCTGCCTGTGACAAAATGGTTAAAACTTAAAAGTTGATGAAAATGTTCAACAATTTGTTGTATTTACATTGTACGATATTTGATCTTGCCAAAGAAGTTGCACACTTGAGTTGATTTCCATACAACTTCAGTAGATGGAAAAATGTTTCTTTTCTCAAGCCACCATGTCCCTCTTGACACTAAGTGACTTTAATGGAATCCAATTAAAAAAGGTGAAAAATGTTGGGCATTATTTTGAAAATTTGAGCAACTGGAAGGAAGAGAAGGAAGCTATTTTGTTGACATTAATTTTGAGATATTGGCAAAAATAGTTTTTTCAAAATGTTTATGTTATTCCACATGATATTTCCAGATGTATCCCACCATATAGTATCTTCATTAAACATAAATTTTCAAAATTCCTACAAGCATGTCTCACCTTATCCCCCATCCCCACCTCCATGCTCTTTTCCTGAAATATCATTCCTAGTATTTTCAGGATATTTCTAGGTATCCTCATTTCCCCTAGGATAATGTAGGAAAACTCATATTTCTAGTAGTGTTACAAAATGTTTGAATATTCCTTCTAGAAAAGAATTAAAAAGATAAGATTTCTTTGTACAATGATATAAATTTATTTTTTGTTTAAAATTCCAGAATAGAGTTTCCTTCAAATCTCAAATGCAAAATATGTTTCATCTCTAATGTGGAAAATATATTAAGATGTTCTATGAAGTTTACTGTAGGTAACCAAATTTGATAATACAAGTTTCAATGGGTTTAAAGGGAAGCATGCAAGTGGCATATATAAAAGGAAGGTTTAAGGGTAAAGATTGTAGGAAGTTAATGAACGGATGAACATAACAAATTCTTTTTGTATAAATCTTCAGTCCCATGAGCATAACTAGAATGAAATTGCATCTAATGACTTTAAAAGAGCAATCAGTTCAGTTCCTATGTCAACAAAAACTGAATTTACTCAGCTCCTATGTCAGCCAAAACTGATTTTACTCAGCCTTTTATACTTCATTTTTATACAATAGAATATTATTTTGTTGCTTTTGTAACACAGATAAATTTCAGAAGAAGAAAAGACAATTTTGTACATGCCAAACTTGAAAGAAATTAAGGTACGTTACCCGACAGTTGAATTTTTTGTTTTGAACTTAGTTGTTTCACTTGTAAAGCTGGGATATTACTTGCTTAAGGAAGAAAACAATTGATATATCTAATGGGGAATCAGAGTGGTAGCCTTTTCCATGAGATCAAGTCCTCAAACAAGTATGGAACAATATCACAACAAATTGGTAACTTTATAATTTGGGATAACACGATGTAAAATTTTGAGAGGGTTTTTTTCAAGGGAACCATATTGTTAGACATTTAGCAAATTTAATAACTTCTGAATTTTTGTGGGAGGTTGGGTGGGCTCCCCCTCGCCCCTTACTTGGGTTGAGGTGGCCAGGGTGGACGTGAGTTGGCGGATGGTTGTTTCAGTTCCTATGTTTCTTCTGGACTCGGATTGGTGGCATGCAGGGTCTAGTCATCCTGGCGTTGTTAATGACACGTCGAGCTTTGTTTCCCTCGTCATGTTCGTGGTCGTGCCGTGTGGTTCTTCATTCATTACTTTCATCATGATTTCTAGTTGTTGGACAGTGGCGGCAGTTTATCTCATGCCAAGGACATTTGTTTGCTTTGCCATTATTCAGGTCCGTAGGCAGCCTGACGGATAATAATTCGGGCTCTCTTATTTAGCTAATGATGTCTTTTCAAAGACATGGGTTTCGCTTGGTTGTTTTGTGTGCTGTGGTTTTGTTGCAGGGAGCGACTGTAATTTGCTCGCTAATGGAGAAACCATCGATGTCTAAGTTCACAATCCTCATCTCGGCCGAAGGTCTGGAATCCTTCGGCGCCGATACCCCAATCTCGTTAGTGGCTAAGGAAAGGCAAATTGCTTTTCGTGAGGTCTCGGATCTGCGTTTAAAGCGCATTCTGCTTGTGGATGACCCGGCGACGACGGCTGCTGTGAAGATGGTCCTTGGGAAAGGACATCTAGACAGGAATGAGTTCACCCGAGATAACACAAGTATCTCATCCTGGTTTCTTGTCGTGCTCCTGGATATTGAAACCCCGAAGGCGGAGGCATTGGACTTGATGGTTCGTCTTTTCCGGGATGACCTGCTTGGAGGCATCGAAACAACTCTGAAGGCGGCCTTCATTGGTAAGGGAATTCCCCGGCCAGCAGATCTTGCTTCTCTTTGGGTGTCGGATGAAGCAGTCAAGGTATTTCCTTTTCTCCTAGATCTCAAAGGGCCCGCTTTATCAAGGCATCGAATGCTCGCAGAGGTGGCGGTGGGTTTTCTGAAGCGTAAACTGAAGATGGAGCCGAGGGATGGGTTGGATTGCTTGGAAGGATTCATTCAATTTGCAGAGTTAAATGGTTTCTGGTAAATTAGGGTGGTGTTGGAGTCTCGTCTGGTTTTTTGCTCTAGCCATGCTTCACTTGGTTGCTTCGAACTTATGTTAAATATCTTTTGTATTTTGCGGGTAATCCTATGACTACTCTCCTCCTTTCATCTCTACTTCCTGCTTTTGGAACTATACGGAGCTGTGGTTCTCCTCGTTTGGTTATTTTTTGGCTGGCTGTTGGCATTATCTTGAAAATTTTCTGCTTAGCAGATACTGTAAATCTTTCTTTTATCAATAAAATTCTCACCTTACGGATCAAAAAAAAAAAAAAAAAAATAACTTCTGAATTTTTTATTTATGACAGTCTACAGACAAAAAATTCCCAGGAAGCATCCCAACAAAAAATTGCTTAGCTACAGTGAGGGGTTCTTATCCCTCATACTAGTTTCCCTTTTTGGGCCCTCTTATATAGTTCATATTGTAAAGCAAAATAGACCTCAATGTGACGGACTGTTGAATTCTCGAGAATGGCTAACTTCTTGCAGTGTCGCTAAGCAAAACATCTTCAAAAGAGATCCACACATAGGCTTCTAAATGTTGGCGTAACAACTAGCACCTCTGGAGTGCGAGTTGGTACGGACAGCTATGCACACTGTGTAATGAGTGCTCTTCAAATTAGGAGGGGAAGCTCCCTCTTTAGTGCTGATTTGCATGAAAAAGTAAAGTAATCTAACTCCTATCTTTTTGTCTCAGCTGGAAGAGGCACAAGGTTAAGAAAAACCACGAACGTTGCAGCTAAGGATTTTCTGGTTTCACAGATCACTAATTTCAACTAAACTAAAACTTTAATCTATTCAATCTCCTCAAATAAACAGAGCATGAGGAAATGGAGCAGGAATGTTCTATACGATAAACTTCAGGTACAGGTTCACAACATGAAGGCAAGGTGGCACAACTATTTGCTCGGCTGGGAAGAAGTTTATTGGAAACAAACAAATATACGATAAACTGAGTACAAATTCACAACATGAAGGCAAGGTGGCACAACAATTTGCTTGGCTGAATAGGTTTATTGACACACACATTAAACGATAAGCTTTAGGTACATATTCACAACGTGAAGGCAAGGTGGCACATCTATTTGCTCATCTGAATAGGCTTATTAGAAACAAAACATAAAATAGCCAATTAGGACAGTAAATTGCATAGGGGAAACACGCATACAATCAACGATCAAACTAGCCACTATATTTAACTAAGGTAAGCAATCACCATAACAATAACATGAAGGCAAGGTGGCACAGCAATTCATCATCATAGTAAAAACTCGTAAACAGATACAGAATCAGCAATATTACAGGCAAGGTGGGCACAGCATATATTACTATTTCGTGCAAAAGTTAATTACAAATGAGCAAAAGCTCTTATTTATAGACATCAAAAGGTGTAGGGAACCCTAAAATCACCTTGAGTCAACTACAGTCTTGCAAGCATGCAAGATTTTATTGCTAAACCCTAATAAAGGAAACTATTCAATTAACTGGAAAACTACCATCAGTTAACTGAAACAAGACTACTCTAAACGGACATGTGCAAGCATGCACGTCCTTATTGAAATGAAAACTAAGTGAAAACTCCAACTGTACATTGATGATTCCAAAATAGACATAGCATGAAAGGTGGAACAACAAGTTAACTCAGAAAGAAGCATCGAGTTAACCGTTGTGTCTGATGTCTATCCTAAAAGGTGGGATCTGGAGTTCACTAGCCGTGATCTCAAGCAAGTAACCCCTCCACGAGGTTGTTGACTGCATCACCATCTGAAGGTCGTCAAATGTCTCAATTGTCAATTCACTGCTTGTCAACAACTCAAGCAATCCTGGAAATCTCCGCACACTTAAACTAGCATTTCACTAACTGGTAACTCTAGTGGCTTTGTAACTAAAGTGATGGCCACTGTTTCTTCTGCAACTTGACGCTTCTCATGTCTTTCACACTTTTCTCTATGGAAGAGTGTTGCATGATGAAACCACGAAGTTTGACTGCGCACACTCTAGCTGTGAGAAATACACACTAACTTGTTGCATACGCAAAGTCCCAACGGTATTCAACCCTCTAAAGTGGCCTTGAAAAGCTATCAACTATACGAGGTATGAGACTGCCGGCGTTTGAATGACTACGCCTGTCAACCCTCCGAATGCACTTGATACAAATCGGTGTCAACTTTTCTGATGAAATGATGAATTAAGACCAATTTGGTCTTGAATTCAGTCTGCGTGAACTGCATTTTGAAAAACTTGCCTATTGACTGTAAACACGGCTATGTTCTGATAACTTTCTCCGAAAAGCTAAAATGACCCCTGGTGAGGCTAAAAATACCCTGTCGGAGGGCAATTTCCACGAAAAATTCTGAGACATGGATTTTGTGCAAAAAATGATTCTAAGACAACCCACGACGTCAGAATTGTGAAAAAGCACTGTTTAGCTTGACATGCAAAAGCTTTTCCAAAAAAAACAACTAAGGGCATCAGGGGCTGCAAGGGGCAATTTTTGCGAGAAAATCTGAAATATGGGTTTTGTCCAGAAGATGAGTCCAAGACAACCCAAAATGTCAAATTCGAAAAATATCGACTTTTACTCCACCATGCAAAGGAATTTCAATTGAGAAAAGCAATGCTTCAAGAATTGAAGCTCTGGAACAAATTTTCCTGAAAAATTCTGACACATGGGTTTTGTAGAGGAAGCTGTGCACAACCAACCCAAATGATCAGATTTTTCAAAAGTCGCTGAATCTTGGACAAGCGAAGAAAACCTAAGACGAGAATAGAAGAAATTAAGACAGAAGATAGAAGTTTTAATGCTTTGTTTCTGCTAAAATCGCCATCTTGTCTGAAGTTTGTTGATTATTCTGGACTTGTACCTGCAAGGAAATCTGAAAAATGATATCTAAGATGCCTTCGAATACTGATTGCTGAAGAAATTCACCCACTTAAGGAAGAAATTCGCTTTCTCTTCAACTGCTGTGAGAGAAGAATGGACGCCATCTTGAATAAATAGACCAATTCGTAGCTCAATGGCACCACTGCAAGAATAAAACCCTAATTTCAAAAGAAATGTTCTAATTGGACCCCACTCTGTTCAACTGTCACTGACTCGGAGTCCCGAAAGAATAAAAATATTAAAATATTCAGTTCTCCCTTACATGCGAATTTGCAATTCAATATCAAAAAGGGTGCCAATATTAGAATATTGAGCAAAATCGCCCCTTTAAAGCTAGCATGCAAAAGACTGAAATTTAATATTATTTTAATGAGTTAACTGAAATCTCTACATCCGGGTGTGCTTAGAAAATTTTACTAATTCCAAAAAGTCCAAATTAGACTCTCTAGGTGCCCCCTAGCAACAGTTGAGATTTTTTGCTAACTTCCTACTTTATAGCTCACTTGAAAAGTCACAATCGCCTCTATTGAGCCCTGATTTTTGAATGTCTGATTGATGCTAGAACTAAGCTGAGATATCCACTGCGAAGCCAACAGAACCAAGATGAAATGTCTATTGGGAGCTACAACTGCTAAAAACCTTGTTTGACACATCAAAATAAAAGTCGCCTTTTATTAAATTGATGTACAGGTCTCCAGACTTGGCCATTTCTCTGATTTTCCATCTGATGCTTCAAACTGTTGCTGTCGGTGAACGATGACTCTTGTCAACTGGATGATGGATCCATCGTGTAGCTAGAAGAATTTCGCAACCAATGACTGTATGTAAGGCATTTGAAAGCTGAGATAAGGACCACAAAAGCAAGGGCGCCCCTAGCCTGCAATAGCCCAATTACCATTTTGAGAATGATTTTGCAACTAGCAACTTTCAGCACAAACGCTCTACTTTGACCCCTGACACCGAGAACTGGAGTGCTCTGATGCGCGCACTGTTGATCTCATTGCATAGCTGGAACAACATGGAAGAGATGTTCTAGGAGGTGACGAAGCCAGAAAACTGCTTCTAAGACCTCATCAAGAAGGGCGCCTTTTTCAAGGGAGTATGTAATTTCCACACTTAGTCAATTTTTTACTTGTTTACATTCTTCAGCAATCTCCACTGACCCTTCATGTACAGGCGTTTGACAAATCCCGAGGGCTGACGGCTGAATTCACTGAATAGCTAGGAGGATTCCGCACAAGTCTTGTGAAGACGACGGCTGCCAAAAACCCCATCTAGCTGGCCAAAAGACTGGGCGCCCCTGGCCTATAGAGGTACAGGTTGATATTTTCACATTTATCCACCCTCTGTTTTACGTGCTCACTGGAACCACTGTCACGGTCACTTAGCATATCTGACGATCTTGTGAACCGATGCATTGCGGAGCTGGGCTGAATCAAAAAAGATTCCCCGGAAATGGAAACTTCCACTTCCGCCTGTGATTGTCGGAGTTCTACAACTCAGATGATCTTGTTTGATAGCTTGTTGAAAAGCTGACTGAATTCCGAAGAGATTGAATATATTTGCAACTAGAAAGCACTGTATCTGAGCCTTCAAATTGAAGGGCGCCCTTGAGCTACAGGGGCGCAGATTTGCCTTCTGCTAAATATTTTCATCCATTTTGCACTCTACAAACACCATTTCGGTTGCTAAGATGACCACGTAGATGCATTACTGCTACTGACGCATGTGTGTGACTATATTTCACCACTTTTACATGTACGGACACTGTAAAGTTGATTTGCATGTTGATTGCGCAAGCGTCTCCCACGTTACAAAGTGAAATGTTTCCAGACTTAGAAAAAAAATTGAACTTTTTGCCATTTGAAAATCCCCTCCGCTGTGAAGCATCTTTTTCAGCATCTTTCATCATAGAATGTTCTGCTTTGAGTTTCAGGCTTAGATTTTGACACCTCGTACTGGGCAACTACCATTGACGATCTCAGAGGTCCTAACTTTTCTCCTAAAAAAGTGAAAACTACCCACCAGGGTTAAACTGACTTTTAACTAAAATTGACTTCACCACTGTGATTGTGATGCGAAATAAGCCAATCAAAATTAATTTCAGCCAATTCTGACAAGTTTCAATTTTTAGGGTTTTGTGATGTGAAATAGGGGTACAGAAACCCTAATTTTCATTTTTTTCCAAATTTCACTAGTATCCAACACCAAACTGACTCAAAATACATACTTGACTTGCCCAAAAACTGTGTTTTGACATCATTTTAACAAGATTTATACTCTTTTAAGCAAAATGCCTTAATGAAGCAAAAATTTGGTTTGGGTACAACACTAAACATTCACCATATTTTAAGCTCAAAAATATATAAATAAAAAAATACCTGCTGTATGGAGCCATTTTGTATTTAACATGTGCCTCTGGCTTCCTGTGTGAATTCTAAAGCGTTAGATTCGTCTTACCAAAGATCTAAGGGTTGCAACTCTCCCATAATCACAATTTAATTTCAGATTACAAAAACTCTTTACCATTGGCGATTGGCAAAATGCCGGCCATCTATTTACGAATCCCAACATAAAGGTTGTTCAGAAAAAAAAAATCCAAACCTAATCAGGAACTCGCCGCAGTCTTAGATATGGCTGTGAAATCTAGGCCACTACAAAAACAATATTCGCATCCTTGTGTTCATCCTAAATAATTTGCAGGCTGGCATTGTCTAATAGTCATCCTAGGATTGAGATTATAGCAGTAAACTCGTTTTCTTACATTCGTTTCAGAACCAATCACATAAAAATCGATCTTTTACCATAAACAAACTTGAATGGAATACATACCACTAGGTGAGGAGGGCACAACATTACTGTTCCCAAAATGTTACTGATACTGGTACGAGGTGGAACGAACGAACCAACATTTGATGAGCCTTCCGAGCTGTAATCATCCTCATTCTGTCTGCCATTTTCTTCTGTATTGTATACGCTTGATCTTTTTCGCACTGTAAAAAAACTTAAATTTCAGTCCATCTTCTAAATGAGAACGTAAATCCATCCTTAGATGTTTGTTTGTGCGCCCCGCCAAATATGTTTAATATTTTTTTGTTCTATAAATAAGGGAGAGGGCCCCATGGTGATGAGGGCTATGTTGCGAGGGGTCCATGTCAGCAGATTTCACGTCGGACAATTTTTTATTTTTTATTTTTTAGATAGTCTACATGGCAATCCAAAAAATATATATATTATTTCGACCGGTTATCAAAAATCATTTTTTTTCAACACTAAATGTGCCATTGATCTTTGGTGGACATGTGGTGGTTGCTTACCCATTTCCCACCACTCTAGTCCCTATGAACTTAATGCGCAATAACTCTACATTAACTTCCCCTCTCCCCTTTGCCATCGGCCTTTTGGCAATCACTTCGGCATGCTTTTCATTTGCAAGAGTTTCATTTCGGTTCTATGCAACGCCATTCATGATTGACGTCTGCACATAATGCATCCATAGGAGGACCAGTGGTGATGTACTTCCCGGCCGACGGTGGAGACAATGGGAGCGAGTCATGGTGATGATTTTTCCGTTGTTACTGTGTTTATGAACACTTCCATTGCCTAAGGAAAATAGTAAACTTCTACCATCACATGTGAGTTTGTCTTCCAACCTCACAACGACAATACCTATCCATTGCATGTGTTTTTTTGGAATGTTTGTTACATGTATTTTTCTGTAACTATCTTGTGACCGACTAGGTGTATATACATATATATACAGACACAGTCGGATAAAAGATACAATAATATATATGCAATATCTTTAAACAATGTGTACATTTGTGATATTTTGTTTGTCTGTCTTTGCAATTTCCATAAATATATTGACGATATTTGAGGTTATCATATGCTCAACTGTTAAGGGTTTCTTGCAACTATATTTTGGTCGACTGTGTGTGTGTGTATATATATACATAGTCGATCAAAATATATATTTATGCTACCGTAATATCTTTAAACAATGTATACATATGTGACATTTCGCTTGTCTATATTTGCAATCTCCATAAATGTATTCACACTATTTGAGGGTATCATATGATTGACTGTTAAGGGTTTATTGCAGTTATCTTTTGACCGACTAGTCAGCCAAAAGATATATTCATATATCTACAATATCTTTAAACAATGTATGCAAGTCACCCTGTTAAGGGTATCATGCACCTATTGTTTGACCGGCTGTGTGTATATATATACATACCATTTGTGGGTTTCATATGGTGGACTCTTAAGGGTTCCATGCACCTATGGTTTGGTTAACTCTATGTCCTTTGCTGTCGTGAACCCCTCGCACAACATTACCAGCAACCCCATTGTCCTCTCTGCCCTTTCGATACTGCATTCACCTATGTTGGTATGGACGATATTTTGATAGCAATTGACATGCATTTATTGGAATTTAATCCTAAATTGGTAATAATTTGAGTTTTTCATATTTATATTATATTAATATTAACTATGTATATGTGTGTACGTATGCATGGCATACATACATACATACATATGTATGTATGAGTGCATACATATGTATGTATGCATACATACATATGGGTAAAAGCACAATAGTGTGTCACACTTTCGGCCAAATAAATGGTTCTGAGTGAATTGTTTTCAGTCAAACGTTTTTCGGCCGAGTGGCTTTCGGCCAAAACCACGCGGCAATGACATGGCGCCGATGTGGTAGTACCTTTCCGGTTGGAAGAGTTTCGACCGAAAAGTACTCGGCCGAAAAGCTTCCGACCACAAACAAGAATAATAAAATATAAAAAAATAGGGCCTGACCATTTTGCATGCTCGGGTGAAATAGTTCCAAGACGAGAGGACCTCAATCAAAGAGGGGTTTGGAAGCGTTGATAAATAGCAAGAAGACCCCGTATTGCGAACGCTTTTCCCAGGTTCTCTTCTACCATTTTTGCTTATGTGCTCTTGGCGGGTAACGCGTTGGTGTTTGTGATTTGGGACAATATTTTGAGCCGAAGGAGATGTGTTGGATTTTTATTGGGTTTATGCTGTCTCGATATGGATTTGTGTGATTTCTAGGAAAGAAATGTATGGTAGTATGAATCGTTTGTGAAAGTTTTTTTTTTGGAATAAAAAGTTTCAATGGCTATGTTTATTCCGTTTCTGGATGGAATAGGTGAATGGAAATTTTTGTTTGTGAAGTGATTAAAACCCTTGCCGCAAAGTTATAATGGAATGGATTTTTGGCTTGAATAGTTTAAAAATGTTAAACTGTGTTATAAACCCTTCAATGGTGAACTAGAAATTTGGGTTTTTCAGTTTTGGGTTATAGAAATGTAAATTTGGGGTTTTCAATTTTGGGTTTTCAGTTTTGGGTTTATAGAAATGGAAATTTGGGGTGTTTTGTTTTGGGTTTATTGAAATGGAAATTTGGAGTTTATATACATATACATACATACATGTTCATGAACATAAAAAACCCATAATATATACACATACACAAAGATACAAAACTCTAAAACACAGCTTCTATACATACACACTTGCACCATGGTGAATACCTAGCTAAACATCTAGTCAATACACGTGGATGGAGACCATAATGACCAATCCTACATGTTATGCTTGCAGTCCTACTACTATGTTAATGACCAGTCCTTACCACTATTCTATTTGTTTTGAAAAACTACTGTCGACCCCACCCCCACCTTCACATGACCTATGCAAGTGTCTTGATGTAGCTATCAATAATCTCAAATCTGGTGGTGTTTCCCTCAAGGGACTCCATGACAATGAACTAGTGCTCGTAATCACAACCATCAAATAGAATGGTCTCATTTAGAGGATGATTGCTCCAGTTGGGCAATGGATCATTCACAAATCACAACGATCAAATAGAATGGTCTCCTTAAGAGGATGATTGCTCCAGCTGGGCAATGGATCATTCACAAACGACGTAGTGGGTATTGTTGCATGGCATCTTAGAGACGATAGAATGATAGGTTGTGGGATCGATACCCCTCCAAAGAAAGCATCCATTATGAAACCCTTAAGCCTGTAAGACTTGCACCTTTGTTTGTTAGAAGAACATAGATTGAGACTTGCTCTTAATGACAAGGCTACTTGCACCAGTATAACCATTTTTTCTAGGAATAAAACGATGAGTTGCAATGTAGCTATGATAATTTAAAATCTTACATAGCAATTCATGTAGCATAACAGTATGTATGGCTTTTTTCTTACATATATCTCCATCATGTAAATGATGGGCAAGTTTCTGGCATCCAAATCACTCATAGCAGTATTTATGGATTTCTTCTTACATATACCTCCATCATGTAAATGGCAGGCAAGCTTCTCACATGCAAATCACTCATTAAATGAATTTGAAATGGATGATTTTTCCCTACTTTCAAAAGGTAGATATTAAGAATTTACAAATAGGCAAATGAACATTATCAAAAACAAGCTTAAGAGGAAAAAATATATTGTAAACAACACATCTTAAACTCCGACCTATAAGAAATTCTCAATATTAACTGTAGCAAATCTTAGCAACATAAGTTGAAAATCTAAGCTTTTCAAAATGAAAAAAAAATCATGAAGACTCTAAAACTTCGAGCAGCATGGGTAAATTCCAATTTGACCAAGAAATGTCCTTACCATTCCATCCACCAGGTCCTGCATAATCAACCCAGTTGTGCATCAACAAGTCCACAAAATCCTTTTGAACCTCAAAATACATGTATGATAATAATTACAAACTTGCTTAAGCATGATTAATGTTTGAGTCATACTCAAGACAAATGGGCAACTTTATATCCTTTTGATCATTATATGAAGTTGTGCACCCAATCATATTAATAATGTCATTCTTAACCCTATGATTTAATTTACCTTATAATGCAATCTAATATTCTTATATTAGTCTAGCTTATTGACTATGTAATATTCACTCACTACTTATAATTGATTATGATCTTCATGGTCAACAATAAAATATCAAGAAATATCATACTATATGATTGTAAATTTGATTTGTCTCTTAACTTAGTCTCAACAACACCATCAAATTAAATGATAGTCCCCTTCTATTTAATCATGCAACAATATAGTAAAAGTCCCTTAGTTCACTTGATAGTTCCAATATTGGGGTTCAAGTATACCTAAGAGGTCTATAGAAATCATGTAGTCATATAAAGCCTATACCACAAAATTCAAAGAAAATTACCTAAAGGTATCAACTTGCAACATCAAAATATCTATATAATATAGTCTTATTTCCAATAATGAATTCAATATCGCATACATTCTTAAGTAACTGTTGACGCCAAAAATTGACGAGGTAACAGTGCCTTATGGGAAACTCAGTTCAAGGGGGACCCCTTTGCGCCAAACTAAGTAACCTCCGGATTTTTAAAGAAGTCGGCTTCTTCTATAATGGTTTTTTGGAAAGGGAAAATGAAACAGATATAATGAAGCAAAATCTAATCTAAGGCGATGCGCCAAAGTTTGCTGATGGGCACGATAAATCATAGACTTAAGGGCCTGAATGGTGTTGTCAGGTTCCAAAACGTCGGAAACTTAAATTTATAGCATAAACAGTTCATTTATTGACATAAAATAATATCGCATACATCCTTACTACTAAGAAGAGTCATTTAGACATGATTTAGATAAGCAAGCTTGTATTCAATATATAGAAGTCTTGTTAAATGAAATGCTTAAGACAATAAAAGGCATAGTTTACAGCTTGATCAAAACATGAAAAACAGAAAGGCCGAACAGTGGGCACAGTCTGAAAGTTTCTTTCAAATAAACATGTAAAAAAGGCCTGGTGTCTCTTGCTAAAACTAGTATCCTTTTTCCAAAAGCTCTTGGATCTATTTACTGTTGGACCTCCTCTTTTGGTTGACAGAGAGAGTATATATATAGCTGGAGAGAAAACTCCCACCGCTTTGGAAAGCTGTAACAGAAAAGATCCCACAATCCCCTGCAATGATGCCAGAATCGGAAGATCCCAATGTCGTTACAACAGCAATGAGATAGAACACAACATCTGGTCATTCAGTTGCAAGCGCGCCCTTTGTAATGATGGTAGTGGTCCCAGCCATACCCGAGGCGACAAGCGTCATCCATCGCTTTGAAAAAACACAAAGAGCGGCATCCAATAACATAATCTCGCCAGCCAGCCTATCGCCCGCCTCAAGGATCAGCTATAAGGTACGTGGCATCTTGTCGCTGCCCGAATGAAAAACTCTCTCCTTGTTGCCGAGAGATTGCGAAGTAGCAACACGTGTCCCATGGGCTGAGGTCTTTGTTGCAGTGGAGAGAAAGCCGTATCAACCGGCTGCGAAAGACGCGTGGCAGCGTTTCGCAGTCCGCAGTCGCTCACCCCTCTGCCGATTTGAAAAGATGCGAATGGTTGCCACCTAGCAGGAGGTGGGGCCAGCCAACAATAAAAGAAGGTCTGCAAAAGCACTTCGCAGCCCACAGCTGCTTATTTCATTCCCGCATGAAAAACTTGCTATACGCCGCCACGTAGCAAGATGTGGGTCCCTCTGACAATCTTTAGAAGTGATGGCCCCGGCAGAAGGCTTTCGCAACTTGAAGAGACTTCAAGGCAAAAAGGAAATAACAACCTCCGCAAGTGAGACACGTGGACGCCCAGCGCAGCCTCTCAGGAGCCGAAAGGGAAGCCGTTACTCGAAGATGCGAAGAGAGGATGCGTACAGCGGGAGATCAAAACTCGATGGAAAGCCGACCAGACTCGGCGATGCATAGGCCGGCACACACACATTCACAAAAAGAAACCCGAAGGGAGCTGTTCGAATATTTATTTTAACAGTAACCATAAGCCACAACTTATATTAAGCATATATATTTTATTATTCATTCATATTATATAAGAACTATCAAGTACTACTAGAGATATAACCTAGACTTCTTTGCCATCTTGTTTCACTTAAAGTCTCAACATAGAGATGTAATGAGCTCAAGGCAAGATCCTAGTTTATCTTCCACATTTGTCTACTTGAAATTCCAAGCACTTGGATATTCTAATAATTAACCCTTGATTAAATAGTAAATAATTGGTTTATGAATTTCTCACAATTCCAACTTTCACACACCAAATATTCTAATGTTCAAGTTCTTGAGCACCTTATTAGATATTAGTTACCTCTAGATTTTGATTTCTAAATACTTATAAAGCATGGTTTTGAACATCCATGTAGAAATCATAATTGTTGAGAGGGGGATGTCATTCCTCATAATGGCATTGTTGTACCCCTTCCCAATGTCGTACCTTGAATTCATCAGATTCCTCCTAGGCAACAATGGACGTCATACCTTTTTCAATGGAATTGAACATTTTTTCTCCTCTCTCCTAACACATGCTTTCCTTTTTATCATGCCCATGCTTTTGTAATTAATTTTGTTTCCTTACCTTTTAACCAATTTTTTTCTTGTCTTAAAAGGGCCACTATTGTTTCAATATGAGTTGGCATTTCTGTTTTATATCCGCTCCAGAAAACTCATCTTTAGTCATTACAAATTCTTCTAGATTAGTTATTACAAATTCTTCTAGATTAACATCATCTGCTAAGGTCATCTTTAGTCATTACAAATTGTTCTAGATTAACATCATCTGCTAAACCCTAAAATCTACCCCTTGTCCCATTCATCTAACCTTATTTGAATTTTAACCTTAACCCTAAAATTAACTCTAACCTTTTTTCAATCTTACTCAACCCTAATTGATCTCTAACCATTGTTGAACCTTAATTAAACCCTAATTAAATTGTAACCTTTACCTAACCTAGCTCTCTAAATAAATAAGGTCCTAATTTTAATCTTACATGTGTGTATGTGTGTACATACATGTACATATATGTATGTACATGTACATGTATACATACATATGTACAAGTGTATACATGTATGTATAAAATATATGTAAATGCATGTGTACATGTATGTATACATATGTGTATGTACATGTATGTGCATACATACATTTTTCCTAAATTTGCATTTCTATAAACCCAAAATTGAAAACCCCAAATTTCCAGTTCACCATGTGTACATGTATGTATACATATGTGTATGTACATGTTTGTACATATATGTGTACGTGTGTATGTATGTATGTATGTACATGTATGCACGTACATGTGTGTACGTGTACATATATTTGTATGTGTGTATGTATGCATATATGTATATACATGTGTATGTGCATATGCATGTATGTACATGCATATCTACATGTATGTGTGTATGTATGTGCATGCATATATGTGTATGTATGTATACATACACATGTGCATGTATGTATGCATATATGTGTACATGTGTGTATGTATGTATACATACATTACATATGTATGTATGTATGTATGTATATGTATACATGTACATGTGTATGTATTCATGTGTACATGTATGTATGTATAAGTATGTATGTATAAATATATGTATGTATATGTACATGTACATATATATATTTATACATACATAAACATATAAATATATACATATGTCATGTACATGTGTACATGTATGTATATATACATACATACATATGTATGTATACATATATGCATACATACACATATATACACACACACACATATGTACATACCTGTATATATACATACACATCTACACGTGCATGCACACACACACACACATATATATATGTACATGTATCAAGTCTCTTTGGAGTTGTCAAATTTCTTATTTTATCTAAGTTGTAGAAGGTGAACTATTGAACATAGAGATAGATATAACTTGAACTATCTCATTAGATATAAAGTTAAAAATGTTTTAGTTTTGAAACTTGAAAATTTTGTATATATATGTGTGTGTGTGTGTGTGTGTGTGTGTGTGTGTGTTTTAGTTTTGAAATTTAATAAATTTGTTTAACATCATGTATATTTTGTTTTAATGATATGCAGATCTCTAGATTTACATATACACATATATATCATGGTCGATGAGGGATCTCACCATTCCCCTCATTCTGAGCAAAATGCTCAAGCTAGAACAAATTTATATCATGAGAGTATTGCTAGATTAGAAAATGCTCTAAGATGTTTAGAGCAAACAATTCACAACTCCCCCAATTTGGCTAATCGAGATAGATTAGTCACAATTAGAGATGATATTTATCGAATGATAAAGACAATTCAATCATTCAATCCTTATGATGATATTAGCGTTGAACAGTTTTATTTGTCTCTTTCCAGGAGTGTTACTGGCACAATGAAATGGAGAGATTTTGGCAAATTAGTTTCACAAGAAAATGTGTTTACCATGTTCCCTCATTATAGAGGTAAAATAGAATTAGAGGATATGTGGTTACGAGGTGTGTAGATCCTCTTGTTGCGCCATTCATATACCTTAGATGGTTGGAAACGTATCATAGATGGCCTCACAATGATGAGCTGCCACAATATTTTTTCAAGCATTTATATGCAAAATTTCATTTATAGATAGATGTGGAATACACATCTTATCCTGAGCATGTTGACCAAGGTAAAGGTCATTTTTCCTGACAAACAACAGTTTAGGCATCCAGATTTACCACCGCTCGTGAACAAGAGGGAATTAGTTGGCCCAAACCTTTTGGTTTTACCAAAATGTTTAGAATTGGCAGTAGTAGGGGAGTCAACAACATGCTCCACTCGATCCCAGATTTTCAATAGCATTGCCTCTATTACGACATAGATCGATCAGATGTCATCTAATCAAGTTGGTAGATACTTATTACACCTGCGGATCAACCTTCCTCTCACTGAGGCTACATTTGCATCTTATGATCCATTTATTCATGTCGATCTACCTACTCCTTCAAATGTTGAGCATATGACCCACACGACTCTGCATAATATGTGTAGAGTCTTAGTTTTGGATTTACTAGCAGCATATCAGGTCATCAGTGAGGACCATGGGATCCCTCTTGACCATGTACAGGGCTTTATTAGACAACGATATCCTGGTACACATATGAGCCATGGGGTGGCAACTTCAAAGGATATTCCATAGCAGCCTACATGATCCCATGCACATAATGTTTCTATCGATCCTTTAGCTTGTCCAAGTCATTAGGATGTTACAAATCATGTTGAGGTTACTGCGACACCTGATCTTGTCCATGGCACATATAGTTAGCTTTTTTTTGGCACTGATATTGCACTAGCTACAAATCCCCTTGCGGTGTCTTTGCACTCGTATATATATATGCATATATGTATATATATATATGTATGTATGTATATATATATATGTATGTATGTATGTATATATATGTATGTATGTATATATATATATGTGTGTATATATATATATGTATGTATGTATGTATATATATATGTATATATATATATGTATATATATATATATGTATATAATTGTGTTCTAAAAAATTATGTATGTATACATGTAATGTATTTTAAAGTCTAGTTGTTCAACTCCTGATTGAAATTGTGTACTTGAATTTTTTTAGCAATATGGTGATTTGTCAGAGTTTGGAAATTTGGCACATGATGGCGATCATATGCAGTATACAATTGAGGTACATTTAAATAATAAAAATTTAAATTACTTGATATAAGTTTGAACACATTGAACTTGTACATTGTAAGTTTTAGATAATTTTACATATATGTACACATATATATCCATGTATTAAAAATTAAATTTAAACATGTTTGTACTTGAACTTGTGCAAGGCTTGGGATGAGGCTCAGTACATAGATTAGGAGAGCTTAGATCGGGACATGGATCCACACATCTTAGATCAGGAGAGGGATCACGACATGGATCGAGGGAGAGATTGGGCCATGGATCGAGGGAGAGATCGAGGGAGAGATCGGGCCAGAGATCCGATTATTCTATTCATACTAGATATCCCTCTCTTTGAGATTTTTTACAATATTATGGTTTGAGATCAAATTATTATGCTGGAGACACTTTTTATGATTGACATCACATTACATACATTTATGTTTTATGGTATACACTTGTTATGATTTACATCACATTCATACATTTATGTTTTATGGTTTGAATAGGTTTGTTATACACATTATTATGGTTTGAACAATTGTTACATCTATTTACATCGTGCATTATTATGGTTTTATTTATTTAGAAATTTGGTACCTTTATTTAAATTTATTATGGTTTGAACACTTGTTGTACATCTATTTACATCATGAAATCAAAATGTTGGACTATCTAATGGTTGCTATTTGTAAATTAAAAAAGATGGATGTACAATTATTTTTAAATATAAATTATTTTGTCTAAATAAATAGGTCAAGAAATAGAAATAATTTGAATGCAAACATGTAAGTTCTAGGTCAATTGGACTAAGAGATTCAATGCTATATTTAAGTGGAACATAAAAATGCAATTGGAAATATATCATAACCTTAATTCTTAGCTCTAAATGTTCATTTTTAAAGTCACTCTAGGTTAAATGTAAATTGTGCATATATCATGCTATATGAACTTAATAATTCCATATAATCCAATACACATGAATTTGAATGTGCATGCAAAGAATTCAAACTAGATGACGAGCTATACTTGTGTCCAGTTGAATGTAAATGAAATCAAATATATTCAAGTGAACTTAAGAATTCCATATTTAATCTAATACACATGAATTTGATTGTGCATGCAAAGAAAGTGATCTAGATGATGAGAACTATAAGTGGAGTTGAATGTAAATCAAATCAAATCTATTCTTGAACTTAAGAATTCCATGGAACATTTATGCAATTGAAAATTGATAAGATCTCACTATGCACTTAATATAAGTATCTAGATCTTCCCACATGACAACTATGTATTAAAAAGTGATCAATCCACATAATTACCAAAGATCCCATTACATGTGGTCTCAAGCTATACATGGTAAACAACTATTGATGCCAAAATATAGCTATCTCAAGCACCCCAAACACCATCACTATGACTCACCACAATGAATATTCCAATGCACCAAGGTGAACAAGAAAGACCAAACCAAGAGAACCCATACAATATAACATTCACAAAATGATACATGTAAGTTGCATACCAAAGGTTATAGAAAATCATGGTTGCTACTCTAAATGAAAGAAAATAAATTTTACAATGCCTATAGATCTTGGATAATCTAATAAAAATATTGAATGTCACATTAGTAACATAAAAAATAAAGAAAACTAGAGACAACACATGTAGATTCTTCACCACTCAAACACCAAATCAACTAGATCCAATTTGTCACAAAATTACAATAAAGTAATCATAGTTTAAGAACCCAATAAGAAAAACTATAAAAAATTTACACTAATAAAGAGCATATACCAACACTTTCACATTTAAGAACCTGCTAGAAAAAACCTTCTAGAACCTTCTAAAACCACATGATCCCAACAAAACATCTAACTTACAACTTTAAAAATTCATTTTTCCTAGAAATTCCTTAAATCATCCTTGTGACCCTAGGCAAAATGAATTTTTAAAGTTGTACTTGAGATGTTTTGTAAATTGCAAATGATGCACTATATACTTGTGGAGTTGAACAAATGAAATGAAAGATTCTTGTTCACTTAAGAATTCCATGGAACATAAATTTAAATGCAAAATTGGAACATAAACTAGGTTTTGTAAATTGTGCATATATATGATCTAGCTCATATAAGTGGAGTTGAACAAATGAAATTGAAGATTTGAAAGTGAACTTAACAATTCCATGCCAAACAGACAAATACAATTGGAATAGATGATTTAAAGGAATTTAGGAAAAATGTGAACTTTTTAATTTAGTCACTAGGTTTTGTAAATTGCATACACATATATATGATCTAAGATTCAACAAATGAAATCGAAGATTTAAGTGAACTTAAAAAAATTCCATGTCCAACATAAAAAAGCATTTGGAAATAGATTATTTAAAGGAATTTAGGTAAAACGTTTGAAAACATTTTTAAAGTCACTAGGTTTTGTATCAAGCATATATGATCTAACATACATATTTAAGTGGAGTTTCAAATGTAAATTATGAAATCAGATATTCTTGAACTAGATTAAGAATTCCACATGGAACAAATTTATTTATACAATTCCAAAAATAAATGACCAAGCCTTTGAAAAAAACCCATTCTCAATCATGTCACATGTCCAATCGAGCTCCTGGTACATAAAATCTAGATCCTCTCTATCTTTAATTATCTCTAAAATCTTTTCATGATCTTCAATAGGCAATCTCCACTTTTTTTTGGCACGTCCTCTTTTAGCTAATTTTCTAAATTTATTTTTGTTGCTATAACTAAGTGATTGTAATGTAGAACCTTTTGTCTTGGCATATAATCAACAAATATAATACCATTTTTATCTATCTTTATTTGTTGATAATATGTGCCTTTAATAACGACTGATCCAATGGGATACTCTTGTCCATCACCATTTGTCATTGATTCCACCAATTTGCTTTTTGGTTGCATACATCTTAGTAGATAGTAATCTACACCTTTCGCATTGTCGGGATCTACAACAACGGAAATATCTCTTGTACACACACCATGTAAAGTTTACAAAAGTTGTAAATATATTTTTAATATATATAAATTTATATATAAAATGATTGAAACTTACTTAAACATAGAATGTATTTAAATCAATTTTAACTTTTAATCAATTTTGATACCTGTAACAACTAAATCAGATACACGTTCATAATCAGCTGGATATAGAGGATCATAGACATCGACATTGTCATCTTCAACAAAAGGAGGCATTGATATTAATTGTTTCATTTCCCATCGTGAAACACACCTATTGTTAGTCAGGATTGGACCCTAGCTAAGATTTGACTTAACTATCCTATTGAAACATGGAAACGTTCTCAAGCTGTGGGTAACTTATAAGGAGAACGAATCTCCAGAGAGGGTCGGTTCCCCTGGTAGATCACCTAAACTAAGGACTTTTATGAGAAAAAGGGGTAGAAGGATAAACTGAAATGCGAATCCTAACATCTAATGGGTGATACACCAAAATTTTAAACTTATTCACTAAATCCACTCACAATTAGTTCTCAAAACACTAACTTTCACAACCTCAAATGAAACAATGCAACACATAAGTAATTTGCATGAAGGTTTGAAACTAAACACAACATGCAACCTATATCACAATGAAAATTCTGCACACACACTTGTAGTAATGGGGCATGCAAAAGGATTCGAAAATTGAATCACAATTTTAACATCAAACCATTAAATGCAAAAATGATACAAAATAATGAGGTAGGAATGCTCTGCTACTTTTATTGATCTGAAAGGAGTATCACATATGAAAATTTGAGTACAAATATCAAGCTTACAAAGCTCTCTGCAAGTATTCAAGAGAGTAAGAAGCAAATATGAACTAAGAAAAACTAATTTTTTCTCCAACTTATACCTCCAAAGTGTTTCCAAGAGTGAATGGAAAAATACCAGTGAAAATCTCCCCAAAATAGAAACCTCAATGCCATTTTCAAGCTCAAAAGAAAAGCCTAAAAAATAGTGCCCAAACTGCCTCAGAATTGAATGACAAATGTGGAAATTTTCTATCCCAAGAAGGTCAACCCAGAAAAGACTCAAAAAATCAGGCTCGAACTAACTGAAGACTAAAATAGAAACTTCAGTTTGTTTATTTTTTCCATCTTGCACAAAAAGACTCAAGTTGAAATAAGAAAGTTTCCAAGGGGACTCAATGCATTTGCTCTGATTTTACTACATTTAAAATAAGAAATACTAAGGAAATTTATAGAATATTACCTTAATATTGTTTTACAATATCTGCAGTTTCAATTTTACAAAATAGAAGAGCTCGAACTATACTTGATTTTCTTCAAAAATCAGAAAAATAACTAAGGCATAAAGCCTAAGTTAACAAAATACATGGAGAGCCAATAACGATGTGATTTCTTCAAAATCATAAGAAATTTTTTAGAGGCACCTAATCACATGATTTTCTCAAAAATCATAAAAAGAAGTAAAGACCTGAAATCATATGATTTTATTCAAAAATCATAAAAAAAAACTCTAAGGCAATGCAACCTAGACAAGCAACATATGCAAAGGGCGAAATACCACCAAGGCATTAGTGAAGGAATTTTAATTTTAAATCAATGCGACAAAATTCACAAGTTGAATTAGGGCAATGAGGAAAACCCTAAAACAAAACTCTCCAACCTCCATTTTTTTTGCATCATTTTGCACTTTGTTGTTTCCAACTCTTTAGCTCTGCACATCGCCGCTAGGAGACTAGGGTTTTGAGTGTTCAAGCTCTTCATTTTCTTGCTTTCATGTTGAATTCTGAAGCTTCTTCTACAGGAAATTGACACTGTGAGTATTTCTTTTTGTGAATATACAAGGCCTTTGCATTTCCTTCACTTCAAATGTAGTTCTAAGGGTTTTTGGCCCGCGACCACCACCATTTTCTGATGCATTTCCTTGTTCTCCTCAATTGGTGCCTTCTCATTGTTTCGAGGCCGCCATTGGAGCATTTTTTAAGCTTGTTTCTGAAGGTATTTAAATGCATTTTTTCAAACAGCAGGACTTGGGTAAGTTTCCTACCATCAAATCTTGGATTCTCTCTTTATTTTCTGCAAAATACATGCTTAATTTGAGCCTCAGTGTCGCCAAAATGATGAAAATGCTTGTGTTTCCTATGCTAAATTTTGATGGGTTCTATTGATTAAGCAAAAATGAGAACATCTTTGCACTTTCAAGCCGCGACCTCTTGAGTTTTTGGGTGCTTGTTTAAGCTCGAAGATTTCATTGCTCTCTATATTTGTGTTTCTCCATTTAAAGTTTTAGACAAATGGGTTTGAAACCCTGGCTCGTGGCTTCTCTTTTTGTGGGAAACAAAATGAAACTCCTCTGGTTCAACCTTCACAATCAAAACCACAGACCCATTTTGCAGAAACCCTTGATATTTTAACACATAAATTTGATTTTATTTGTGCCAGTGTACTTTGCATGCTTTTAGGATTTCTTTCTACAGGCATTTGAGGGTTTCTCTATTTTCAGGCTGAGCCTTTTTCTTTGCATTCTTAGTGTATAGAATTTCTAAGTTCCATTACTTCTGTAGAATGAACTCCTTGATCCTTTATTTGGCCCTGGATTATGAATTTTCTTTTTTAGGTGTCTGTACTCTAGTATATTGAATGACCAAGTGCATCTTATCCCTTAAGGAGCATCAAACATATGACTGCAAATCTCCTTCAAATAAATGATTATTTGCAAATAATGACCATATATGCCCTTAGTCTTAGATATAGTTGTCATTCAATGTATTTGTGAGAAACACCACACAGTGATAAAGCACGAAAGCTGTGAATATTTGCTTGTATTAAGAAACATTGTTTCCTTCATCACATTCTCTCTTTCAAATTTTGCATACATAGATTTGTGATGATCCTCATACATGCACAGCTTTTAATGATGATTCTTTTGTCCTCTATGTTATGAATTTATAATTTCTTCCCATTGTTGTTTGCTCATTCCATTATCACCATGCACTTGTCAATGCTCTTTTACTTCCTGGTGAGTACTATTACCGAGCATTGTTCACCATTTGACACTTATCTTGCATAGTAGTAAAGTAGGCCTACTTTTCTCTTTATTGTCCCACTATGGATACATTATTTGTCAACCTTCCTTGCTCTTTTGATTGTGCCTTCAAAATGTGCACTCTGAATAACTTAAACAACAATCAACATTGATATATAGCAACAATGAGATTTGAATTGATTGTCATGAATGAGCAATGAATCTGTTAATCTTGCAGTCACTTTGTTAATTACTCCTTTAGTTGAAATGCTTCGAATTAAGCAATATGAATGCATTTTTCCAATGTCATTCCCCTCTTAAGAATTAGGGGCAGCATCTTGGGTTCAACCCTTGTGGGAGCCCATTTTTTCACCACATACTATGATGTCTTCAGAAATGAATCTGTAACATGATTTCACCTATACCTGCACAGTGAACAAACATGTTAGATAAAAATCAATGAAGCTTAATGCTCCTGTGATGTTTTATTTTTCATGCTCTCTTACATATATGTCTTATACTTGCTCAACCACCTTAAAGCATCATATGAATATGCTATATTTCTATTGATAGAGCATATAATGAGATTCATATCTGGAGCTCTAACCAACCTTTTTCATCATGATGCAGGTTCACTTGAAGATCAGGAGCGGGGAGGAGCAGGCAACAACGAAGACCAACACCAAGCTTCAACAGGTAATGATGGATATGTTTTTTCTTATATGCTCCTTTTATTACTTTCATCTTCAGATGTATAGTGTATTTCCAATGTTGCTTTAGTTCAGCTACTCCCACGGCTTGTGTGGGACATTTGATCATTCTCTTCTTTCCAATGTATAGAAAAACAACACTTATGCAATCTTGAGCATATTCCATTACAAAATGAATGAAACATTACAGAAATGAATGAAAGCAATATCTTGTGTTTTTATGTACTTTCCTTTATGTTGCAAAACACTGAATAACAAAACTGAATTCAATCCTTTTTTGAGCACCTTAAAATATGCAATGGTTAAGCATAGCAAAAATGTTTGGAATACTTTTCACCTTTAAAATGTAAATAAACCATTTCAACTCTACCTGTGAGCACAAAACTCACATAGACTAACAAAAGATCAACAAAACAATGTCAAACATGTTAGTAACACAAATCTAATGCTCCTTATGAGATTCTTTAACCAATTTAAGAGAAAACATGAAATAAACAAGAAATTAACACAATGAAGCATGTAATCTACACTAAACTAGCAAAACCTTCATCCCATAGGGGGAGTGGTGCTAATTTGATGCGGAAAGAAGCCCTTTCCAAATCCCTTGATAATTTTGATGAAGTTCAAGATGATCCAAAGATGAAATTGACTATAATCTAGCTATGAAACTTAAAAAATGATGGAAAACTAAGAACTAAAATGGCTATAGTGATAATGCATGAAGTTGTGGATCCATATTATGAAAATGATGCCTCTATTTATAGAAGCCAAGGGTTGAAGAATGAGAGGATTTGATGAATGTGGGATAATTGAGAGCCAATGAGAATGTGACAAGTTTCACAATTCTATTGGAGGAAGGTGGAGCACATTTTGGGAAATGTGTGAGTGGAAGAGGATGGAGAAGAAGTAAATGTTGTTGGTTGAGAATTTGAATTTGTTGTAAGAGGAATTGAATGAGGTTTGAGAGGATGTAAGAGGATTTGAAAGGTTGTAAGAGAATTTATTGCAAATATAAGAGGATGTGATAGGTTTTTGAAAACCTTTGGAGGGAAATTGAATGAGAGGTGGTTGAGAGGAATATTCCTCAGAATATGCCTTGGTGAGGGAAAATAGATGAATTATTTAATTGAAATTATTTTCATGTGCAACCTGGTTAGTTGACCATGAGTTAATTAAACTCTTGAGGAGTTAGAAGCTAGAGGATTTGATAATGATGATTAGAAAGCTAATGTAGGATTAATTAATTTAGAATCAATTAATTGGAGAGAATTAGGAGATTGTGACATTTGATTTGATTGATTTTAATCAAATGAGAGGATTAAAACGAGATTTAATTAAATAAGATGAATATTTAGTTAGAAGAAGGGTGAATTAATCAATAAATTTAATTATTTGATTAATAGCTAAATTTGCTGATTTTAATTAAATAATGTTGATTATTCAATTAATTGATCAATTTGAAGTGATTTTAGAAGAAACGGTGTTAGTTGATCAAAATCAGATATATAGTGTCAATTGGGACATTTTACATGTCTACATTTTTCCCCTCTTTGAAGTGAAGCACATGTTGCATCGGTTCAAAGAATAACACTACCATGATCAAAATTCAAAAAAATTCTAATTTTTTGGATGGCTTATTGCTGCTCCAGTGGAAGGAATTACGCTGCTATACTGCCCCCTCGAGAGATCGGGCAAAAATTTTGATTTTAGGGTCAATCTTGCGACAAATATTTAAGATTAGTTTAGATAAAAGAGGACTAGAAAGCTTAGATGTTTGATGTAGAAAAATTTGATGATGTATAGACAGTCATCGGCCATGGGTAGACTCATGTATATTTTGATATATAGCACACTAATTTGATACTTGTATAGAAATGTTAGTAGAGATATAAGAATGAGAAGAATAAGGTGGATATAAGTAGGAGAATAAGATGGATGAACCCTTGATTCTAAGAAGATGTAGAAGTCCAACAATTATATGAATCATTGAGACTTTATTAGATATGATGACGAATGATGATGATGTTTTGCTTATCCAGGATTAGGGACATAAAGAGCATTAATTTCCTTATGTTTGATAACACACATAGATATGATGCATCAAGTTATAGACAACCAGGATGGTGTTTATCTAGTGTGATGGACTTTGACTCGACAAACAAATAGGAGTATCCTTGTTCACACCCGACATACAAAAACTTATTAGGATGTAGTTCAGATATTTCAAACATCTCGAACCAAAACATAGAAAGGAAAAACCTCCCAATGTAATAGTCAACAAGGTATTTAAAACACCTTCCCTACAAACCAAACAAAGTAAGCATGGCCAAGTTATATTACAAGAATATCCAACAATCACAACAGACAAAATATAATGATCAATGCCCCATTCCTTTCTCTCTAAATCGTTTTGATAGACATCATCGAGAGGTCATTGGAATGAACACAATAAGATAAATCAAAGAAAAGATTAAGTGAACAAACAAGCCAATGTTCTTCATACCTCTAGCCAAGGGGATTTGTTTTGTTTAGGATAAGTATCCAAAGTGATTGCCAAAGATAATGCCCGTTGTAGGAAGGATGCATCCTAGGACATGTTAGTGGATCGTAGCAATTTGTTTTGTTTAGGATAAGTATCCAAAGTGATTTCCAAAGATAATGCCCATTGTAGGAAGGATTCATCCTAGGACATGTTAGTGGATGGTGGAAAGTTGTTTTGTTTAGGATAAGTATCCAAAGTAATTGCCAAAGATAATGCCCATTGTAGGAAGGATGCATCCTAGGACATGTTAGTGGATGGTGGCAAGTTGATAGGTTGTTCAAAAGGTTGTTGATATAAGGTTGATTGACATGTTTGCGAATGATCAAGAGTTTGATTTTGCATTTAAAAGTTTGTTGTTTCAATTTTGATTGTGTTTTAAGTTTGTTTTGTTGATTGTTGTGGTTGTTTCTGTTTGTTTTTCCAAAGGATGAAGGTGATGATTGATTTATTATGGATGATTGATTATTGTGGGTGAAAGCGAAATGGGACGGATGGATTTTTTTCAAATATTTGGATGTTTTTGATATTTTGAAATGTTTTGAGGCTATTTTTGGTATTTTCAAGATGTTTTATAAATGTTTTTATTTTCAAAATTTCCAATGTTTTGGTGTTTTATGAGTTTTTGACTAGGAACCTAACCTAAAGACTTATCCAAGGGGCCTCAAGGGTTTATCAAAGATTAGTCTTGCCTACGTTATACACGCAGAGACCATGTAGTTCGACCGACACAAACTCACAAATGGATTGCCAGTTTATTATGATGAAATCCTAAAGGATTGACCTAATGTGTCTCGGGGCACATCGATGATGGCCTTGCCTATGTTTAGAGCTTAGAGACCCATAGTTCGATTGACATATAATCGTTTATTGATGAGATATGAACAAATGGATTGTTAGTTTATTATGACAGTATCCTAAAGGACTGACCTAATGTGTCTCAGGGGCACATCAATGATGGCCTTGCCTACGTTTAGAGCTCAGAGACCCGTAGTTCGACAAGACAAATCTATTTTTTGACACTTTTTTCTGACTTTTTGACCTGTTTTTGGATTTTGATATATTTTGAATGTTTTTGGATTTTCTGATTTTAAGGAAGATTTCAAGAATATACACGAATCCGATCCAATGTAGGTATAAGAACATGCCCCCAACATGAGGCGATAGACTAATCTGATATAGGCATGAAAAACTAACCTTAGGAATGTGCCAAGTAGTACTAGGAGGGAACATGATACAAACACAAGATCAAGCTATGATGCAGACATGAATGGGTGATGAATGGATCAATGGAAGTGCGATGGATGAACGATGTAGAACAAGTCAAAGAAACCATGGTGGATGGAAAGTGCTTTATTTACACAAGGTGCCTATTTTCCAGGTTTTCACCAAGGTACTTGCCCAAAGTGCTACCAAAGTGGTTTTCACTAGAGGACAATTTTTTTCTTTACTGTTTTCAATCATTTTTTTTTATTTTTTATTTTTTATATTTTTATATATTTTTTTGGTATTTTTGGATTTATACCTTGCAAGTTTAGGTATAAAATCTTTTGACATGGGAGCTACTGATAGGCTCCTACAGAGGCTCACCTTCGAGTGTTGATAGCTGATATGCTCTTGATTTATGATTTGCTATGATGATGAAAGGTCCCAACCAATTGGGTTCAAACTTTCCTTTGTTTTCTGGATTTGGTACATTTTTTTGATTCTCCTTCAATACAAGCTCTCTGAATTGAAAGGTTCGACTCTTGATCTTCTTTTTGTAGCTCCTCTTGAGACGGTTTTGATAGACCTGCAAATGGTTTAAGGCATCCATGCGCCGCTCATCCAGTAGTTCTAGCTCATTCAACCGTGACATCCAATATTCTTCATCAGTGATGAGATTATGCAATGATATTCTTAAGGATGGGAGCTCGATCTCAATGGGAAGGATGGATTCTAATCTGTAGACAAGGGAAAAAGGGGTTGCACCTGTAGGCATGGAGATACTCATTTGGTAGGCCCATAAGGCGAGATTTAGTTGTAAGTGCCAATCACAACCAGTTTCATTGATTGTTTCCTTTAGGATTTTTAAGATGGTTTTATTAGAAGCCTCAACTTGACCATTACCTTGGGGGTAGTATGGAGTGGAGAAGCGATGTTGGAAATTGAATTTTTGGCATAGTTTTTGGACATCCTAGTTTTTGAAAGGTGTCCCATTATCTAAGATAAGGGCTTGTGGGACACCGTAATGGAAAATGAGGTAGTTCAAGATGAACTCGGATATCTGCTTCCCTATGATATAGGTCATTGGGATGGCCTCTACACACTTTGTGAAATACTCAATGGCGATGATAATAAACTTGTGTCCATTAGATGAAGTGGGTGTGATTTTACCGATGAGATCAAGCCCCCACTATGAAAAGGGACAAGGTGTTATGATCAGTTGGAGCTCTTGAGCTAGAGCATGAATGAGGTCCCCATGTTGTTGACATTGCAAGCACTTTCAGACATAGTCATGAGCTTCCTTTTCCATTGTCGGCCAATAGTACCTAGTCCTCAGCCAAGGTCATACCACTCGAATGTGATCCAAAAATGCCATTGTGTACCTCAGATAAAGCAGTCAAAGCTTCCTCAGGGTTAAGGCATCGCAACAAGGTTCGTTCGATACTCCTATGGTATAGGGTGTCTCCTAAGATAACAAAGCGGGATGAATTCTTAACAAATGTTCTTTTAAGGTTCAGGGTGATATCAGTGGGGAGGAATCCTATTTTTAAGTAGGTGTAAATGTCATGATACCAAGGGTCACCGGGACCAACAATTTCACACACGAATTTAGACTTTGGTACCTCAAAAGCTGGTACGAGAAGCTGCTCTACAAGGAATTCTTACTTAGGAACGTTGTGTGGGATATCAAGTAGAGATCCAATTGTTTCCATAGCATCTGCCACTCTATTGTTTGCTCTTGGTATTTGTTCAAAGGTGATGTCAATGAAGAATTCTTTGAGGCTTTCCACCAGTTTCTTGTATGGGGTCAATTTATCATCCTTCATTTGGTATTCATCATTGACCTAGTTAATGATAAGTTGCGAGTCCCCATAGACCTTGAGTATCATGATCTACCATTGTACTACAATTGTGAGTCCTATAACAAGAGCCTCATATTTTGCAATGTTATTTGTGCAAGGAAAATACAACTTGTATGACTTTGGTATGCAATATCCTTGTAGTGTAATGAAGAAGACCCCAGCTCCTGACCCATGTTGTGTGTAGGATCCATCAAAATATACTTTTCAGTGATCTGCCACACTTAGGTTAAAGATTGACTCATTGAGAAACACTGATACCAATGGGTTCTCTGAATACATCGGTGCTTCTACCAGTTGATCTGCAATTACTTTTCCTTTAATGGCCTTTTGTTCTACATACTCAATGTCGCGTTTTGTCAGGATAATGACACATTTAGCTGTTCGCCCTGTGAGTGTTGCTTTAGAAAGTAGATACTTGAGAGGATCTATCTTGGCAATGAGTTTTATCTTATGTGCCAACATATAGTGTCTGAATTTTCGTGCGGCGAACACTACTGCTAAGAAATCCTTCTCAATGGATGTATAATTTAGCTCATGTCCTACCATGGTTCTAATGATGTAGTAAATAGCTCTCTTTCCTATTTTCATCATGTTGTGCTAAGAGAGCGCTAAGGGCTGCTGCTGTTGCTGATATATACAAGATCAATGGTTTGTTTAGAATTGGTGGCATAAGAACTGGTGATGTGAGCAAGTACTCCTTGATTTTATTGAAATCCTGGTCACATTTCTTGTCCCATTTATATGCTACCCCCTTGTGGAGTAGATGAGAATATGGGATAGCCTTATCTGCTAACTGTGCTATAAACCAACAAATGGATTGGAGTATTCCTTGCAAACCCCTTAACTATTTTAATGTTCTTGGTGCTTCCATCTCAAGAATTTCTTTGAATTTAGCAGGGTCTATCTCAATTCCTCTCATAGATACAATATACCAAAGGAGCTTTCCTGATTGTACCCCAAAGACACATTTCTTGGGATTGAGTCTAACCTTGTATTCTTCTAGCCTGTCAAAGATGGAACTTAGTGCCGCTATGTGACCCCGACGATTTCTTGATTTAGCCAATATGTCATCCACATAGTCTTCCATAGTTTTTTGAATCATGTCATGGAAGATCAACCTCATAGCTCTCTGATAGGTAGCTCCTGCATTTTCAACCCAAATATCATCATGTTCTAGCAGTAAGTTCCTCATGGGCAGGTGAAAGTTGTTTTGTGTTGATCATCTTTAGCTATGATGATCTGATTATACCCTGAAAATCAATCCATTAGTGATAGCATTTCATGTCCTGTTGTCATATCCGCAATCATGTCTATATTTGTGAGAGGGAAATGATCCTTAGGACATGCTTTGTTTAGGTCTCTAAAGTCAGTGCAGATGTGAATGCCCCCAGTGGGCTTAGAGATCGGTACAAGATTTGAAACCCACTCTAGATAATCAATTGGTCGTATGAAACCAACATCGAGGAGCTTCTGTAATTCAAGCTTGACTAGTAATGCTATTTGTGGATGCATCTTTCTCAACTTTTGTCTTACTAGTTTTGCTTCTAGATAGATGACTAGATGTTGAACCATAACTTCTGGATCAAGACTAGGCATGTCGACATAGGTCCATGCAAATTTTACCTTCCTTTCTCTCAGAAACGCAGCTAAAAGTTCCTATTCTTCTGTCAAGAGTGATTCTGCATAAAATGTGATATGTGGTGTTTCCTCGGTTCCTAGGTTGACTGGATTACACTTCTCTTCCAAGACTACTGACTTTTCTTGATGAAGAGCACTAAGAGGAAGATTGAATCCTTCATCCTTTGGCACCTTGGAGAGGTTTTCACCATTGGATGCATCCTTTTTTTTTACTATTTTTGGGTTAGAAAGTGCCACAGTGTGGTTTTCACTTAAAGACCTAGATATTACTCTTAAATTTTCACTTTTGCAACTTAGGGATTCAATCATTTCTCCATAGTATGCATGTGTGTCCAACTCAATGTCAAACCCAACTTTGTGATCTCCACATGGTAGAGTATCCCGCAATCCCATGAATTTCGAGAGAGCCTCATCATTTTCGAATGTGTCTAAAATTAGTGGTCCTCGTTGGTCATAATCAATGAGTTGGGGATAGACAAGTTTTAGCTCGTTGGTCAGGCTGGTTGGTTCAAAAGATAAGGTACTAATCATGAAAAGGGAGGAATCCTTGAATAGCATGGGTAGGTCAGTTATGGGGTTCTCGTCACATACATCAGTTATGTCAAAGGTAAATTTATCTAAAAGTAAACCTGTGGATACTGGTAACTAAAGTGGAGTTTTGATTTTTTTAATCAGGGCACCTTTGCCACGTATGGTTATCTTCAGAGGGGTGCATCCAAGGCCAAGATTATTTACTCGCTTCTCAAGAATGATGGGTTCTAGTAGGTTGTTGTCATTTTTCCCAAGCTTTTCATTTTTGTTATAACCCCATCCTTGCATTAATTGTAGTCCTCTGTTGTTATTGTCCATGGGAAGTTCAGGTACGGGCATTTCATCTTGATACAATAAGCTTGATATATCCCTTTTTTCTACCACTTCCTAACTTAGGTCCCCCCACCTTTTGAATCTGGAGGGGTCTGCTTTGAAGGTTTGAGCTGATGTGTTAATCAGTTGGGGTTGTCCATGAGACCGAGGAGATTGAGGTAACTCTCCTATTACAAAGGCAGTCTTTTTCATATTGTAGTCTCCACACCCATTATCTTGGATAATGACTTTATTATTAGAGATGTCCAGAATGGAGGGTGTCTTTGTCTTAGAAGTGGAGACGAGGGTGGATGAGTCTATATATGGAGATGTGGGTCCCTCATCATTCTTTGGTGCTTGAGGGATCTTGTAGCACTTGGCCTCCAGATTCTTGCAATAATAAAATGGTTCAAGATCTCCATGGATTGTGACCTCTTGATTTTGATAGGGAAATTCACACATTGATGGAAGGTGGATGCGATAGCCTGCATCCCATGTATCCATGGGCGCCCTAGGAGGATATTGTAAGGTAATTCAAGATCAAGGACTTGGCATGTGGTTTCCATAATAGCTAGCCCTACTTGAATAGGGAGTTGAATGGTGCCTTGATACACTCGTTCCTAATCATAATATGCCCTGATAGTAATACCCTTAATTTTTTCAATGACATCCTCAAAGAATCCCAGATTCTTTATTAACTTGAGAGTATAAATATTTAGACCCGCACCTCCATCCACCAAGACTCTTTTGACTTTATTTTTATGGACTAAGACTTTGAGATGGAGTGCACAGTTATGATATGGTTGAGTTGGGAAGTCTTGATTAGAAAATGTTAGGAGATGTGGGGTGGTGATATGTCTGACCATAGCTTGGAACTGGTTTGCATCAAGATCCGTGGGGATAGTGGATGAAGCTAATGCCTTTTCTAGGATTTCCCTATGTGCTAGTGAGATTTTCAGTAATCCCATGATGGAGATTTGGGTAGGGGTCCTTTTCAATTAATCCAAGATATTATAACCACTAGGTACTGACTTTGGATTGGTGGTGGATGCCTTTGGTGGTTGGGATTGTCCTCAATGATAATTTTGCCACCATGTGTGGTGACTCCACAGTCGGCTTTGGATCCTATGATATTAACAACGATAACCCACTCATCTAAGGTTGCAACAACATTTAAGGATGCAACCACATGGTAATAAAAATGGTTCACATTATTATACTTTGCCTTACCATTATTGTTTCCCTTATTGTGATCTGGCATTAGATTCGTGTATATTTTGAGATCTTGGTTTCCTGTGGGTTGTTCAATGTTTATGGTCCTATCATCAATGAGATCTTGGATCAAATTTTTCAATCGCATGCAACTGGCTGTCGTGTGTCCCTTAATTTTATGAAAATCACAAAGGTGATTTTTGTTATACCATGGTGGTTTAACTTGAGGCTCTTGATAATTTTCATAAATGGGGATTTTAATGAGATTCTCTTGTACCAAATTTTTCATGACAGATTCAATTGATTCCCCAAGTGGTGTGTATTTTCGTTTGGGGGGATACTTGTTCCTTGGTGGTGGTCCCGCTTGATTATTCAGGTTATTGACCACTTGATTGCTAGGTTGTTGTGATGATGTGTTGGCTTGTGTGTTGTTTCGGTTGTTGACTTGCGGTTGTTGATACAATTGTGCATTTTTCCTTGGGGCATTGATAATAACTTTGGCGTCAACCACACCATCGTTAGTGACATTCTTGTTCTTTTCCCATGTGTGAGGTTTTTCATTGTAACTGGTTGATGGACAATTTCCTTGATAAGTAGGTGTACCCCCTTGTGCAATAAGGGCTCTTTCGATGTTGAGGGACTTGGGGATTAACTAGTCATATGTGGTGATGCATTGCATTTTCAGATGGAAGGACAAGGTTCCTTCAAGGTTAGCAATGATAGTACAGATCTGTTGTTCTTTTGGCATAGGCCACTTGCTCTTATTGGCCTTGGATTGCCATTATTGCAAGAAGGACGTGATTGTTTCCTCCTTGGCTTGTTTTAGAGTGGATAGTTCTTCTAGACTCACGTCCATGCCTATGTTGAATGAATAGTTTTGTATGAACAAGTCCATAATTTCTTGGAACTTTTTGATTCTAGGAGGAAGACAAAAGAACCATTCCATTGCTAGTCCAGCCAAACTCTAAGGGAATAGTCACATTAGATAAGAGTTGTCGTATGCAACTTCCATACAGTGAACATGAAATTCCCTGATGTGATCTTCAGGGTTGCTAGTCTCATGATATTTGTCAAACTTAGGTATTTCAAACCCTTGTGGGAAAGGCACCATCACAATGCTTCTGTCAAATGGATAATGGCACAAATTTCCTTGTGTTTTTGTTGTTTTTCCCGATTGTAGGTCTAACACTTGTTGTGCGAGAAATTTGATTTGTGCAGACACACCATTTTGTGGATCGGGTGGTGGGATGAATGTGTTTTGGGGTGGTTTGACTGTTTGAGTGATGGGTGGGTTGTTTTGTGTGTTCATGGGAGGTTGTTGCAAGCTTTGTTGTGCGATCAACGCTTGTTGATATGCCTGTAATTGTTGTTGTGCCAACAATGCTTGTTGTTGGGCTTGTAACTAAGTTGCTTGTTGTTGTGCTTGGTATTGTTGTAAAGCTTGCTGATAAGCTTGTTGCTGTAACAAATCTTGCGCTTGAGCTTGCTAAGCTTGATATTGAGCTTGTGCCTGAGCTTGGGCTTGTTGGGTTGCTTGGGCGGCTTGTGCAGCTTGTGCGGCTTGTGTTGCTTGCACAACTTAGGCGGCTTGTTGTTGCAATAAAGCTTGAGCTTGCGCTTGGAAAACTTGTTGTGCAGCTTGTTGTGCTTGTGCTTGTTGAGCAGCTTGCTATGCAACTTGCATGGCTTGTTGAGCTTGAAATTGTTGGAATGCTTTATGATAGGCTTGTTGGGTAGCTTATAGTGTGATATTGTATTGATTTTCCATGTTTGGTTTCAGTGGTGGAGGTGGAGGATTTGGAATGGTGTGAGATGTTGTGATGAGAGTTTGTTGAGGTGGCTATTGAGGTGTCATTTGGGTGATGATAGGGGGTTGTGTGATAGATGTTGTAGTTGTTATGCTAGGTCCTTGGGAGACCACATTTATAGATGGTGCAGTGATTGATTGTGTCATTTGGATTGGTGCCACCTAGTGTTGCGATATCGGTGGCATGCTTGGAGTATTTGATATGTTGATTTGATTCATGATTGGAGCATTGTTTTGATTTGGTTGATTGAGGATTGGTAAAGGGGGTTGCCCTAAACCGAGGATTGGTGTGGATGTCAATGGTAGAGGGGGAAATGGTGGGAATATGGGTGGTGTGTTTCCTTGAGAAAGTGATGATGAGGGATCAAAGATTCCCCCTTTTCCAAATAGTCCTCCTTGTCCTTGTGAAGTCATGGGGAGAGAGACTTGTGTGTCAAGGGAATACGCCAGTGATGCAGAAAAAGTGGATGGATTGTTGGTGTCATGAAAGACAAGTGGAACGTATAGATGTTTTGGGTTTTGAGGAATGGTATTTGGTTGACCCAAGATGGTATTTGCATTTAAGTCTTGGTTATTTACAAAGGGATGTGTTTGAAGAGCATGAAGCAATGAACTCCCCTTGGTAAGCATGGGTTGACTTAGAGCATGAGATGAGGTCGATTGTGGGATGGGTTGAATGATGTTTTGGAAGGAAGGTGTGAATGATATCGGTGGCATAATCCTAAGAGGTTTTTCCACAATAGTGCTCACATCATAATCAAAAGGGAGTTTAGCCCCTTCCTTTGCTAATTCCAACATGTATTGTGAAGGATTAAGTCTCATCATTGTGTTGACAATTTTGTGATTTTCAGGATTTTGGACCATTTCCATGATTTCATCTTTAGTCATTCCTAGGACATTGTTGGTGATATCTTCCACTTGGCAACCTCCCTCTTGAAGATCTTGTGGTAATTGAGGAAGGTTGAGTGGGGGATCTCTAGATCTGATGGGGTTGATTTTAGGTGTAGTTTGACTCAATTCACTTGAAGTGGATGTTTCTTTGTTTGTTTCCATGTTATTCTTGTGTTGAGATCTAGTTTGGACCATAGAATAAGGATCAACTTTCAGGGATATGGGAGGTAAACCTCTAACTCCTTAGGTTGGTCTAAACTTTAGGTACAAAAAAGAAAATCTAAGATATTTAAGGATCAAAGGATGGTGATGAGATAATGAAAGATGGGTGATTGTGAATGATTGAACTCTTAAGAAACATTGGAGGGATACTAGACTTTAGGACTTATGGATTTTTGATTTTTGATTTGATTTGGATTTTGATTTTGATTTGATAATGAACTCATAAACTCCAAGAGGTTAGATGTTGTCTTGGAATAAACTTGTCCACAAGGTGATAATTTGACTAAGTGTATGAAGAAGGATGCATCCACACACACTTGGTCAAACAAGATGATTTTGATTTTGATTTAGAAGGATTTTCCAAAAACCTAGCATGAAGGATTTTTTCCAAGATTCCAAGAGTTGTTTTGTGAGATGGGATTTGATTGATGTTTGGGGGTGGATGAAAGTGTTGATTTTGATCCTAAGTGAACTTAGAGAGACTTTTGCTTACAAGACCTAGGTATTGAAGAACATGCCATACCTCCTATGTGAGAAACTCAAAACATTGAAAAAGACTTGGATTTTGACAATAATAGAACGAATACAAATTGGGATTATCTTTTGAAGCACGTTTGTAAAAGTTATAGACCAATCTTTCTCTAACTTCATAAAGCATAGATTGATGTTTCTTAAGATTTCTTGGACTAAAACGTTTGTAACGATTGATGGAATTTGGTTTTGGGACCTTGATCTTGCGGGAAATCATTTGAGAAAACACATGTGGGGGGTTCAATTTGTCTTTTATCTTTTCTTAATGGATTCTTTTTACCACAAACACTTTCTTGCTTAGCTTTTCAACTAAATGTATGTCTTAATTTCTTTTCATCTCGCAAGGTCCATTATGTGGAAATCAAGAGAATCAAGACAATAGTTCCCTAATGTTGACTTTAGAGAGAGAAAATTGAGATGGAGGTCCAAATATTTAGAAGCCTCTAAGGATAAATACCTAGGTACAAGCAGTAATACTTGGACTTTTCAAAGGTATTTGCCTCTTCTAAAGGGTTTGAAATTTTATGACCTTATTAAATGTTTGTTTTCAAGATTTTGGATCCAAGCAATGTGTTTTAACTGACTCAAAGATTGGACAATCCTACAATGGAAAAGAAAATATTTGTTGAATTCCCACTTGGATTTCTCCAGTTGCGCTTATTCAGAGCGAATGATTAGAAGCTTGACCACACTGGATCCCCTCCACGACACTCACTTCTATGGGTCAGCCAAGCTTCAGTTCTCATGAATCTCCCATGACGAACTTTTCATCTCTACAAAGAATTGCAAATATGTGGGACAACTCTGGAGGTTCGACCTTCTGATGCCAACAAATATTGGGATTTTTGGCTTCTACACAATGGTTCATAATAAGGGCATATAGTTCAAAGGACACTGATAAACTACCTCAAGAGGTCTCCCAACACTTAGAATAAGGGCTTTACACATCATAAAGATAATGGGGGAGAGCTATCGTGCATCACTTAGTTGATTGTAAACTTTCCTTGCAACCACAAATTTGTATAGAGGTTCGAAAGAGCCTGGCTTATGCTCGTTACCGCTTGGGTCATTCCCTTGGGGTGAGTACTTTTTCCCACCAAAGTAGGCCCTCTAAAGGTAAAAAAAAGCAAGTAAGTACATTTGTAGTTCGATCAATCTTTGTTTGCGTGAACAAAGAGAGAACACACTCAATGTCTTTTATCACACTAGCAAGATTTGTTCAATTTTTAAGAACCCAAATGAAATGTGGAGGCAATATTTTAGACAACCTAATGACACTAAAATGATTTTGATTCTCAAGATCATCGTGAAGCGCAAGAGAAGTGCATACGCATTCGAATGACAAAAGTTTGTAAAGAAGATTACAAAACAAAACAAACACAAATTCTTTTTAATCCTCAAAAGCAATAAATGAATTCTTTTTATAACACCAAATTTGAGTGTGAAAGTTGTTGGTTCAATTTTAATCCAAATCAAAATGCTAGTAAGTGTCTAAGATTCAATTTTAACCAACTTGACAAAGCTTGAGTTGTGGGTTAATTTTAAGTCCAAATTGAATCTAGTTGGTCCTAGGAATTAAAATGCAAAAATTAAAGCCCAAATTGTCACAATGAGCATTAAAAAATGCTTTTAAGACTTGAAACTTTGCTCCTCTCTTGCTTTCTACAAATGCGGCGCTAAAAGGAAAATGTGGCGCTCTGTCAGTGACATGCGAAGCTGAAATACAAATGCGACACTAGATGGTGAAATCGAATGCGACACTCTATAGAAACAAAGAGCGTGTGTTGGAATTGTAAAAATCTGATGATTTTACATGTTGATTTACTCATAAATTTCTAGATTGGTCCTACCGTGTGCATATTTCACCCATTTCTTGCCATATGGTCTCATTGTTCCATCAGGTCTTGCATAATTCACATTCTGGTTCCTATCAGCGTGAGATGGTCAAGGTCTCCCCGACCCATGTTGCGTTTTCTGCTTGTAAACGTCTGTGTTGCCTATCGGCAAGACGTTTTCAGTGTCACGGTGATTGGAGTTTACTCACTGGCTGTTATCGGCATGATAGTTTCTTTGTTTTGGCGACAAAGGATGATACACATTTCGGCATGAGTTGCGGCATCGATATATGGTCTTGGCAAGATCTCTATGTCTTGCCGACCGACACATTAAATGATCTTTTCGACCAAACTTGTTGGTATCAGCATAATGTTATAACGATCTTGATGTGTCTTACCGATTTGCTCATGTGGACTTACTTCGGCCTGAGTCATGGTATTCGGGATAGGGTCTTGGCGAGACCTTATTGTCTCACCGACCGGCGGTGGAAGGATTGACTTATCGGCATGAGTTAAGAGCTTTGGTGAAATGTCATATCGATTTCGTGGTGTCTCACCAACTTGTGCAAAAGGTTACATCGGTAAGAGTTGAAGTTTGCGACATGTGGTCTTGGCGAGTGTGAATTGTCTTGCCGACTGGCAATGGATGAGGCTTATCGGTGAGAGGTATTATATCGGTAAGAGGTCTCGGCAAGTGACCTCTGGTCTCGTCGATGGAACACAAAAAGACTTGTTAGAATGAGAATTGTTTGGTCACAACGACACAAGATGAATAAAGGACTTTCGATGAAACACAATGTGGTCTACGTGAGGTCTCTCCGATATCAGAATGTTACAGCGACTATGAACGAAACAAAAAGAACACATCGGAGGTCTTCCCGACATCACAGGGTCACGACGAAGCACAAAGAACGGGGAACAACCAGCAATTGAATTGCCTTCGACATACTTACGGGGCTGTCTCAGCGACTGTTCCATTGGCGATTAATAAGAATTCAAACACTGTGGCCGACATGTGAATTTCTAAAATACCATTGCAGGCCGACATGAAATTTGCCTGAATAATACGGTTGGCCGACATGAATTTGAAGCGATATGATTCTTGATGCTGGTGTATAAATATGCACTCCCGATTGTAATTGAAAGATCAAATTTTATATGAGATCTTAGAATAGATACATGAGGTAGAGATGGATACAGTAGAATAAATTTCTCAGAACAGAGACTATGGTGCATATTTTCAAATGGCGATTTCAATGAAAGTCAGTTAGTGTGGCAGGTTATTTCTGGTGTCAATTGTATGTTGAGTTTATTGAAACGTATTGCTAAGTTGTCTCCAAGTTGATTCTTTCTGGTTATTTAAATTGAAGTAACAAGCTTATTTTCAGTTTATCAGTGCACATTTGTTGTTTCTGTGTGAATAATCTATTGGTTCTTTCAAGGAGAGATTAAATCCTTTTGGTTGATCACAGTAATCAGGAAGATTCATATGGATTATTAAAGTAGAGCTTAGTAGTCATAATCCTGCATGTTTATACAAGTTGTAAACAAAACATATGCCAACAATTTGATTTTCTGCCAGAATAAGTTGCTCATCTTGATTTCATTTGACTTAGCATACCTAATAAGGCATTGGTCTCTGCAATTTCATCATTTGGATTCATTCAGTTTCTTTACATCTGTTTTACATTTGTGAATTGAGCACTTTAGGATTTAGATCAGAAGATTGTTATTTGTATCAAGCTTGAATTCATTTGTTCACTCCCATTTTCCATTGTGAACAAATCATTGCAAGAAGGATAATCATAAGTCAAGTCTGCTTCATTCATAAAGGTACACCCGCCTAGGTCTAGCAGCACTTGAAGAGTAGAAGGTTGAATGCTTTTGACCTTGTATGTTACCCTAAAATGTTGTGAAAGCTTGGCAACCTTTTGTGGTTCAAACCTACATTTTTGAGAGCTAACAGCGTGAATGCGACGCGATTTCAAATGCGGTGCTTTGTGGTGGGAAAATTAGACAGAAGACAGAGGATGCAAATGCGGTGATGTATCAAAGGTAGTGCGACAGTGGCATACATATGCGACACAACATGATGATTGCGGTGTTGTATGTCAAAAACGGTGCTCTATGGCATCACATTTGCAAAAATGCGGTGTCGCTCCCTCATAGCTGCAAAAAAAAAAAAAAATTATGCAAAATTCAACATGTTAGGTTGCTTAGCCCTCCTAGCACCAAAATGTGAGCACAAAACCTGCATAGACTAACAAAAGATCAACAAAACAATGTCAAACATGTTAGTAGCACAAATCTAATGCTCCCTATGAGATTCTTTAACCAATTTAAGAGAAAACATGAAATAAACAAGAAATTAACATAATGAAGCATGCAATCTACACTAAACTAGAAAAACTTCATCCCATAGGGGGAGTGGTGCTCCTTTGATGTGGAAAGAAGCCCTTTCCCAATCCCTTGATAAGCTTGATGAAGTTCAAGATGATCTAAAGATGAAATTGACTATAATTTAGCTATGAAACTTGAAAAATGATGGAAAACTAAGAACTCAAATGGCTATAGTGATAATGCATGAAGTTGTGGATCCATATTATGAAAAGGATGCCTCTATTTATAGAAGCCAAGGGTTGAATAATGAGAGGATTTGATGAATGTGGGATAAATTGAGAGCCAATGAGAATGTGCCAAGCATCACAATTCTATTGGAGGAAGGTGGAGCACATTTTGGGAAATGTGTGAGTGGAAGAGGATAGAGGAGAAGTAAATGTTGTTGGTTGAGAATTTGAATTTTTTGTAAGAGGAATTGAGTGAGATTTGAGAGGATGTAAGAGGATTTGAAAGGTTGTAAGAGAATTTATTGCAAATGTAAGAGGATGTGATAGGTTTTTGAAAACCTTTGGAGGGAAATTGAATGAGAGGTGGTTGAGAGAAATATTCCTCAAAATATGCCTTGGTGGGGGAACATAGATGAATTATTTAATTAAAATTATTTTCATGTGCAACCTGGTTAGTTGACCATGAGTTGATTTAACTCTTGAGGAGTTAAAAGTTGGAGGATTTGATAATGATGATTAGAAAGCTGATTTAGGATTAATTAATTTAGAATCAATTAATTGGAGAGAATTAGGAGATTGTGACATTTGATTTGATTGATTTTAATCAAATGAGAGGATTAAAAGGGGATTTAATTAAATGATTTGATTTAATTAAATAAGATGAATAATTAGTTAGAAGAAGGATGAATTAATCAATAAATTTAATTATTTGATTAATAGTTGAATTTGCTGATTTTAATTAAATAATGTTGATTATTCAATTAATTGATCAATTTGAAGTGATTTTAGAAGAAACGGTGTTAGTTGATCAAAATCAGATATATAGTGTCAATCGAGACATTTTAAGTGTCAATCGGGACATTTTACGTGTCTACACTACCAAATTGAGATGTAGGTGAAAATTTGGTAACAATACCCATCTCTAATATTCTCACATTGAACAATATTTGCATTGTTCTCAATGCAATCAACACAAAAACATGATTTTTCTCACATTAATTGCATAAGGCCTACTAATTCTCATTGTCATGATTTGATGCAGACTTCTAATACCATGAATTGTTTGACAATTATAAGGATTTGATCAATCAATATCTGTGAATTCAAATTTGAAAATTTAATTAAATCATGTACACAAACTTTGAAATTCAATTTTTTAACAAATTTTTACTAGATGTACCTGTAACTTCCCAAAAATACCGTGTGTTGTATGTTGAGTTGCGAGTGGAAAAATGACTTTTGCACCATTCAAAAATTTCATTTACATTCTGTATGGAATTACCTACAAGTACACATGTTGGAAAAATTTGTCACTTGCTACTTTCAAGGAACTTAAAAGAATTTAATTTAGTTTAAATATATATCTAGTTTTAAAAAAAAATCTCTAGATTCCATATATAATATGGTGAACTACCAGCAAGTTCATGTTGATGAAGTGCGCGCTTCACACATGCTCTTGCTCCATCATGCTCTCCTTTTCCATGTCCACTCTCATAAAAATTCCACAAAAATTTGGTTTTGCGTCTAGCATGTTGATGGCTTAACCAAACAAAAGCTTTTGCAGACTTAAATTGTCTTGTGAAGTTACAAATAATTACACTCAAACCAAATTAGCTTCAAAAAAGTAATTATATATAAGTAATTAAACAATTTAAGTCTCAAAGTTAAAACTAAATAAATAAATAAATATTTTAAAAAACAATGTACTTACTAGCACATCCATCATATCCAATGTTGTTCTTGATTTATGCCACGTCGTCTCAGGTCTTCAAAAAACATTTTGAAACAATGAGCTACATAGCTTTTATCATGATTCATATCATAATTGATATAAAAGTGAGCCTCTTTGATGATAATTCAACCATCTTTGCTACTTTGTATTCCATCGACCTCTAACTCGGCATGCCTATAGCAAACTTGCACAAAGATTGCAACTTGCTCTGAATGATAATATTGACTTTGAATCTTAGTTTGAGGACTAAATGTATAGTTCTTAGAGAAATCTACAATAGAGAGAATACAACCTGGTGGAAAGTAATTCTTTGAATCACGAAATTTCTTAGCTTGCCATCTTGCACCATGACAATGTTAGATATGTGGATATATGATATTGCAAAATTTATTCATGAATTCATTGTAAGGCAATCCACTCTCTTTGAGAACAATTTTTTTGGCCTCAACTCCTGAATTTGTTAAGTATGTCTCATATTCAAATCTCTTCCAAATAACTTGCATTTCAATATTGTCAACATGTAAAAGATTCTTCAAATCTCCACAATCATTACATACATTTTTTATACACTGAACATTGAATTCATCTAAATCTTCTGATTTTTCGCATACAAGAGACTTCACAAATTGTGTTGTGCTTCCAAGAATGGCTAAATTTTGATCAATTACTGCCATATCTTTTTTATATGATTGTAGGTGTAGATCAAATTGAACACGATTTCAACAAGTTTCACATACTTTATTTATATGTACAAATGATGGTTGTAGTGTCTCAAACATCCTTTGACAAATCTTCACATTTGAAAATTCTTGCTTGAATTCTTCAAAAATTTCACTTTGTGTTGTATCTATAAAATGTTTTGGATGATAAATTTTTGTACCATCTTCACCTATTATTTGAATAGTATCCCTTCTATTAAAAGAAACACGAGAGTGGTGTTATGCCTTGCATAACCACCCCATTATTATTTTGGAATAAAAATGGGTCCCCCTTGTCTTTGTTTTGTCTTTGGTGTTTTGTTTGGGACTTAGGAGTTGTTCATTTTTCTACTAAGTCTTTCTTTCTTCTGGTCTGGTGGAAGCAGACTCTGAATGGAAACTAGACTTAGAACTTTTCTTTGGTTCCAAATCTGGGTTTCGTTCCGGTTCTGGGTCCGCCCTCCTTCCTTGTTCTTTTCGTTGTTTGGTAGTGTGTCTTGCACTCTTGGGTTTGTTTCTCCCTTGAGTTGCTTGTCGTTTTCCTTTTGTTTGTCTTTGCCCAAGTGGAAGCGGAACCAGAGTTGGGGTCAAACTTGGAGCTTTGTAAAATTTTGGTTTATGTTCCCATTCCGATTCCGACTCCGCTTGTTTGCTTTATTTTGCTATTTTCGTTGGTGTTTGGGCCAGGTCCAGTTTCTGTTATAGTCCCACTTCCTGTTGTGTTTGTTGTCTTTGTCTTGGTTCTTGTTCCTTTGTCAGGGTCAGAACTAGAGTTGGAACCAAAACTTGGAACTTTGTAAAAGTTCCAGTTTTGCTTTTGGTCCCAGTTTTGCCCTCGTTTCCTTTTGTTCTTTGTTCTTTTCTGCGGGACTAGAACCAGGTTTGGGGTTCGATAAGAAGCTTGTCAATGACTTTCTTGTTTTGTTCAGGATCCGAGTCTGCATTCGCCCTGTCTTTGGTGTTCACGAGAGTTAACTAATCATTTGCGTCGTTCGTTTCGCCCCTGATCTACCACATTTATTGCATTAATTGTAGGCTCTTCACACACATGAAATGATTTTAAAACCTTAATTAAGGTTAACTAGCTCATTATCCTCATTATCTAAGTTGTTTTAGCGAACCTGAGCCAGGAGAACTTCGAGAAGAGAAATTTTATTGCAGAGGCGTGGTGGTTAATGGATTTCTATCGAGTTTCAGTCTTTCCTTGTGGGCGGTTCGAGGTAGGGTTTATTTTCCCTTCTTTTCCCATTTTTGCTTTGTCATTTCATTTTCGTGTTTTTGCGTGTTGTGTTTTCACACGTTCACAAAGCCCTTTTTTGTGAATGTTCGCTCGTTTCTTGGTGTCTTTATGGGTTTTTTTTTGTCCTTTTCTGTTTTCCCGTTCTATTTTCTATCTTTCCGTTATTGTTTTCTGTTTTGCTGTCACTTTCGTGGTAGGTGCATTTTATCGTGCCCTAGTTTTAACTAGGGTTTCATTTGGGTGGGTCCTCTATGTGTTAAATTCCTTAGGTTTTGTTTGGAAACCCTTTTGATCATTCTTCCATGTTGATTATGTGATTTCCATGTCGGGTTTGTGATGCCCTAATTTTTTGAGTCAACGTGTCGTGCAAACTAGGGTTTGCTCGACGACCTTTACAAAATATTTTGCCTTGGGGTTTAAAATTGGTCTTTATGCGGTTAAGGGGTGGGGTTAAGCCCCTCTATTTAGATTTCCTTATAAGCCCATGTGACCTGGGTCCTTAAATTCATGTGACCACGTTTTCAAGAAGGTGCTCCGTTTTTATGTTAAAACTGGTGGAAGCGGACTCAGGAACATATTCGTCCTGTTGATGTTTGCATTAGGGTTCATTCCCAAAATGATCCCGCTTCTGGTCATTGATAATTTTGGTCTTTATACTTTCCCTTCAACGGAGGCGGAACCGGAGTGGAGGTCGAACTTGGAACTAGCGATTAGTTCCAGGTTCGGTTTCTGTTTCGATTCTGGATCCGGTCTCATCCTGGTTCCAGTCTTGACTGCTTAGTGTTGAAATAGTTCCCTGTTCCTTATTCTTTTGTGGCCCCGCCTCCAATGAAGTTTGAAATTCGGCTAAGTATGAAAGTTGTCCTAAAGAGGTAGAGGAAGATGTTGGTTGATGTATTGAATTTTATGCTTTTGTTCATCTAATACAAGAGTTTATTGTAGAGATTAGAAGATGTCAGGAGCATCAGAAGAGGCTTCTCAAAGGAGCCAACTAGTAGAAACTTCAATACAAGGAGCTAAGCCAAAGAATATCAAGGTGGAGCAGCTCCCTTACACTATGAGATACAAACACAAGGAAGCTACTCTCACAGCCAACAAGGTTGATTCTGATTGGGCGGACATCACTAATACCAACTTGGGTTCATTCAGTTACGAGGAGTTTCTCTTGAAGACATTTGGTGAAGAGGTAATAGGGAGGACACCGAGAATTGTCCAATCTTGATTAGCACATGTGGCCATCTTCCCCTTATTAGTCCAGTGCCCTGAATTGATAATGACTGCATCCAAAGCATACAATCCTGCTACTAGGCAATGTATGGATTTGCAGGGGAATTTTATTATTTACTTAACACCTCAAATGATTAGATTTATGTTCAATGCACCTATTCCACAAAATCCCAGGCAACTCAATGAAGCAAAAGCTCTCAAATTATATAATGATAAGAAGGAGACTAATAGAACTCATATGAAGAAGATTTGGAAGAGAGTTGAGAAAAAGTCTTTGGCTAAGCTTCCTGACCAACCTAAAAGGGAAAATTTCTACAAGGAGATTTCAGACATAATAATGATGCTCTCTAGGGTGTTTAGGAAGAGGGATGCTTCCCAGTTCAAGGAATGTATGTTTCCATTTATCCAGACTATCCTTGATGGTAGACAACAGTTTGATTGGCCTATGATTGTGTTAGATTGCATACACAACCAAATGCTTAGAGTGAGAGAAACTAAGAGTTTATTCATGACCTCTTATGTGATTTATGTTGCAGCCAAAAGGGGGATATTTCCTGGACTCAATGCAGTAGGTATATTAGGAGAAGCTCAAGGACAAAATAATGTGTGGGATCACTATGATCAACTTACCTTGCAGACCTCTGAGTCTCACTATAGGAGGGTTAATGATGCATTTCTGTATGTCATCATTAACTGGTTAATAGGAAATGTTGGTTATAGATTGAGTAGAAAGGCCATGGCCTTTGTTACAAAATGGGGACATTGGTATATCCAATACCCAAAATTTACCTACTTTAGGCTAGTTGGTTTTGATGGCCATCCCCATCTATTGCCAAGGTGCTGCAGCAACAGGATTGTCTTGATGGAGTTCATCTATCAATCTATAGCAATCAACATTGAATTTGCCAACAAACACAAGACTGGTTGCCACAAATTCACCATGAAGTTGGGTGAATATAGTTGTGCACAGAATGTGGAAGCTAAGGAAATTTGTGATGAGTTAATCCACTTGAAGTTGGGTTTGTATACTTCAAGAAAACATTTTGATCCTAAACATAAGATGTAGGCGCTCCTTCCTACTGTCTTTGACAAACATTTCAATTTGTTGGAGGAATTTTGGATGGACTTACAAGATGAATACGATCTCAGAAGGAGAAACTATGAAAGACTACCTATCCCACTCATGGTTGAGTATGGGATAAAAGAGGACATTCCTGAGACATTATCAGATGATGGGGTAACTTTGGATCCCTAGTATGATGCAAAGAATAAGGCACCAGGGACCTTGATCTAGTGGATTGTAATGCAGAAGAGTCCATTGACATAAAACAGATTGCAAGGCTAGTATTGGACAGGAGCATTTAATGGGTTATCATGAGGGTTAAAGAGCCAGAGGCTTAGATATCCAAGAAGAGGAAGGTTGCAAGAACCACCCAATATAAAAGAACAAAAAGAAGAATGCCTCCTAAGGAGCCTTTGAAATTTCTCCCTCCCAATGCAGGAGAGGAGGCCATTATAGAAGTTGGTCCCTCAACATTTTTTTTAGGAGAACCATCCACTCAGCCTCTTGTTATAGAGCAACCAAGTGAGGAAATTCCCATAGAAACTCTCCACAAAGAAGCTGAGTTGTTGAAGGAGAAGGAGTCGGAGATAGAAATTCATGACATTGACACAGACTCTGAGGCTACCCCATCTGACAAAGAGGCTCATGTGGTGGCATCCCTTGATGTAACTGAGGATGTAGGGACTAAACATGTATTAACTGAAGAACACCAATGGAAACTTTTTGAGGAAGCTAAAAGGGAAGCAGATGCCAAGGCACAAGCTGAGACACTAGCTAAACAACAGGAGATTGATGCTAAGGCACAATATGATGCATTAAATAAACAAAAAGAATTGGAAGCTCAAGCCAAGGTTGATGAATTGGACAAGTAGCAACAAAAAAGGGAGTAGGAGCTCAAAATGAAAGAGGAAAGAGACAAATTGGTTTTGCAATAGAAGATTCATGACCTTGAGGAGGAAAAGGCTGCTCAAAGAAGAGAGAAAGAAGCCCTTGAGGCTAAATTCAAGGTTGTGGAAGAGGCCCACAAAAAGAAAGAAGAGAAAGAACTCCTAGAAAGAGAAAAAGAGGTTGTAGAGCTTGCTCTATATGAGAAGAAATCCAAGGAAGCGTGGGACTATGTTGAACAATTGAAAAGGAAAAGAGACCGAATGTATGAGGAAAATAAGTTGGAAGAAGAACGTTTGAAGAAGGAATTGGAAGCCAAAAGATTGCAAGAAAAAAAGGATAAGGAAGAGGTTAAGAAACTTGCACAAGAAGAGGCACAAAGAGAACAACAAAATGTGCAAGAGGTTGACTCTCAGCCGAAGAACAAAATATTGCAACCTTTATCTTCTGCCACTGCTGCTTCTTCTTCAACACAAATAGTCACTACTCCTACTGCTCCTACATGGTTGAAGCTTGACTTAGAGAAGAAATAGATAGTTTAACCTCAACCTCTCAATTGGGATGAGATGATGAAGGAGATAGAGAAGGAAAGGCCCAAAGAGAAGGCCCGAGTTCTTCACTCCACCAAGCTCACAGATACAGGGGAAATTATTGCTGAATGTGCAATTCCAGTGGTGGACAAGGACAGGGATGATATGAAAATGACTGATTACTAATTAGGTACTGTGAATTTGGGGAGATCTACAAGGAACCAACAAATGAATCTAATTAATAGTGTAGCTTCCTCCACCAAATCCAGAATGATTAAAGATAAGCAAAAGAAAGATGAGCTTAAAGCCCAATTGGATCAGTTGCATAAGTTTTTAAAGGATGTCTCTACTCCAATTTCTCAACAAGTTGCTACTCCCGAATCCCCGGTCTTACTGACAAAGAAGGAAGCTGATGACTTGGTGCAAATGAGGAGTAAGGTGAGGATGCTTGAAAGATGGATTGATAGGCTCAATCAGGAGGTTGTTGAAGTACTAACTGATAGTTATAAGGTTCGTGAAACAACACTTGAGTTAGTAGGAAATATGAACCAACATGTTGAAGACCTAGAAAAGCAAGATAAAGAGTACAAGGAATATATTAAAAAGCTTAAGGACATTAGCAAAGTTCCCAAGTCAACTCTCCTGGAGCAGTCAATTCTTGAAGAAGACAATGTAGATTTTATTGAGAAGACTGTGAGCATAATAAGATTCAAATCCAAGTTCATCCATGAGCATAAGAATGAGGTTCAAGAAGCAAGAAAAGACTTGAAAGAGCAAATTGATGAACTGGAAGCAGTAGTTTCCATTATGGTCAATGTGGACATCCCAGTCAAAGAGAGTCTTCCTTTGGACAAGTTGTGAGAGAAGTGGAGTAGTAGATTTGAAGAGGTAATGCAAAAAGGATATGATGGAGAAGATTTGTTGTTGGATAGATTTATGGGCATCAGGGAAGAGGTAAAAGCTGCCAGAAGGGAACTAATTAAATTGAAGGATATGCAGGAATATGCCTTAGCAGAGTTAAAGAGGATCAAATTTGAAGACAATTGGTTAGATGGGCCTGATTTAGATATCCTTCAACAAGTGTTCTCTAGTTATGATGAGTATATCATGGACCAAGCAACACAAGAGTGAGCTGGCAACAGAGTATTCTTTTCTTGACACCACATCCTCTCTTCTCCTATTTTGTAGGATTTTGGCATAAGTTAGACTCTAGTTCCCATTTCCCCAGTTCCATCTTCTCTCTTGGGCGTTAGAATTTTGTGTAACAAAGTAGTCAAGTCTTGATGTAACTAAAGATCAACAGTCCAGTTCCTTCATGCAGTTCTAGTTCCTTAATTTATGGATTTGAGTTTTTGATTGAGAGGAACTTGTGCATGACATGTCTATATGTACTTATTGGTTCTATTTTGTAAAGGTTAGCTCATTGAAGAAAGATTAGCCACCTGATGATAGCAATAGGAATCATAGTCTTATAATTTCATAATTGTTAGCAAGATACTTTGGGAAAGTTCAGTTGAACTTGGATATATTTTACAATTTTTATACATTCTACATGTTGTTAAGTTTGGATCTCTTTGATAATATTAATGAATCATAATCAATCTGTATGCCAGTGATTTTGATGTGCCTAAATGTTTTCTATTTGATGAGAATCAATAGAAGAAACCAGATTCAAGATTATCTCATTGAATTATTTGTGAATGAAATTTCTGTTATATCTATTTGATCTGTGTTTTAATGATGAGTGAATGATCTATTTCAAGTTTTGAAGTAAAATTTTAGTGAATGGTTGTGATTGTGAATTAGCACTATGAATGTATGAAGTGGTGTAGATTATTCTATGGATTGCATCATGTTGTGGTTTTGGTTAGGTAAATAAACACTCATTATTGATTTGCATGTCTAGATATTAAGAAGTTTCATTCATGTTCTTTTGTTTTAAAGCTCTGATCTATCTTTTTATCTTTATTTAAACCCCCCAAACATAGGTTAGTGGATCTAATGCAGTTTTGTTCCTTATTACCAGCAAAGGCCCCTTGAACATTACAACTACATTGACTATTGAGCAATATTAGTACAGTTGAGAACCAACTACCAGGACCTTGGGAGTTAGATTACTATATGTTGTATTTCTTTTTCAGGAGAAATAGAATAGAGATATTTTGTTTAATGTTGTTGTGTTGTTTTGAACATCAACAAGTGGGTGGTCCAATATTCAACCACCTATTTCTTTACATCTTTTGAAATTCCATCTTTTCGGGGAACCCTACAAATATTTACCCAATTTTTCTCAAATTTTCCATCTATTTCATTTCTCTTTTCAATATACCTTTGAATAGTTTTCCTAGAAACATTTAGTAATTCAAAAATTGCTTGAACTTGTCTTCTATGTGATAATTTCTTACTAGAAATTGCAGCATCAATGCTCTACATGCAACACTTAGATCACTAGATCAACTCTTCTTTTCAATACATTCCAATGCTTCTTGCAAGTTTTCAACAATTGATTGTTTCAAATTTGATAGCTTTTTCCTATTATCAACCCCTAACAACTCCAAAAAATGGGTAATTTCTTTTTTTCTAAATAACTTTGCAACTAACTATGCTCTTCCAGTTAGAGATTTTTCTTCAAAAAATTCATCCCATATTATTTTTTAGTGTAATTTTAATGTGCTTTCAGATAACGTATCTTCAAATGAAATATTATTAAAAAGAGAATCCTCATCCATCTCCATCAGATTTTCCATACCATAGTCTAAAAAATTTCTATTACTATGTTTAGTTTGTTCTTGTACTTGTACGTCACCTTGGTCTTCACTATTTTCCATGGGTTCTTTAGTAGATTTTCCTTCACTCACTCTTCTCTTCCTCTATCTTATTCGTGTTCAATCATACTTCCTCGATCTAATCCTTTTATTTTCCATCACAAATTGCACTCAAATTTGAATTCATCTACATACAAATTTGTAAACACATGAGCTTTCAATGAAACATGTATAGTTAATATTGCATAAACATCTAACATTAAATTATAAATTGTTCATTTGTTTTAAAGCCAAAGTAAAAAAAACATTCAAATTTTACAAACATATCACATGAGAAAATTTAGTATCATGAGCTCATATTTGGTATATATATCACTTGAAAAAAGGTTCATCAATTAAAATTTCTTTAAATACATAAATTACAAATATATCATGAGCATATTTTGAATATATATCACTTGAAAATATTTAAAGCATGTAACTGGATGCATGTGCTAGATCATGACATCACTTACTAGATCACCACTAAATATGCATTGAAATATGTGGATCTTTTAATAAAATGAGTACTATAAAACATAGAAAGAGAAACATCATGAGCTCGATATATACCTAAATGTGTAGATCACCACTTATATATGATGTGAAAGAGAGAAAACATGATATATATCTCCTATGAAAAGGTATTTAGCAATGAAAATATAAGATTACAAAGGGGAAGGCATGATTCCTTAAATGCAAGGATGTGACAAATAAAATCACACTATGTTAAAAGGAGGAAGGATTAATGACCTAAAATGTAAGGATATAACCATATAAGCATAAGATGTAAAGGGATAGAGACATGATTCCCATAATATGAAGATGCAAAATGATGAAGGTTTAAGATGTAATGGAATGCATGATGCCCTCTAGTCTATGTGGTATCTAGATCTAAAAGTGTGGTCCATGAACATATATAGGATCAAAGAAAATAATCAATAGTCAAAGAATAATTTATGGAAAAGTTACATGCTCGAAAAGTATCACAATACATGCATGAAAACTTAAGAATCAATGAGGCAACATGAGAAACCAAAATTATAAGGCATTTTGATCATAAAATCTTGAGTATTAAACAAAAGTCTAATAAACATAAGCATGCAAAACATGAAATAGAAAAATAATATATACATAAAAGATAAGTCCAAGTTGGAAATAAAAGTAAAGGGAAAGGTAAATTTAATAAAACATAGGCTTAAGGAGGATGTAAGAACAAGAATGGGAGAACATAGAATTGGTGATCAATAATAATGAAATCTAAGAACTTAATTCATATATATATCTCATGCATTAGGTGGTTTCTCTTTGTCATGGGTAAGCTCAATATCATCATGTAATGTAAGACAAGATGATGAAGCATGAATGTGCATATGTATGATCTAGGATAACAAAATAGATCATCAATTTACATATTCCAAGCATCATTAAAGGTATATATCTTTAATTTATTGATATAGGTCTCGCATGAGCTATGGGAGAATTTGGTGATCATGTGAAACACATCATAATGTATAAAATAAGGAAGGATATAAAAAGAACATGTGGCTCTAAGGACATATCAAATCATCATGATATGTAAAAGGAATATCATCATAAGATGCAACAAAATTGTGGGTCTTTGTACATGTGTACACCATAACCTAATAACCCTAGTTCTCAACCATATTCAAAAGAAAAATAGTGAAAATAAAGTTCAAATGCATTCATGAAAATAAATACATAATCAATTAAATAAGTTGAAGATCAATATACCTTCAAAAATAACTCTCCTATTGTCCAAATACGTTTTCTTTTGTAAAAATAAGTCTTGTAAATTATCGAAATAAACCATTTTTTGTTGAAATTAGTCTTCTAAATTGTTGAAATAAACATTCTTTTGTCGAAATAAGCCTTCCTTGGTCGAAATATGTATTTTACCAAATTTTCTTGAGTTGAATTTTTTTTTTTTTTTTAAATTATTTATATCGACCATTTTTGGCCGAGCATCTATCTGTCAGTTATGTCTCGGACGAGCTGATTTCAGCTGAGCATTTCTTGGCCTAGCATGTTTCAGCTAAAACATGCTCGGCTGAAACAGGCTTGGTCGAGCATGTCTAGTTGGCATCTTAGCAACCAACTCACCTTTTTTCAAATTTTTTTGAAACATTCAACTTTGGCAGAGTATTTCTCCAGTCAAAATGATTTTTTTGAAAAAAAGAAAAATACCAATTTGTAGAGCTCGAAGTGGTGAATCCAAGTATATATATTTTTTTAATATTTTGATTAGTTTTAATATACTTTATTTTTAAAATAATGCAAGTAGGTTGTTAAAATTAAAAAAGAGGCTGATTCGAATTTTTTTAAAAAGTAAAACATATTAATTTTAAAAAAAAATTATATGGGACACAAGAGGAGAGAGTCTTCTTCAAATGGGTATAATTTGTTTTTTGAAAATGATAAAAAAATTGACAATAGTTGATGACCCGTGAAAACTATCAAATTCTGACAAGTTTGACTTTAAAATGTTATTACAAGAAAAATATACATCAAAATTTGTTTTTTTTTTCCATGCACAAGATATTGAAGTTACTATTTGGAGAAAAAAAATTAGGGAGAAATGAAGTTTTTTTCAATTTGTTTCCTAACGTCCCATGAAGTCACTTTTTTTTGAAATTTTCAACATTCCAAAATCTGTCCTTAAATTGATAAAAACATAATGAAAACAATTAAAAAAAAAAAATTAAAAAATTTCAGGAATAAACTTCATCAAAAGTTCTACATTTCATTAGTTTACACCATTTTGAAATTCAAAACATAAAAACCACTTTTATGTGGTCGAAGTTTAGAATTTTTTTGCTATTGGTCGATTCCTTTATAAAGTGTGACACAGGTTCAAGTGCTTTTACCCATATGTATGTATGAAACACATACATACATACATATACCCTATATGTATGGATATATGTATGTATGTATGTCATGCAGGATAGATGCATATGTGTGCGTATGCATGCATACATATGTATGTCTATATATGCATATGTATGCATGCATACATGGATATGTATTTATGCATATATGTCAAATGAAACAAGCAATGCATGTTGTAGTATCGTATCCCCAATTCTACCCACCAGTTGTAGCTTTCAAACCATGTATATTTTAAAGTTGTAAGATTCCAATTGTATACATTGTTCAATGTATGCTTTCTATTCATACATATCATGATTTTCTTCATAAACATTTGCATACATACATATCATTCCACCTAGCATCCTTAGTTTACAGTTGCTTTAAGAATGTGTAAATAACTATGCCATTTGCATACACACATACACAGTCGACCAAAAGATAGGTGCATGAAACCCTTAACAGTTGAGTATATGATAACCTCAAATACTGTCAATATATTTATGAAAATTGTAGAGATACATATAAATGATAGAGATATATAAATTGTTGTTTCATATAGCCTCATTCATTTACATTTAATTGCAATTAGGTGTATGCTTTAGTTGTTCTTTAATTACAGTGAATTTTACAAGTATGATAATGTTGTTTCAATTTATATCATAATGTTGTTTGAAGTTATATATTAATATCATAAGGTTGTATCAAAAAGGGTTATAAATATTTGTATCATTATTTGTTTCAAGTTATATATATAACCCCCAAACTAATTATATATAAATATATTCCATGATCACCTAAGGGTTGCAAGAGTTAGAATTGGGGCTATGTTAGCATAACATGCATTGCTTGTTTCATTTGACATATACCCTTGTTCATTTGCATTCAACTAAATTAGATGCATGGTTTGTTTGTTCTTCAATTACAGTGACTCTTACATGTATGAAAATGTTGTTTCAATTTATATCATAATGTTGTTTGAATTTATATAGAAATATCATAATGTTGTTTCAAGTTATATATAACCCCTTAACTGATTATATATATGTATGTTTGTACATATATGTACATTTATATGTATATATATGTGTGTGTGTATGTATGTGTATATGTATATATATTTTTATGTACATACATACATATATATAATTAGTTAGCATGATCACCTAAGGGTTGTAAGAGTTAGAATAGGGTATATGATAGTATAAAATGCATTGCTTGTTTCATTTGACACATAAAATGTTCATTTACATTCAACTGAATTAGATGTATGGTTTGTTCATTCTTCAATTGCAGTGACTCTTACATGTATGAAATTTTTTCAATTTATATCATAATGTTGTTTGAAGTTATATAGAAATATCATAATGTTGTTTCAAGTTACATATAACCCCTTAACTGATTAGATATATGTATGTATGTACATATATATATTGAAACATAAAAAATGTGATACACTCTAAGTTTAATACTCACGACCTAGGGTATATTCCATCATTTATAGGATTTTATAAGATCCAAATAAAAAAAGTGCATAGATTGACTTACAACCTCTTAAGTGAGTCAGTCAGACCTGGATCTAAATCTATTTGAGGATATGAATGATTTAGAAATGATTTAAAGTGATTAACCTAATTAGACTTGTGTGAACCCCAATCCTAATACCTGCAAAACAATAAAAACAAACACATTAGATTAGAAGTTGAAAGAAAGAACAAGGATTCCCCATGAAATCCATTTAACATAGCTCAAATTAAGAAAAAAAGCAATGAAGAACATAATGAAAATAACAAACTAAAGATTGAATCCTAATTTAAATTAGAAAACTCTTGATCCCATGGGGGAATTGGTGCCAATTTGATGTGAAAATTGGCCCTTTCCCAATTCCTAATGATGTAAGCTTGATGTGATGAAGAGATTTGATCCACTTTGTTGATGTTGATGAATGCTCCAATAAGAAAATCTGCATAACCTAGCTATGATTCAATAAGAATGGATGAAATTTGATAGATATTTGTAACTTTGCATAATTTGTGGATGATCAAATGAGGATATGAGCTCTTTATTTATAGAATGCCAAGATGGATGAATGTCCAAATTTGAGCAATGTGGGACTAACATTCATCCAATGGCAAGATGCCACTTGTCAATCCATGAGTGGATGGAGGATGTGCAAATTTTGAGGATTGTGCCAATAAATGCATATTTTTGAATTTCAAATTTGTTGAAATGACTTGCAAGAGGGAAGGGAAAAATGCAATAAATGCCACTTGGCTCAAGGCAAAGGACATGTAAGATGGACTAAATGCCTTGTTGGATGTACATGTCAACTTGGAATTTGAATTCAAACTTGGAGGAATATTCCAAAAGATGCCTTGTTGAGGAAAATAGAGGATTTAATAAATCAATTAAATCTATTTTCATGTGCAAGTGGGAAAAGCTAGATGATGGGACATGAATTAGAATTAAATTAATCAAGGGTCAATTAATTTAATAGGAGGTTAGGTGATGTGACTTATTTGACTTAGATTTTAGGATTTAGTTAAATCAAATAATGAGAAGAATGTGATAATAGATTAATTAAATAAAGATTTTGATTTATTTAATTAAAAGAGATGATGTTAGATCAAATTAAATAGGGTTTTAATTTATTTAATTTAATAGATAGACTTTAGAGATTTAATCAAATAAAATTAATTATTTAATTAAATAGGGATAATTAGATCAGATGGATTGATTTAATTGACAAAAGAGAGTGACTTAATTAGATAAAATGATTTATTTAATTAAGGGAAGGAAGTTGATGAATTTAATCAAATAAGGAAATTTGATTAACTGGTTAGACCGAGGGATGATTCAGGATGAAATGATGTTAGTAGTCAGGATCAGATGCACAATGTCAATCGGTATATTTTACGTGTCTACATTTTGCCCCTCTTTGAAGCAATGCACTTGTTGCGTTGGTTCAAAGAATAAACGATCTCGATCAAAGTTGAATTTTTTTTGTTATTTAAAATCTTGCCCCATTGTTTCCTGGCGAGATAAAACATTCCAATATATTGCCCCCTCGAGAGATTGGATGAAAATTTCAATTTTTGGGTGATCTCGCGAAAAAAGAGGACAAGGTGCCCGATAGGTCCGAAAAGGCTCTAGGTGGCCAAAAACGTGTCTAAATGCAATAAAATGATGTAAAACATGCCTCAACTGGACACAAACAACTTCAAGGGTCCAAAACCCTGGCAGGACAGCCAATCAAGGTGAAAAAACCCTAATTTTTAAGCTTAAAAGGGGTCCAAGGGGTCACTTTCAAGTCATTTTCACACACTTCCATCTAGCAACCTTGAGATTTGAGCTTTGACCTCCTGACGATATGGCACAACGACAACTTCCCTTGCACATTTTTGATCAAGTCTAGACATACCAGCGGCCACCTGGCATTAGGGCACCAATAAGTGACCCTTTCCTGAGCTTCATTTTTATTTTTAGCCCTCATTTAATGCATTCAAAGTCGGTCATTCTGCAGCGGCGCTATATAACGCTGCTTAGAAATAAAACTGCGCCGCTTGGTATGATATTGCGCCACGGCAGTGGAGTTTGGAGTTTGAAAACTTCGACGCTGAGCTTGTGGTCGACGTGGTGATTTGCAAAGTGCAACGCGGCGGTCTTTTATTTGCTCAAAGTGCGCCGTTGGGAGGGAAAGTGCACCGCGAAGGTGTTATTTCAAATTTTTGTGCCCTAGCGTCGGAGTTTGATTTGAAATAAAACTACGATGCCTTCACCGATTCTGATGCTAGAGTGATTTCTTGGATGTTAGGCGAAGAATTTTTCAAAATTTTTAACATGGTGACCTTCCTTGATGCAGGACGCGGGGAGGGAGCTCTACTCCCGAGAGCACAGGTCGCGAGATTTGTTCGGTTACTTGCAGGATCTCAGCGACAGAGATCAGGATTGGCTTTGAGAAAATGTAATGATACCTTGCTTTAGGATGCAAATAGAATGAAAATTAAAGATGAGAACAATAGGAAACAAGTCATTAGGTAAAGGGAAGTGGCCAAATGCATCTCCCAATCTTAGAATCCATCATGCTCTTCCATAAACTTCAACCTTCAATGATGTGATAAAGCTTGATCAAATCTGTAAATGGACTTGAAGATCTGCAATCTCAAATAATTTTGCTCCAAGCCTTTGAAATTTGCTTGCTTGAAAGTTATCTCTTGTGTTCTCTTTTTCTCTAGTTTTGAAATTATGAAAAGACTAGGTATTTATAGGAATTTCTCTAATTTCTTGACAATTAGATCCTGATAGCTGATATTTACAAGTTGAATTTTAAATGTTAAAATGCTGCCAAAAATCCATTAAAATTTCCATCCCTGGTATAAAGGGGGACCAATCACCCATGGGTGAATGGGTCTTGACCCAAATTTTTAGGACACACTTGATCGAGGGCAATTTAATGATTGGTTGTATTTGTTCAATGCTTGTTTCAATGTCAAAAAATGATAAAAATAGGCCTCTTAGCACATAATAAAGGGAATTAGGGCCTATTTAGGAGGGGTTAAATGCATAAATGCAAGGGTCACTAAAATAGGTCCAAACTAAGCGTGAAATTGTAAGTGTATACAATTTTCTACGCTACATTTAGCCCCCACTTTAGCGGCCATATTACACTATGTGCATATGCAAGCTAAAGTACTAAAAGTAAATCGTGCTTCATAAAAAAGATACTCATATGGATATTATGATTCATTTGTAATGGGAGAATGAAGCCCCTAGTGTAGTTATCTGCAAAACCACAACGTTAGGAACCGCATCCTGCAAAACTAATTTGTTAGTTGTTCTAAATCATCTTATACTTTGAAATAATCATGTCAAATTCTACGAAGAACCAAATTTGAGGTTAGATGTATGCCCCCTAATTCTGCTTGATTTATGGTGGTGGAATCAGGGTAGCAGTCTAACCACATAAAATTACTAGGTTTATTAATATAAATTCTTACAATAGGGTTATGATACCACAACACCATCTATTGGTAAACATTGGATAAGACCAGGGAAAAAACTACGAATCCAACACAACAAACAACATTGAAATTGGAGTTCTCTAGCCCCCATTATGATGATTTGAGTGAAATGTGTTATTAAGGAATTTTACTATATGTTATTGTAAAAATCATGTTTTTAACCATCATTGTCACATTTACTCATTGGAGATCTTGAGAGAGATACCTTGGTGTAGAGGAGTGAAGATGCCAAGTTGACATCCATACTAGCCCCCATGACTTGAGTGCCTTCGAGCAGAGGTTACGAGTGACACCATCACACCGGAGGTGAGTTCCTTGTACCTACTCCTATGATTTATCTCAGTATTATGCACCGTTTTGAGCATTTTCCAAAAATCATGGCGTCCCTGTCCTCTTTGGGTGACCCTGTCATAAATTGGTGACCTTGTCTTAGACACCCTATCCCAAAATGGCGATAGTGTCCAGAGCCAGTTTTGTTCTATTTTTAACTATTTAGCTGACTGTTTTTGTTGTCACCAATGATTTCCTTTGCTTCTTCCAGGATCCACCACGTGCTCGACAATGCTTAGGAGGATGAATGTTTTCTCTTTTCCGCAATTAGGTTACATGGCTTACTGAGGAGGAAGATACCTTGTGTATCACTGGGTTATTTTGGATATATCTCATGCCAACCATGAGGTATCATGATGCGATGATTATGGCACTAGTTGAGTGGTGGAATGTTGATACTTTGACCTTTCATCTCCCAACAGGGGAGATGACAATGACTTTGGAGGATGTACACCACATACTCAGAGTACCCATTCAAGGTGAGATCATCCACGTTGATGAGTTCTGCAAACGTCGATAGATGAGAGATGATATTTAGTATTGTGTCAGTCATCGCATTACACCCATTGATTCTAGAGCACACATCAAGATACAGTGGATTCTATATGCGAATGTTCCTTTGATTCGTTGAATTATGTGTGTGACAATCACTTTGACTCTTGTACCTAATGGATGAGGCACACACCTTGATGGGGGCCTCACACTATACAGGAGATGGAGGAGCATCGTATAGTCTATGCATGGGACGAAGCATGCTCACACATCTTTATTATGATCTTGGTCATTTTGTTCATTGGGAACTTCACAAAATTGTACATTGTACACTCCTTCAGGTGTGGGCATTTGAACGTATCACATGTAGTAGATCAACTAGATTTCCCACCATGACAACGCTTAGTTATCCACAAGCCTTCTCTTATACTCTGAGGCAAGCCTGACAGTGCAAAGATATATCACATTGGAGAGTTAGGTTCAAACATCTAGAGGAGGATGACATAGTATGGAGACCATACAGGACTCTGCCATAGTGGCCAGGTCTTACACGATAGTTAGCTAGGATGCAACAGGATAGGTTACTTGTTGGACGCCATGACTATATCATCATGTCATTTTATTATAATTGTGCTATGCATTAGTTTGGTTAGATATAGATAGCACCTAGCTACCGACCTAAATTCTTGAGATCCGCTTGCAGTGGTGCGAGGCCAGGAGACATCTGCCGTCCTACAATTTTCAATGTTATTCTTAGTAATTCAAATGATAAGGATTAGGATGCACCCCCAACATATGATTTAGATGATGTAGGCACCTCTATATCCTATGAGAGATGGTGGGTCACAACATGACCTCAACATGTCTTCCCTAACAACCATACTATAGGCAACGGTGGACCTTTTCTAGTTCAAGAGGATGTGAGAGAGGATGCATGCATGAATGGATATACAAATGATCATGAGGAGATAATAGACGATATAGATGAGGATGATCAATAGTCGATGAGAGAGGAGCCCGTGGAGCTAGTAGAGGCTACAAATGCCCTTGAGGAGAGACTGACATCTCGTCCCTGTGTCACTCGAGCACATGCATCGACTATAGCAAGCATTTGGTGTTATGAGTGTGGAGAGAGCAGCCATGTAGCTTCTAGCACACTACCTACCCAATCGAGGAGTCTGATAGGGCACCTGTTATATCCCATCGAGATCTTGATTGGCAGGTTGGTGATCCAGGTGATGATATGTTTTTTTATCTTCTATGTTTAATGTTAGTTATTATACCCTATTTTGACTCATGTCATTCTTTCTTTTTTGTTGTTGGTACATGAGAGTGGCTTGAATTCTTGTCAAATCACCATGGATATGGTTCCACCAATGCCCCCACACTAGGTGACACGAGTGGAACACAAGCCACCACCTAGTGCGGGGTGCCATGCTGACCTAATTGAGCCCCTGTCTAGGTGGAGGAAAACTTATGATAATGCTACAAGGACTACTGATTTATCTAGAGTTGAGATTGAGGGGGTTTTAGCTAGGGAGGAGCAATGGAGATCCAAACATGAGGAGCTTAGGACCACACATGAGGAGCTCAGAATTGAATATGATGAGCTTTGAGCCACTTGGGTTCCATTAAAGAGTGAGAGATAGGATTAATTATAGTTAGAACTCAATAGGGTGCAAGTGGAGCTCGCTGGAGTACAAACAACCATATATCAAGATAGACTAGGAGCATGTCTCAACTCTCGTACGTGAGGCTATAGCCTTAGGCCAAATACAGGTTCTACGAGAGTAGATGAGCTCGATGAGATGGTCCCACACTACTATCTCTCGACACGCACCACCACCAATGCCAGGCCTTGAAGGATCTGGTAGCCATAGGCTCTCCTAGATGTACTATCTTATGATACACCATATTTTGTTACCGTGGTGATTATGATGTATATAAACTTTATGACCTATATATATATGATTGTGTTTTTGTTTCTATGAGTTCTTGTTTGGATTAGATGTCAATGTGATCTATTAGGCAATCTTTATAAGATTATTTAATGTCTCCATGATCTAATTTTTGTGTGATCTAATTAAAGATTCTTGTCTACTTAGATACTATAGTTTTTATTAAGTGTGACTATGATAAACTAGATGCCCTTATGATCTAATTTATAAATTAGATGCATACAAAGATCTATTTTAACACAAAACACATATGATTGAATAAAATGTAAAAAAAGTAATAATTCAAACAAATAAACAATTACTCAAAATAATTCAAGACACACAAAAATGTTTGTCAAGAATGAAGTAATGTGAGATAAAATAGAAAACTATCTGCTTAATCTAACATGCTTTACATACATACTATTTAAAATATTTGTTAAATATAATATCTACACAAATGTGCAACATTGATAGGTTCTTTAACAGGTGTACCATTCATCGCCTTAAGTTTGTAAGCTCCAAACCCATAGCTTTCCTTGATGACATAAGGTCCTAACTAGTTCGGGGGTAAACTTTCCTTTTTCATTTGGAGTGGCATAACATTTCATTTTTTTTCATACAACACCAAATCTCCCTTATCAAAAGAGCGAGGGATGATATTACCATTGTAAGTTTGCATTAATTTATTTTTTAATGAGCTTGGAGATGTTCAAGAGCATTTATATGCTGTTCGTCAAGCATGTCAAGCTATTATAAATGTTGTTCTTTGTAAGTGTTATTGCCAATAATTACCCTAAGAGAGATTCTCAATGAGGGGATCTCTAACTCTAAAGGTGTCATTACGTATGCATCGTAAACAAGGTTATATGGTGTATTTCTTATAGATTTATGAATACTCGTGTGATAAGCCCACAATGCATAAGTCAACTAAGTGTGCCAATCTTTGTTATGTTTATTAACTATTTTGTGTAGTATTTGCTCGAGTGTCTTATTCATTGCTTCTGCTTGGCTGTTAGATTGTGGGTAATAAGGCATAGAGAAACGATGTTGGATGTTAAATGTTTCCAAAAAATTCTTCACTTTGTTCTTAAATGGTGTCCCATTATCTAAGACTAAAGTAGAAGGAAGACCAAATCTTGCAATGATATTTTCCAAGATGAAACAAAAAATTACCTCACCAATTGTGGAACGAAGAGGAATTATCTCTACCCATTTCATGAAGTAATCTATAGCAGTAATTATAAATGTATGTCTAGAAGAAGGAGGAGGTATTTTTTTGATAAGATCCAAACCCCACCCTGAAAATGGCCAAATGGGAATTTGGGCACGAAGTTCGGAGGCAGGAGCATGAATCAAATTATTGTGCTCTTGACAATTATTACATTTATTAACATAATCAAAACAATCTTGTTCCATGTTTTCCAATAGTATCCTATGAGGATTAAATTTTGAAGTAATGATCTTCCTCCAAAATGTCCCCCACAAGCGCCTGCATGAGCTTCCTCAAGGGCTATAGGGATTTTAGATTGTTTGAGACATTGAAGAAGAAGACCATCAAATGACCGTCTATATAACACATCGTGTAGGCTTATATATTGAGCTGCAATTTTTTGAATGCGAGCTTTAGTGTTCCTAGTAGTTGGTTCAGGAAAGATACCTTCTTTTAGATAAGTAAAGATCGATGTATACCATTCATTAGAAGCTTCAATATCGACAACTAATGTCTCCTTCATTTTTTCATCTATGGATGGGTTTGTGAGAGTATGGATGGTGAATGTGAAGTCCACGGAAGAATCTTCGAGAGACACAAGAGAAGTAGTGCTTGTCATTACATCTGCGTGTCGATTATCATTTTATGGAGTATTGTTAATAGTTTATGATTTAAAATGATCTAGAAAAGTCATTGTGAGGTCTTTATATTGTGATAATTTAGCATGTTTTGCTTGATAAGACCCATTTATTTGTTTAATAATCAATTAAGAATCACAAAATATATGAATGTGCTTTACACCTAAGGACAAAGCTACACGTATCCCAGTAATAAGGGCCTCATATTCTATAGTGTTGTTTGTACATAGGAAGATTAGATGATAAGGTAAGGGAATAGGCTTTCTTGAAGGTGGTATTAATATGACTCCCGCTCTTGAACCAATTCAACACTTAGAACCATCAAAATATAACTCTGAGGTTTCATTGTCATCTACCTTCAACACATTCTCAGCAGGGAATGATTCACGGTTTGGGAATAATAATGGTGAAGGAGCATCAACTAAATGGTCGGTCAATGCTTGGAATTTTATTTCTTTTTAAGGGATAAATCTAAGGTCAAACTTAGTTAACAATATAACCCATTTAGCTAGATGTCCTAACAAATTTATTTTAGTAAAAAGATATTTTAAAGGATCAAATTTCTTTATGATATGCACTTTCGAGTTTAACAAATAATGTCTCAATTTTTTGGTGGAAAATACAAGATCCAAACATTTCTTCTCTATAGTTGTATAATGAGTTTCATACCCAATCAATGTTCAACTAATCTAGTAGATAGGATGCTCTTTTCCATTCTCATCTTGTTGAGCCAATAAAGCAACAAGAGCATGGGTTGACGCAGTTATGTAAAGTATAAAAGGTATTCCTTAAATGGCGGGTTGCAAGATGGGAGGATTGGCTAAGTAATCTTTCAAACTTTCAAAAGATTTTTGACAATCCTCATTCCATCTAAATTCTGATTCCTTCTTAAGGAGCTGGGTAAAGGGAAGAGTATGATCCTCCAACGATGCAATGAAATAACAAATAGCTTGAATCTTTCCTTGTAAGCTATGCAATTGAGATATATTCTTAGGATGTGGCATATTTACCATAGCATCAATATTTTTTGTTTCCACCTCAATGCCTCTATGTGATGCTATAAAACCCAACAATTTTCCACTATCCACACTAAAGACTCATTTTATTAGGTTTAATCTCACTTTATACTTGCAAATTCTTTCAAAGATTTGTTAGAAGATTTTGATGTGGTCTTGACGAGTTATATACTTATCCAAAATGTCATCAACATAATCTTCCAAAATACTATGTATGAAATCATGGAATATTAGTGTCATAGCTCTTTGATATGTTACTCCAACATTTTTCAATCAAAAAGGCATAACCCAACATAATGTTCCCCAAGGTGTAGTGAAAGTTGTCTTATACTGATCTTGTGGGTTGATGAAAATTTGATTATATCTTGAAAATCCATCCATGAATGATAATAAGGCATGTCCCATAGTTGAATCCACTGTCGTATCAATAATAGGACTTGGGGAAAATCATCTTTTAAAGATGCTTTATTGAGATCACAAAAATCCATACACATCTTAATACGATTATCAAGTTTTTCTATTACTATAATATTAGATATCCAAGGGGAATAATCAATGGGGAAAGTGAAGCCAACCAATAATGCTATTTTAGGATTCATCTTGCGTATCTTTTGTATTACTCGTTTATCATTTTCTTCAAGAAAAATGTTATCTGTGACAATCTTAGGGTCAATACTCGACATATTTGAGTAAGTCCAAGCAAATTTTTTAGGAAAATCATGTAATAATGTTGTGTGATCTTCTTATTCATCGTCATCAAGACACTTTCCAATTTGAATTAATTTCTCCTTGTTAGATAAATCCATTGGTATTTTGATGGTATCTCCCACAAGTAATGCACTTTGATTTGGAACTTCAAGGATTTGTTGAGATTCATCTTGTTTCATGTTAGTTTCTTCACTAAAGCATCCCTTAGTATTTAAATAATAGATAAATATTCATTTATGATGATAACTTGGTAAACTGTCATATGCTCCCAAAATTTCTTCTAGTGACTCATCATTTTGAAAGGTGTCCACTGACATGTCACTTCCTATGGTATCTATCAATTCAGGATGTTCCAACTTTAGAATTATCTTAGGAGGATCTTGTGTGATAATATTGACATTAATTGAAGGTATTTTTGATGCTTTTGTTATCTTAGAAGGACAATAACCAGGCCTCTTGTCTTCTCTTGTATGTTAGGATCTGTAGAAACTCAGATACCTTTTTCTTTCACTCCACATCCTTTTGCACTATAGCCAATTTTTTTCAGCAGTTGATACCCTTTTCCATAAAAAAAATTCATTTATTTTAAAGTTGGTGGTTTCTCATAATTAGTGTCATCATAAGTGGATGTATAGATTATATCCTCATCTTTTCTAGAAGTTGTGGATTCAGATGCTTTTGATGTTTTCATTGTATTTTGTGTTGAGACCACTGTCGCTTCTTATCCTTCTGCTGATGTTGTTTGCATGTCTTTATACTCTCCCATGAAGGTAGGTGTGAAATCTAAGGAACCCAAATCATATTACAACAAGCTTACATCATCTTTATCTTCATGTTGTAAGGGTTCCACTTTTGAGGTTGGTATTAATGTTCTCAAAGGAATTTTCATTCCCTTCTTTGTTTGCAAATAATTTTCAAATTTCCAATCGGATTTTATCATGTAAACCTTGCTTTTGTAAGTGTATTTTATTAGAAAGTGAAGTGTTGAGAGGACTCCATTCATTTCATGAATCCATGATCTACCTAAGAGAAGATTGTATGAAAGTTCTTGAGGCATATGGATAGGAGTTTGTAGCATAACTTTACCTACTTTTACAGGTAATGTTATTACACCAAGCAGTTGTTTTCCCACATTATCAAAACCACGAATAGACAAGGAATTTGGTTGAATTTTAGTCTTGTTTGCTCCAATTTTATCCAAAAGGTTCACACTTCAAACATTCAACCTTGAATCATTGTCTACAAGAGTGTGTCTAATCCCAACCTTATTGATAACAAAAAAATATCATCAAAGAATCATTTTGCTTTTATGTATCCAATGGAGGTAGTTCACTTTGATGAAAAAAATAATCAACATTGACTAAGCTTATACCTTGAATTAGAGCTGCTACATCATTTGGTTATGCACTGGGAGGGATCACAACTTTTTGTAAAGCATTTTGAAGCATACCATGGTAAGTAGGTGATGTTTTAATGTGATCCCATAGAGAAATCTTAGTAGGAGTTTTATGAAGTTGTTCCACAAGATCATACTCCTTTCCACTTTGTGGAGGTAAATGAGGGGCACTAGGCATTTAAATAGGTTGTGGAAATGATATCAATGTAGAAGTGGTTGGTGTTCATCTTGGTTTCCTATTGTTCCTTGTGTTACATGTATGAGAAATCATGTGGTAGCTTGGTTGTTGCGACACATGATTGCTAGTGAGTTTTTTTGCAAAACTTAAGATATGACCTTGAGGTTTTGGTTTGCTTTGAGGTAGTCCTATGATGAGCACTAGTCTATTTTAGACTTGAGGTTATTATGAAGGTGGGTATATCATAAGTGGAGGTGTGATTGCAATGATTATTCTTTGTTGGATTGGGATGTTACAAGCCTTAGTGGATGATCTTGGTGAGATAAAGTCCTTAAGGGCTTCATCTAACATATCAATGTCATCACAACTAAAGGGCCTGAGAGATATATAATAAACTTGTAGAAAGAGATTTGACATGATCAAATGACTATGCTTTATCCAAGATTAAGCATTAATTTCCAATACATGTTTAAGCTAAATAGGGTTGAAAACAGGTTTATAGACCTACCACTGATCTGGAAATCAGATTGTAGACTTGCACAATGACAACAAATCATAGTCTTTTATTAAGTTTTGAAGCTAGTTTTGGAGGACTGAGTCACCCAATGGTGACTGGGTCCTGCTATGACTTTTTCAAAAGTGTCTATTTTAGAGCCTTGGTTAATAGGAATTAACTATACTACAATTTACAAACCTAGGTTTATGATTTATTCTGCTATTGTTTTATGAGTTTATGATTTATGTAATGTGTTGTAACAATCTAGGGTTTTGAATTTTTGTAAAATGAAATATGATTTACTCAAATTATGCAATGATTCAAAAAATGCAAATCATAGTCCTATAAATGTGAAAATGCTAATTACTAAAATGTGAAATTCTTTCAAAATTTTGATTAATCTAAGAAAAATGACAAATTTGTTTAACATGTAATAGTATTGTTCTAGAATTTGAAAATAGAAGTTTAACAACAGAAATAGAATGCAAAAGTAGACAAACATGTGTGAAAAATCTTGTTTAAATACCTGTACAAGGATTGGGTTGCCCCTAGGCAACTAAGTCTTTGAACAGGGTTCTGAAAACTATAAAATTGAATGTTTAAATTATTGCTTAATATTATTGTTCCTAACTGCAAACAAGTTTAAAGTGACTGTTTTTCCAAAATTTTCAATGAAGTGCACATGCAAATGTATGGCAATTTTAAACCAAAATGACACTTTTTTAAAGGAAATTTTAAGATGAAAATTTGATCTAAATGATTGAAACACACTATAATGCAACCTATGAAGCAATATGTATGCAATATTTTTGGATTTTTATATTTTTTATAATGCAATATGCAACCCTAAATGAGAAATGCAAAACACAATGATGCAAAACCTAGATCTAGGGTTTGAAATACTATGAAATCAAAAAGTTATGATGTAAGAATGTTAGGTTAAAAAATGAAACATAAAAATGTGGTACACCCTAAGTTTAATACTCATGACTTAGTGTATATTCCATCATTTCTGGGATTTCATCAAGATGCAAATCATAGAAATGATGGAATATACCCTAGGTTGTGAGTATTAAACTTATGGTGTACCACATTTTTATTTTTCATTTTGACATTGACACTTGGAATTATTTTTTCTTCACTTTGTTCATAGAGTCTGAATTTAGTGGTGCATTGAAATTTGACATTTGACATTTGACATTTGACATTTTCTTAGCTTCACTTTGTTCATAGGGGTTGAACCTAGTGTAAGCATTGGCATAAAATTTTGATCATTTTGTAGGACTTTATCAAGGTTATCAGGGAGTATAACTCTTGGTATAGTTATGGGCACACCTTGTAGATATAGTGTGTGTTTCTCATTTTGCTACTTGTTTTGGGAGCTCACCTAGTGAAAAATGGTCTTCACTAGCCTGTGTGTCTTCCTATTTGTATTCTCGCTAGCATAATACAACTTGTTATCCCATACCCCTTTTTTTAATTTTTCTTTGCATTTTCTTTGACATTATATGTTTGTGTATCTTGTATTGTTGCATATCATACATGTGTGTTCCTTTGTGCTTATGTTGGTTTGTTGCATATCATACATGTGCATTCCTTTATGTACCTTGTATTGTTTTTTTGGAAGGTTCACCAAAATGAAACATAAAAATGTGGTACACCCTAAGTTTAATACTCATGACCTAGGGTATATTCCATTATTTCTAGGATTTCATTAAGATGCAAATCAACAAGGTGCATAGATTGACTTACAACCTCTTAGGTGATTCAATCAGACCTGTATCTGAATCTATTTGAGGATAGGAATGATTTAGAAATGATTTGAAATAATTAATCTAATTAGACTAAATGACCTAATATGATAAATGTAATTTTTTGAGGATAAACAAATTGAAACAAAATTTTGCAAGTGGATCTAGAGAGTGCAGACTAATGTGTACCTACCACCAAAAGTCATATTTGAGTGTTGTAGTAGGACTAGGTCGCCCTTGGGTGACTGGGTATTTGTAGGCTTTTCCAAAAATTCAAAGTTTGATCTTGAAACCCTCTGGTTGCTCTTTGTTCCTCTACTTGCAAATCTTCATCTTCAGATTTGGACCTATAATAAATCTACAAAAGAAATTGTTTGGGTGGCTATATGAGGGTTTTCCTTAGCCAAATCCCATTTTTGGTAATTAAACCTCAACAAATATCTAAAGATATGATAAAAGATAGTTTGTGTGAGCCCTAACCTTATGTGCATCTAAGGTTTTTATGAGCTAAATGCAAAGAAAACCTAGTTAAGTGTGTTAGTGTGTGATTCCTAAATGACAATGATAAGATCAGATTAGGGAGAAGTCAAAACACCTTAAGTAAATCTGAAAGTGTAATGATACCTTGCTTTAGGATGAAAATAGAATGAAACTTGAAGATGAGAAAAATAGGAAACAAGTCATTAGGTAGAGGGAAGCAACCAAAATGTATCTCCCAATCCTAGAATCCATCATGCTCTTCCATAAAATTCAACCTTCAATGATGTAATAAAGCTTGATCAAATCTGCAAATGGAATTGAAGACCTGCAATCTCAAATATGTTGCTTCAAGACTCTAAAATTTGCTTGCTTGAAAGTTATCTCTTGTGTTTTCTTTTTCTCTAGTTTTGAAATGATGAAAAGACTAGGTATATTTTATAGGCATTTCTCTAAATTATTGTCAATTAGATCTTGATAGCCAACATTTACAAGTTGAATTTTGAATTTTAAAATGCTGCCAACAATCCATTAAAATTTGGGTCTCGACTAAAAAGGGGGACCTAGTTGCCCATATGGGTCCTGAAACAAATTTCCAGGACACACTTGACTAGGGAAAATTTAGTGATTGGTTACATTTGTTCAATGCTTATTTCAGTGTCAGAAACTGATAAAAATAGGCCTTGAAATGCATAATAAAGGGAATTAGGGCCTATTTAGGAGGGGATGAAAATGCATAAATGCAAGGGTCACTAAAATAGGTCCAAACTAAGCATGAAATTGTAAGTGTATACAATTTTCTATGCCACATATGTGTGTGTACATATATATATGTATAAATGTATGTATGTATGTATGTATGTATATCTATAAATGTATGTATATATTTGTATGTATATACATACATATATTTTATCAATTACCATGATCACCTAAGGGTTGTAAGAGTTAAAATTAGGGATATGATAGTATAACATACACTGCTTGTTTCATTTGACACATAGCCTTGTTCATTTACATTCAATTGAATTAGATAAATGGTTTGTTTGTTCTTCAATTACAATGACTCTTACATGTATGAAAATCTATTTACAACAAAGATGAACATATTAGTATAACATGAACTTAGCTATGAAATAACAAAGATGAACATATTAGTATAACATAAACTCAGCTATGAAACAACAAAGATGAACATATTAGTATAACATAAACTCAACTATGAAACAACAAAGATGAACATATTAGTATAACATAAACCCAACTATGAAACAACAAAGATGAACTTATTAGTATTCTAAAAATTACATCAGTTACACACCTTCAAAATATTCACAAAAAAGTTGTTTGCAATATAACATTCCAATTATGTAAAGAAAACTAGAAAAGGGAAATTGGATGATGGGAAGCTATTTGTTGATGTGTTGTTGGTATTTGCATCTTTCCTTGAAAACTTATCATCCATGTTTGTGGCCTTTGACTTCGTAGGATTGCAACTTTAAAGTGGTTGGCTAATACTTGGGGTAGGTGATGATGGAAAATACTTGGGGCAATGAATAGAAACAAAGTAAGTGAATATTGCATGTCATTCAAGCAAGGGATTTAAAGGATTGCTAAGACGACTTTCCCTTGCTACGTCTTTCTAGCCTTTTCCATTTCTCTTTCTTTTTTAGTAGCTTCTTGTTTAATCCTTTGCTGCTCCTTTTTTGTTCCTTTTGTTTCCTTTATTGTTCTCTTTGAACCTCAAATATTTATCATTGAAGGTATTCTTTAATTCTCATCTATTCATTGAGGTCCCTTGTTACAACTCTTTCAATCTTCATTGTTCGATCCATTCTCTCTTCCTATCTTTCAATTGTTGAATTTCCTTCTTCCTCTCCTCTTGCTCCATTAGAAACTTCATGTAGTCATCTGTGGTGAGGAGCTAGGATTGTCTGCTAAGTTGAATCCCACAATCAACTAGATGATTTGACATATCCTTCACTAGATGGACTAGTAACTTAAAAAATTGGGAGATGTCTGAACTTATTTGGCCTCCTAATGGCTCCATGGAATCTTCTTCAATTGGAAATTGCACCTCACTAGTTATTTCATCCACTTCCTCGCCTCCTCCCAATCAATCAAGTTCACATTCTCCACAATTGACATAAAAATGCAGTAAGCTAGATGGGATCATCATGTTTGGTGGAGATGACATTGAAAAACTTTGTTCTAAATCCACATGCAAATCAATACCAAGATTTATAGCTCCCTTTAACAATTGTGATTTCTCCTCTGGTGTACTGGGTAGAGAAAGAGAGATGTCTACATATGTATTTTGGTCACCCAAATTAGGTATTCTTAGTGGACTATGTTGGCCACCCAAATCAGGTGTTTCAATTGGAGATTGTTGGTCTGACAAAGTAGTTGTTTCTAGTGGACTATGTTGGTATGCAAAATCAAGTGTTCCAAATACCCCTTCAACCTCTATTTGTGGCACACCATTAGTGGATAGATTTGAACATTTTCTACAATAGATGCATCCTCAGGGGTAAAAAATTGGAATGTCTCACTTGGCCACATATCCTCCACTAAGCATCTGGATTTAGGCACCAAATGCCTATTCTTTTGAAGCCTACTTTTATGTTGTCAACAGTCAATGCTTTCTTAAATGCAACACTGCCAAGTGTTGCCAACTCCACCCTTCTAATCTCTAAATTTGGATACTTTTCCATGTTGTTCTTTCCTTTTTTAAAATATGATTTGAAAGATGCAAACATGCTAACATCAAGTGGCTGCAATATGTGAGATGTGTGGACTGGTAGGGTCAGCAAGTCAATGCCTAGTGACCTTGCTTCGTTAATGTAATGGCGTGAATTTGCACCCCTAGGAAAATTCCACATTTACATTACCCCCTACCTTAGAGAATTAAATTTGATGATACAATCCCTACACTCACCAACTTTCTCAGTCCACTTAGCAACTCATTTGTGTGTTGGTGGAGGAATTTTTGCTTGGGACAATAGTACAACACACAAATGTTCACGTGATGCGTTTTTGTTTTGATAGTATTCCTGCCTTTGGAATCTGCAGATGCGTTACACTCCTCTATTAGACGCGAAGTGTAATGTTTTCTGCTCCCTTGATTGAATTCAAACGACTCCTTTTCCTCCATTTTTCCTTCAAATTTTCTAACTCTTCATTCCATTCAACTTCTTCACAACTTCTTCATTATCCTAGCAACTCCTTGATTACACTCACTTTCAAGCATCACCACCACCATTGAAGTTGCAAGCTTCTACATTCTTGGCTCCCTCTATTTTTGTGATAGTGTTGACTTTGGGAAGCTTGCAAGCTCGCTCCTTGCTCCATTTTCCTTGAGAGCATGTGGTTGAGAAGGTGATATCCTCCATTTTCATTTGCTTTTGCATCATCTTATTGATATTGCAACATAAATTGTTGTTTGTGTATTGCTTGGTATTTTTATTTATACTCTCTCTATCATCTTTCTATACAATTTTTGCTATCTAGTTGTCCGTGGTGGTGGAAACACCAAAGCAGGGGAATGAGTGAGGCAAACCTCTATAAAAAACCCCAACATTTTCTTGTTCTTGTGTGTGCAGGTTATTAGTCAAGTAAAGCTATCGAAGACCTCAACTCACAGGTTCAAAGGTTTGCCTTTATCACCTCTCTTTCATCAATTCTAGTTTAGTGTTATAGTAGTATTCTTCTTTTTGTATTGTTGCTTTTGTGTCTTTATGTTTCTGTCATAGCATAAAACTCTATCAGTCAGGTTGTTAGTAGAATTTTTATTGTTTTAGACTATACTTTTCCCTCTCTATCCATACGAATGCCAGTGCATCCCTGAGACCCCAGCGCATTGCAATGGAGTCTGAGTTTTGCGATGTAGTCCTCTAGAAGTAAGTAGTCCGAGTCATAGTCTGGACCTCAAAAACTAGCTCTCTTGACTCTCTAAAACATTTGGGTTATTAGAGGGATAGTAGCAACCCGATTGCTCTTCCTTTTCATCCCTTAGAACCTTAAATCTTTCCAAGCATTTAGAAAAGCTTAAGATAGATTAGGGCAACTTGTTGCTTTGGACCCTCCCATGACCTGGGGTCTCGGTGCAGCTGGTTCCCCTCCTCTACATTTAATTCTATAAGGTAGGGAGTAATGTAAATGTGGAATTTTCTTAGGGGTGAAAATTCATGCCATTACATTTTCCCCCACTTTAGTGAGCATACGTGTCAGTGAATGTGAGGTTAAGTAAAGAAAAAGCTAAAAAACATATACCTGAACCATCGAGGAAGCAAAATGCAATCTAACATGCTCAGATGTGCAGAAGAGAGAGATGGCTCCATAGCTACTTGGTATTGTGGAAGGTGAACAAAAGCTCTACATGTGCTCGGTCCTGTAGAAGGTGAACAAGGGTTCTACAGGTGCTTGGTCCTATAGAATGAAAGCACTTTACATGTGCTTGGTCCTATAGAATGAAAATGCTTTACAAGTGCTCGGTCCTGCAAAGCAGGTTCCACAAGTGCTCAGTCCTGGGGGACCAAAAATGAAAGGCTCTGTAGAGTCTGATTGACCCTTACAAGTGCTCGGTCTTGCAAGGAAAGCTTGATTGTAAAAGCAACTTCATAGGTATTCCGTCCTGCAAGCAACATGTTAATCTGTAGACAAAACATGTTAGGCAAGTAAGAGTCACACAGACAAACATCCAATCATATCATAGAACAAGTAATTAAAGGAGAGGTTTTCAAAGGGATCCCTCGAGAACCCTTCAAGATTGCAAGGGGCCCATGCAAAGGGATGCTCCATTTGACAAGAAAGGAAATTTTTGCAAACAAACTTGTCATCAAGGAATACTTTTGAAAGATTCTCTTTTGTCAAGGAATCTGGAAAAAAGAATGGCCTCCTCGAAGGAAAATTTTCAATTCTTTTTGCTATGAATTCAATTTCGAAAGAAAATCTTGTTAAGGGGATCCTTATTGAAGGATGCAATTTTTGAAAAATATGAAGATTTTCAATAGGGGATTTGTTGGCCACCAAATACACCCTATTGAAAATCAGAGAAGTAGGAGCCCCCTTTAGGATGGTGCGTTCAAACTGAAGGAGCACGTGGCATCCTAAGCAAAGGGAGAAAATACAGAGATGTCATGGCCCACAATACATGAGAAGATGTAGACATGGAAATGTTGTCACACACGCGAGGGACAACACATAGAAACCACAACATCAAGAAGCAAGCAAAGAAGAGAGAAAGATAAATAAAGATAACAAAGAAAGAAATCAAGAGACAGGGGGATCTAATAATTTAGGGTTAGAACTATTCATAGATATAGATAGATAGATATAATATAATATACATATGAACTGCCATTAATCCTCAAATGTATCAGAATGTGAAAAAGAGCACATGAAGACAAAATAAGAATAAAAAATTGGGTCAACATGGAAAGGAACCCTAAATTCCCCCAACACTTTGCATCATACCCAATTGTCAAAAATCAAGGCACAACATATAGTTTGAAGGTAAAGGCTTAGTAGGATCAGGAGCTCTAACGGGAGGTAGGGAAATCAAGTTATTTTCTAAGAGTTGCAACATGATATTATGAAGGGTATCAGGTAGGGGTCTAAATTGTCTATTTCTATCCACAAATGCATATGTTTTTTTCGTCTTTATAGCACCCAATTGGGTGTCAAAATTTTGTTTTGATTAAGGGGGATTAATTTGTAGAAAGCCCTTATTTTGTTTCTTGAAAGGTTGGTAGTTGGTTTGAGGTGTGTATTCAGATTTTTTAGGATGGTTAGAGGGAGTTTTCACTTCATGACTACTAACTAAATTTTGGTAATCATGAAGGGTTGTACACAATTGTGTGAAGGAAACCTTAACATCTCAATATTAGCTTGGATTTTATCTTACGAATTGGAAATAAAAATTCTTTGAAGGTCGACATCAAGAATCTTAATGTTTATTTGTGAATAAAGTATTTGGTATTGCGCTATGAAATCTGTGACCTTTTCATCATTCTTTTTTTTGCATGTCATCAAATCAGCTAAGGTCATCTTAAGACCCATGTGAATTTGGAAGTGGTTGTAAAAATCATCAATAAGTGAACATTAAATGAATTAATTGAATTATTTGGTAGGGAGAAAAACCACTCTAAAGCAACATCTTTCAAAGATCTAGGGAAGAGATTAGCCAGGAGTTTATCTTCAAAAATGAATTCACTACATAAGGTTGTGTAAGTGGAAACATGGCTATCAGGATCTCCTTTCCCACTATATTTCTCAAACCTAGGAACCTCTATACCTTGTGGAATTTGTGTTCTCAATATGTCCAAGGATAATGGGCTGGTTTTGATGTCTTGTGAAGGTTGGCCATTGTTGTTTTGGTTTCATGCGGTGATTTTTTGTTGTAGGGATGAGACATTTTGAAAAAGTGTGTCAAGGATATGATCATTGTTGGTGTTGTGAGATGGAGGTGAATAAGGTGGAGTGGTGTATGTATGCGGAGGGCAAGTGAATTGTAGATTTGTGAGGGGGGATGGTTGAGGAGATATGTGAGGGGGGATGGTTGAGGAGATATGAGATTTGAATTCACAAAGCTAGAAGGATTCCCAATGGAAATACCTAAGGAAGTGTTGAAATTGCTAGTAGGTTGGATGGTTGTAGTAACATGAGTACTAGTGTAGGTAGGAATAGGGGTAAGGGTTGTGGAAGGAGGAATTGAATTTCCACTTTGTCTTTGAGTATACCCAAAATCTTGAGTTCAAATAGTCATGGTAGGGATATTCTTATCAACAATATGAGCTAGACTTCCCATAATCTATATTCCATGTTCATTTTCAAGAATTTTCCTCACATTATCTAAAGAAAGAATGACACTACTAGCAATTTTTTTAGAAGTCACAAAGTTTAGCAATTTTTTTATTTCTTCATCTATCCTTCTTATGTTCTCTTGCAGGACATCAACAACCATTGTTTCAACATCATGCATATTATTTTTAGGTAGGGAAGTCATTGGAAATGAAGTATGAAGACTAGGATCCATAGAGGGTTGATTAGTATCAACACTATGAGTGAAAGAGTTGGAGAACCCAATATCCATGGTGAATGGTGTATCGTGGGATGACATGAGTCTCGAAATACATCTCACAATAGTATTGCTAATAGGACACTAAGTTGTAAAGCTCATACAAGTTTAACAAACTTAATGTATAACCAAAATGGAAAATAGGCAAGATGCAATCAAATATCCTAAGATGTAAAGTGCAATGTAAATATGTAAATGCAATTTTCAGATTTCAAACAAGATAAATTTCTGATTATGCTATGCAAAAATCTAAAAATAATGTCTTGTAAATACAATTTTGAGTTCACACAATGCACAATTTATCAAATTAAGGTTAATATGATCAATTCCAAGTAACACAAATTTTGCAAGCTAAAATAGAAAAATGAAAACAAAAAAGCAAAATACAAAAACAAAGGTTTTAATGCCCAAAAATTTAGGAAACAACCCTGATCAGGGACTCATTCACCCTTGGGTGTATGGGTCCTAGCTTAGGGTTTTTATAAATGTTTTTACATATTTATAAGTTGATTCTTGTAGTTTCCAGATTCTAGTTTCAGACAATGAGTTACAGTTTTAGATTTTTGTGAAATTAAGCTTGAATGCAAATGCAAAGTTGATGATCAAGAGCATTTCAAGAGCAATTCAAAAATCTATAGATATGTAACCCGACATTTGATATTTGAATTTTGGGAAATTGAGGTTACATTTTTGAAGAGGAAACCCAACATTTATTAATGCCTTAACATAACACTTCTTTATTCAGATGTCGGCTTGTGATATTTGAATTTTTGGAAATTGAGGTTACATATCTATAAATGCAAAATATGACTAAATGACCTTATATTTATAGATATGTATCCTCAATTTCTTGAAATTCAAATAACATGAGCCGACATCTGAATATAGATTTGAATATGTTAAAATACCACCAAAAACATAATTTAAATTTAGGTCTTAGGTCTAAGGTAGGACCCATTCGCCAATGGATGAATGGGTCCTAGGTCCCTAATCCTAGGACACACATTGCTCAATGAGAAGTGTTATGTTAAGGCATTAATAAATGTTGGGTTTCCTCTTCAAAAAATGTAATAAAATAGGCTTGGAAAATGAATTAAGGGGCCAATTAAGCTCAATTAATTAAAGGATCCCTAAATAAGTGTTAAATTGTAAAGGGGTACACTTTACAACACCAAAAGTAAGGCAAAATTAAGTCCAAATTAACATTAATTCTAAATTAAGTGTGAAAATGTAAAATGGATACATTTTTCTACACTACATTTAGCCCCCACTTTAGTGAGATTATGAGCACAAGAACAAACTCAAACTAAAGTAGATATTCAAAACATATGTACGCATAAACAACAAGATTACTCAATCATACAACATCAAAGACTTAAAAGAAAAGATAAAAACAAAAAAGGCAGATCAAGCCTCGACTGTCCAATGCGATGTGGAACACACCTTAGTTGTTTGTCCAAAAACATTCACAAGTGTAACAAGATGTCCAATATTCAAACAAAAATGCACACTCACTCCGAGATAATGGAACCTTAGGCTATCCAATAGGTGAGCCCCTAAAAGGTGGCTTAGTGAGAAAGTCATGTCAGGTCTACAGGTTCTCACTGTACTAACCATACCAAAGCTATCCCTTTGATAACTTTGATAGGGCACCACAAAACAAAATAAAAACTTTGAGCTTCACAAGGTTAACAAGTTGTATTATGCTAAACACTTATGAACAAAATATAAATAAAGGTTTGTTCAAAGGGACTTTGCTTAGTTCATGTAAGGTCTCCTCTTAGGGAACATTGTGCCTAATGTATCCAAGAGAGGACAAGTCAAGAATAAAAGATTCAAAATCTTAGGGAATGCAATGCATAACATCACCTTTAAGAGGAAAGATACACCAAGAAATATCATGCTCTCAGAGGACATAAAACCTAATGACACCACCAAGAAAAAGACACATCACAAGAAGAAAAAAAATTGCACAATGAAACATAAGGAATGTCAAATTTTTTTAAAATAATAATGCCAAAAAGTATGCCCCCACTTTAAAGAAATTTCTAACACCATTTCTATGAGAAATTTACTTTAAAGTAGAAAATAATCAATGCTAACAATAAAGAAGACATGAGAGCTTATTCCAAAAGCCCTATGCCAAGTCATATGTTTGCAAATGAAGCTATGTCATGAAAAAGAGAGGAAGGGGTTGCCCCCAAAATGAAATCCCAAAACACATAAGGGATCCACGAATTTGGGGTCAGTAGGTTTTTGCTACAATGTTGTTATAGATCTAAAAAATGTCATCATTCCCCAAATACTCATAGAATAGGAAGAATGACACATAGAGAGCGAAAACAAAGAAAACAATTTTGGGTCAACATAGAAGATACCTAAATGTCTCAATGCCTTGCATCATCCCCAAAAGGAAAAAATAAGATAAATGAAAAGATAAATGTTTACGCCATATAGAAGAATGCAAATATGAATATAGGAATGCGCATCAGGAGATACATCAAATGGAACAGTACTGGGGATCACATTACGCACATGAAATCACACAAAGAACATGAAAATAAAACAAATCAAAAGACTAGTAAGGCACATGCCAGTCAACCTATAGCAGGTTGTCTGCATCCCAATATTGATCAATATATGTAGAAGGTGGAAAACTATCCAAAGGGATAACATCAAGTGTCAAACTAGGACAAGCACCAAGTTCAACACTCTTATTAGGAGGATCAATCGTTTAAGCTCATAGAAGATGAAAATAATGAATTCAACTTGTTATGCACTTGTTCATCAATCTTTGTAATTTCATTATCATCCAAGTTAATCACAATAGGAGGTGTAATGACAATATCCATAGAAGTTTGTTGTTGTTTATGTTGCGGTGAAAGTGGAGGGTTATCATGCATTGCTTGAGACAAGTTTGGATTTTGGTCTTCTATGTTGTCATTTTCTTCTTTTGCTTGTAACAAAAGAGCAATAGCATGGCGTCTATGCTTATGCTCTCTAGCATTTTGATTCCTTTTCATTTAGTTTTAAAGTTGTGATTGTGTAGGAGTGGGTTTTTCAAACATAGGTTTCTTTTCTTCCCTTATGGGAGGAACGAAAGGAACCACTGGAGGTTTTTCAACCACTTTCTCTTTAGCTTTGTAAAATTGTTTGACTTTAGGAGGCACAGCAGGATATGTTTGATTATCTCGTGGTATCTTATAAGAAATAGGGGGAGGATTTGTCATAGGGTGGTCTTGGATATTTGGAAGGGCTTTTGGTTCAATCATGGTTTCATCAAGGATAGGAGGCTCACTCATGGGTTGAGGCATATTGCTAAGGGATAATTCTGTTATGTGCTTTGCCTTAAACTTTTGGTAGGATTTGAAAAAGAAGTCTTCACGGGGTCTAATAGGTTTAATAGGCTCAGGCCAAAAGAAATCCAATGAGAAATTCCCACGGGAAGACACAAGATTAAAGCCACTATGATGCACAATAAAGATTTCATTGCCAAATGGAAAATTTAAGAATTTATGCACAATCAAGGGGATGAAATTCATGGAGCTAAGCCATGGATAGCCTAACTTCACATGAAATTGATTTGAAGTTGGGATGATGGTGAATGATACATTTAATTATTTTGGTCCAACCTTTAAAGGGAGATTTATTGAACCAATCGTAGGGAAAGCAAAACCATTATGCGTTTTGATCCATGCTTTCAATCTCTTATATGTATCTTGATAAAGCTCGAGAACAAATAGGAATTCTTCAGTGATCACATTCTCTACACAGATGGATTAATTAATATCCCATTAGTAGGCTTGTCATTGATTGTTCTAGCTATGTAAAGAGGACCATCAGGTGCATGTTTAAGTATGTCTTGTTGTGAGAAAGCAATGCTAAGCAACATCTTAGTTGGGCTCTTACGAGGCTTAGCGTCAATAAATCCCACCAAACCATCCATAAGGTTGTTCTCACTGTCTTTCATGTTTTCATCATCCATGGACCCACATTCATCACATCATTCTTTGTTTCACTAGCTTTGACAAAGGATATATTATGATTAGGCATGGATTGGTAAATATTTGAAAATTTTGATTAGGAGGGGCTATAGAATTATTACCTTGATCATTAATGCCTCCAATTTGAAAATGATTAGAATTAATGAGGTCTTATACAAGATATTTAACATGCTTGTAATGTTTTGTATCATGTCCATTTTGTCGATGAAAATGGCAATAAGCATTTGGTCTATAGTTTGAAGGTAAAGGCTTAGTAGGATTAGGAGCTCTAATAGGAGGTAGGGAAATCAAGTTCTTTTCTAAGAGTTGCAACATGATATTATGAATGGTATTAGATAGGGGTGTAAATTGTCTATTTCTATCCACAAAGGCATATGGTTTTGTCATATTTATAGCAACCACTTCGGTGTCAACATTTTGATTTGATTGAAGGGGATTAGTTTTTAGAAAGCCCTTATTTTATTTCTTGAAAGGTTGATAGTTGGATTGAGGTGTCGATTCCAAATTTTTAGGATAGTTAGAGGGAGTTTTCACTTCACGACTACTAACCAAATTTTGGTAATCATGAAGGGTTGTACACAACTGTGTGAAGGAAACCTTATCATATTAAGCTTAGCTTGGATTTTATCTTTTGAATTGGAAATAAACATTCTTTGAAGGTCGACATCGAGAATCTTAATGTTTATTTGTGAATAAAGCATTTGGTATCACACTATGAAATCTGTGACCTTTTCATCATTCTTTTGTTTACATGTCATCAAATTAGCTAAGGGAATCTTAGGAACCATGTGAATTTGGAAGTGGTTGTAAAAATCATCAATAAGTTCATTAAATGAACTAATTGAATTATTGGGTAGGGAGCAAAACCACTCTAAAGCAACATCTTTCAAAGATATAGGGAAGAGCTTAACCAAGAGTTTATCTTAAAAAATGAAGTCACTACATAAGGCTATGTAAGCCAAAAAATGGATAATAGGATCTCCTTTCCCACCATATTTCTCAAACCTAGGAACCTCTATACCTTGTGGAATTTGTGTTCTCAATATCTCCAAGGATAATGGGTTGGTTTTGATGTATTGTGAAGGTTGGCCATTGTTGTTTTGGTTTAATGTGGCAGTTTTTTGTTGTAGGGATACGCCATTTTGCAAAAGTGTGTCAAGGATTGGATCATTGTTGTTGTTGTGAGATGGAGGTGAATAAGGTGGAGTGGTGTATGTATGCGGAGGGCAAATGAATTGTAGATTTGTGAGGGGGGATGGTTGAGGAGATATGAGATTTGAATTCACGTGGCTAGAAGGATTCCTAGTGGAAATACCTAAGGAAATGTTGACATTGCTAGTAGGTTGGATGGTTGTAGTAACATGAGTACTAGTGTAGGTAGGAATAGGGGTAAGGGTTGTGGAAGGAGGAATTGAATTTCCACCTTGGCTTTGAGTATACCCCAAAGCTTGAGCACAACTAGTCATGGTAGGGATATTCTTATCAACAATATGAGCTAGAATTCGCATAATCTCTATTCCATGTTCATTTTCAAGCATTCTCCTCACATTATCTAAAGCAAGAATGACACTACTAGCAATGTTTTTAGAATTCACACAGTTTTACAATTTTTCTATTTCTTCATCTATCCTTCTTATGTTCTCTTGCAGGACATTAGCAACCATTGTTTCAATATCATGCACATTCATTGTAGGTAGGGAAGTCATTGGGAATGAAGTATGAAGACTAGGATCCATAGAGGGTTGATTAGTATCAACACTATGAGTGAAAGAGTTGGAGAACCTAATATCCATGACGAATGGTGTATTGCGGGATGACATGAGTCTCGAACTGCATCTCACGATAGTATTGCTAATAGGACACCAAGTTGTGAAGCTCATATAAGTTTAACATACTCCATGTATAGTAAAAATGGAAAATAGGCAAGATGCAATCAAATATCCTAAGATGCAAAGTGCAATGTAAATATATAAATGCAATTTTCAGATTTGAAACAAGATAAATTTCTGATTATGCTATGCAAAAATCTAAAAAAATTGTCTTGTAAATACAATTTTGAGTTCACACAATGCACTAAATTTATCAAATTAAGCTTAATGTGATCAATTCCAAGTAATATAAATTTTGCAAACTGAAATAGAAAACTGAAAAAAACAAAGCAAAATATAGAAACAGAGGTTTTAATGCCCAAAAATTTAGGAAACAACCTTGATCAGGGACTCATTCTCCCTTGGGTGAATGGGTCCTAGCTTAGGGTTTTTAAAAATGTTTTTATAGATTTATGAGTTGATTCTTGTGGTTTCCAAATTCTAGTTTTAGACAGTGAGTTACAGTTTCTGATTTTTGTGAAATTAAAATTGAATGCAAATGAAAAATGTGACTAAATGACAACTTAGGAGAGCTAATTTGATGTGCAATTTTGATTCAATTTCTAAATTTAAATGAATGATGATGCAATGCTATGTAAATGATTTGAAAAATGACTGATTTTTTGTAATTTTTTAGATTTTAAGAGATGTAAAAGTACAATTCTAAAACTCTAAATGAGATGCAAAGTTAATGAAAGTTAAGAAAATCTAAATGAGATTCAATTCAATTCAATGCAATGCAAATGAATGCAATATCTAAATCTAGGGTGAAATAGACTCCAAAGTTAGAAAAATGCAATGATCAAAAGTTGGGTTCACCAAAATGAAAAGATGAAAAATAGGGTGATGTGTTGGTATGTGGCGACTGATCATGCTATACTATACACCCTAGCATGTATCCTTGCTGGGGTCCAGGGACAGGCTGGTCCTCGAGCGGCAACCCTCGAGAAAAATTTTCCTCCTACTTTTTCACGTCGCCACCAAAAAAGGAAAAATCAACGAAAAAATTAAAAAACCGACTTTGTAGAACCCTAATCTAGAAGCTTCTAAGCTTGTTAAAAAGGGGTTCGGAAGGGGGTTATAGTATGATGAAAAACACGATTATTCGCATGATTGTTATAGGTTTTTACAATGGAAAATAAAATCATTGGATGGCTGCGGTTTGGTGGATGTAGCCCGAATTGGGTGAACCACGTTAAATTCTCTGCGTTATAATTTATTCTGTGTGTTTTAGTTTCTCTGTTTATTAATTAAATCTACATTTAATTGTTAGATGTCTACCTTTCTAACCTTGACAAGTGGTATAAGAGTGGGTTGTGTTTTGATTATCATCTGTAGAAAGGTCTCACAGTTGAGTTGGAGTAATGGCAGACGAGGGTAAGAAGGTTGAGAAGTTTAATGGGAAGAACTATCAGTTATGGAAGATGCAAATGGATCTATCAGAAGGATTTATGGCCACCATTGGAAGGGAAAACCAAGAAACCCTTAGCAATGTCTGATGAGGACTGAGATATTTTGGATAGAAAGGCTCTTGGTAGTATTTTTTTATGCCTGGCACAATTGGTGGCGTTCAATATTACAGTAGCAAAGACAACTCAAGAGTTGATGGAAACCCTGGCGAAGTTATATGAAAATCCTTCCGCTTTAAATAAGGTATTTCTTATGAAGCGTTTATTTAATATGAAAATGGTAGAAGGTGGGTCAGTTACTGATCATTTAAATGAGTTTAATATGGTCACCAGTCAATTAACTTCTATAAAAGTAAACTTTGATGAAGAAGTTAGAGCTCTTTTGATTCTGTGTTCTTTGCCTGAAAGTTGGAATAGCTTGGTAATGGCTGTTAGCAATTCTGTTTCTAGTTCGAATACATTGAAATTTGATGATGTTGGTGTTATTTTGAGCGAGGAAATTTGTAGGAAAAGCTCAGGTGGAACATCCACATCAGGCAGTGTTTTGAATACAAAAAGCAGGGGCTGAACAAAGGAGAGAGGAAACAATTCTGGAAATCATGGGAGGTCATGAGGAAAATCAAAGGACAGAAGGTCACAATCTAGAGACAAGAGGGATTGCTGGTACTGTGGTAAGCCGGGTCATTTAAAGAAAGATTGTTGGTCTCAAAAAAATAAAGGAGACAAAAAGGAAGGAAGTAAAGAGGCAAATGTGGTAAGTAATAAATCTGATGAGGATGCTTTGATTCTTTCCCTTGATAATGCTGATGATTCTTGGGTGTTAGATTCAGGGGCTTCATTTCATGCTACCCCCCATAGAAGTTATTTTCTTGATTATGTCTAAGGGGATTTTGGGCTGGTTTATTTAAGAGATAACGAACCCTGTCAGATTGTTGGAAAGGGAAGAATCAAGATTAAGTTTCAAAATGGGAATCATTGGATACTACATTAGGTAAGGCATGTTCCAAAGTTAAGCAGAAATTTAATTTTAGTAGGCCAACTAGATGATGAAGGTTGTGTTGTTACATTTAGTGATAAAAATTGGAAGGTCACAAAGGGTGCCTTAGTGGTAGAAAAAGGTGTGAAAGTAGGCAACTTATATCTTTGTACATGTCATACTGTTCCTTCTACTTTAATTGTTATAGAAAAAGGTCAATGTTCAGGAACAGTTGTTGCAGTTCAGCAAGTAGAAGATCATACAGTTGTTGTGGACTCTGAATCAACACTGTGGCATAATAGACTTGGGCATATGAGTGCAAAATGTATGAAAGTACTTCATTCAAATAATGTTTTACCAGGTCTAAAATGTGTTAATATGGATTTACGTGAAAGTTGTGTGTATGGAAAAAAAGAGAGAGTAAGTTTTCTCAAGGATGGGAAGCAAAAGAAAGATGAGAAATTGGAACTTGTGCATACAAATGTATGGGGACCAGCTTAGGTATCTTCTCTCGGTGGCTCTCAGTATTATGTTACATTCATTGATGATGCAACTAGGAAGGTATGGATTTATTTCCTTAGGCAAAAATCTGATGTATTTGAAATTTTTTAAAAATTGAGAAGCTTGGTTGAGAATGAGACGAGTGAAAACATAAAATGTCTCAGATTTGATAATGGTGGTGAGTATTGCAACAAAGAGTTTGAATATTATTTTTCCTCTAATGGTATTCGTAGGAAGAAAATGGTTCCAAGGACTCCACAAGAAAATGGAGTGGCTGAGCACATGAATAGAACAATAATGGAGCATGCACAGACTATGAGATTGCATGCTGGGCTACCTTTAAAAATGTGGGAAAAGACTGTAAACACTGTTGTTTATTTAATTAATAGAGGTCCCTCTAATCCTTTGGGTTGTGGTATTCCAGAGGAAGCATGGAAAGGTAAGAAGGCGAGTTATTCTTTTCTCAAAACCTTCGGTTATGAAGCATTTGCACATGTCGATTTTGAAAATAGAACCAAGCTTGATAAAAAATCAAAGAAATGTATATTTGTTGGATATGGCATTGATGAATTTGGTTATAGGCTTTGGAATTTTGAAAATTAGAAAATTGTGAGAAGCAGGGATGTCATATTCAATGAAAAAGTGTTGTACAAAGATCTGTTGCTGCAGCATGAGAAGAAAGAAAATGATTATGCAGTGTTGGATGATATTCCAAACAATGATGTTTCAATGGTTCCTCATGCTCCGCAACAACAACAACAACAAATACCACAAACTCTTGTGAATGTTAGACGATCTTCAAGGATAAGTAGACCTCCAAAAAGATTCTCTCCCTCTTTGTATACTATTTTGTTAACTGATGCTGGTGAACCGGAATATTATGATGAAGCTATGTAGGTGGATACCAAGGTTTAGTAGGAGCATGGAATGAAAAAAAAAATGGACTCTTTGCTGAAAAATCAGACTTGGGAACTATGCAAGTTGCCTGTAGGTAAAAAGACTTTACCAAACAAATGGGTTTATAGGCTGAAAGAGGAGGATGAAAGTAAGAAGAGATTTAAAGCCAGATTAGTTGTAAAGGGATTTGCATAGAAAAAGGGTTTTGATTTTGATGAGATTTTTTCTCCACTTGTTAAAATGAGTTCTATTCGTATTGTTTTAAATATTATGGCTACTGAAGATTTGCATTTAGAACAGCTTGATGTTAAAACAACCTTTCTCCATGGTGATTTGAAAGAGGAAATATATATGGAACAACCACAAGAATTTGAGATCAAAGGTAAGGAGAAACTAGTTTGCAGATTGAAGAAAAGTTGATATGGCTTGAAGCAAGCACCTCGAAAATGGTACTTGAAATTTGATAGTTTTATGACTGAGCAAGGCTACAACAGGTGTAATTCTGACCATTGTGTTTATTTTAAGAGGTTGGATAATGACAACTACATTATTTTATGTTTATATGTTGATGACATGCTTGTAGCAGGGTCTAACATGGATCACATTAGTGAGCTAAAACAACAGTTAGCAAAATATTTTGCTATGAAGGATTTGGGGGCAGCAAAACAAATCCTTGGTATGAAAATTTGTAGAGATAGGAAAAACAATTTTTTTTTTTTATCTCAGGCTAATTATGTTGAAAAGGTGTTGCAGATATTTCATATGGAGAATGCAAAAGCAGTCAGCACACCTTTGCCTAGTCATGTTAAATTGACTAAGGATATGTGTCCAAAGACACAAGAGGAGGAAGAAAAAATGTCCAAGGTACCATATGCTTTAGCTCTAGGCGTTTAATGTACGCCATGGTATGCACTAGACCGATATTGCACATGCCGTAGGAGTTGTTAGTAGGTATTTGAGTCATCCCGAGTTGAGCATTGGAATGCAGTAAAATGGATTCTCAGGTATTTGAGAGGTACATCCAATAAATGTTTATGTTTTGGGGGCTCTAATACTGATTTAAAAGGCTATGTTGACTCAGATTTGGTAGGGGATATAGATACCAGGTGGAGTACCATAGGTTATGTATTTACAATTGGTGGGACAACAGTGAGTTGGATTTCTTGATTGCAAAAGGTGGTTGCTTTATCCACCACAGAGGAAAAGTATGTTGCTACAACAAAGGCGGAAAAGGAGATGATATGGTTGCAACTTTTCATGGATAAGTTGGGAAAAAAATAGGCTTGAAATTACTTGTTTACAGACAACTAGAGTGCTATACATCTTGCAAAGAATTCTGCCTTGCATTCTAAAACAAAACACATACAGTTGAGATATCATTTCATTCGGTCGGTGTTGGAGGATGGACAGGTCAAGCTGGACAAGATACATACAGATTCCAATCTAGTAGATATGTTTACAAAGGCAGTGACAAGGGAGAAGTTGAGCTCCTCTTCAGCTTCAGTTGGCCTTCAAAGTTGAATTCAAGTATAACAAAGCAACGAGGTCCAAGGTACTTATTTTCAGTGGGAGATTGTGTTGGTGTGGAGCCTGATCAATCTCCAAGTGGGAGATTGTTGGTATGTGGTGACTGATCATGCTATATTGTACACCTTGACATGTATCCTTTCTGGGGTTTGGGGTTGGGCCGGGCCTCAGGTGGGGGTTCGGGGGCGGTAACCCTTGAGAAAATTTTTCTTCCTACTTTTTCGCGTCGTCACCGAAAAAGGAAAAATCAACAAAAAAGAAAAAAAATGACTTTGTAGAACCCTAATCTGGAAGCTTCTAAGATTGTTAAAAAGGGGTTCAGATGGGGGTTACAGTATGATGAAAAACACGGTTATTCACAAGATTGTAATAGGTTTTTACATTGGAAAATAAAATCATTGGATGGCTGCGGTTTGGTGGATGTAGCTCGGATTGGGTGAATCACGTTAAATTCTCTGTGTTATAATTTATTCTATGTGTGTTTTAGTTTCTCTATTTATTAATTAAATTTTCATTTAATTGTTAGATATCTACCTTTCTAACCCTAACATGATGTTGTATCAATGTGGGGTATAATGGACCTATTTTTCCTCAATTCATTAGAAAATGAGATCTGAACCATAAACTTATTATCAACCCTTAGGTGAATCAAGTCAAAGTGTGGATCTACAGATTTCCTTTTTATGTCAGGACAGGGGTCCTAGTCAAACAACACTTTGGGGAGAAAAGCTAAAAATAGTAAATCATCACCAAATTGTAATTTAACACTTGGATCTAATAGATTAAGGTCAATACTGATGGAACCATAAATCAAATCACATATCAAAGAAGGGAAAAATGATGTGTACCAGTCACCAAAAGTCAATTTCTGAAGCTGATTTGGGACTCATTCACCTAGGGGCGAATGGATCCTGAGTTAGGGTTTGTCTGTAACTTTTGAGAGCCTCTGCCACAGATCTGAATCTTCCAATTTTCTTAGGTTTCAGGTTCAAAAATCCAAAAATAAATTCTGCAAGTGAGTTTCTGTGAGATGATAGCTTTTATGACAACTTTTGTAACTTTGACATGTTCTTCAATTGTGCTCTTCAAGGGATCTTCAAGATTTCTTCCACCTAAATCTATAAACACAAATCAAAAGGGAAAAATATTTTTTTTTGGTGAATGGGGGTTTTCCTTGGCCAAACCTCATTTTGGTAATCAAACCTTGAAATGAAATAAAATAGCACAAAAGGAATGATGAATGAAAAAATCAATGTCACAACTCACCAAACACTTGAATAAACCTTGGAATGTAAATCTGCAACTTGCATGAAATGGCTTCAATGGATGTGAATCTTGAACCTTTAATCTTTACTTGAAATAATTTTTTGAATGCTTGAATGGATCATGAAACCTACATCACCATATTAGCTCAAAAAACATGCATGATGCAAGAAGACTTTGATATGCCAATGGGATCTTGGTTGCTGCAATAAATCTTCAATAAATATTCCTTTGAATGCCTTGAATTACTCTTGAAATGCTCAGTGATATGCTCTTGATCATCAACTTTTCTATAGGAATTCTCACTTCAAAATCTTAGATTGCTTAGATGAAACCTAGTGAAATAGCCTTATATTTACAAATATGTAACCTAAATTTCCCAAAATTCAAAATCACAAGTCGACATCTGAATATAGATTTGAAAACATTAAAATACTACCAAAAACATAATTTAAATTTAGGTCCTAGGTCTAAGGGAGGACCCTAACCCTAGGATGCACATTGCTCAATGAGAAGTGTTATGTTAAGGCATTAATAAATGTTGGGTTTCCTCTTCAGAAAATGTAATAAAATAGGCTTGGAAAATGAATTAAGGGGCCAATTAAGCTCAATTAATTAAAGGATCCCTAAATAAGTGTGAAAGTGTAAATTGGTACACTTTACAACACAAAAAATAAGGCACAATTAAGTCCAAATTAACATTAATTCCAAATTAAGTGTGAAAATGTAAAAGGGATACATTTTTCTATGCCACACCTCCCAATGATCATAAATGAAACTCAAATTAGCTTTATAAAAAAGATATATATTATTGAAAACCTAATCACAACCTGGGAAGCTATAGACTATAGCTAATAGGAGTTGGCAAAAAGTTGGAATGTTGCTACTTGATTTTGAAAAAGCTTATGAAATATTTGAGTGGTCCTTCATTATGACAATGCTTGAAGCTTTTGGGTTCCCTAGAAAATTTTGTAGCATGGTAAAAGTTTTATTCAAAGATGCTAATGCTTAGGTGGTTATCAATGGAACTGTCTTTGATCATTTCCCTTGGAAAGATCCATTAGGTAATGATGTCCTTTGGATCCAACTCTGTTTGTGATTGCCTCAGAGGCTCTCCATTATTTTTTGAGATCCAATTTATTAGGATCTCCTATGCAAGCTATCACTTTACTAGACAATGCTATGCTTTTGAATATTCAGTTTGTTGATGATACATCATTATTTCCTATCCTTGAGGAAGAGAATATGAATAACCTAATTGGGAGACTAAAAGCCTTCTATGATGCCTCAAGGGCTAAAATATCAAAGGAAAAATCTACTTTATTAAGCTATGTAGACATATCTCTTGATTGGGTATCCAAGCTTAATTGGATATGGGAGGGACCAAATAAAATTTGAAGGTACTTGGGTGTCCCATTCTCTATTAAGCCCTTCATAAAAGACATGTGGAACTAGATGTTTGAAAAAATAGAGAAAAAGATTAAAGGATGGAATAATAATTATCTCTCTTTAACTGGAAGGGTTCAGGTTTGTCAAAAAATCTTGGCTTCTTACTCTATCTATTATCCTTCTGCATGGTTCTTTGCAAGATACCAAGTTAATCTTGTTAAAAAAATAATTAGGAAGTTCCTATGGTCAAATTAAAAGGGAAAAAGTAAAAAGCATGATGTCAAATGAGAGTGGTGTTTCCTGGGAAAAGAGAAAGGTGGCCTACGTTTGAATGATTTGAAATGGAAAGGGGTGGCACTTGCCTCGAAATGGATTTTAAAAGCCCTTGATGTAATGAACCCTACAAAGTTTTAATAAGAAGAAAAATACTAGATTCTATACCAAAAAAGGCTAAGTAGTGGAAAAACATGTATCCTTATGATATACAGTTTGGAAACTTCAAGGTTAAACCTTTTGGGTCAAATTTTTTTGCTAGTATTTGGAGAGCCCGGGAGTGTGATAAAGACTTAATTTAGAAGAAAAATGACTTTGATGTTGATAACAAGGTTTATCATAGTTATAGATCTATATGGTGGAACTTAAATCATAAAGGTAAGCCTCTATCATTGCTTCAAGGATGCTCGAAAAAAAGGTGGAACATGTAGAGTATTGCTACTATGGACATGATATTTTGATAGAATCTAAGCTTATGCTATGGGATCTCCTAAAAAAGAAATTCAAATTAAAGGAATGCACTCAAAGGAGTTACTCTATGCTTGCTAGATGTTGGAATAATCTATGTGACTCTAAAAATAGTTCCAAAGCCTGGTGACTTCAACAATAATTTTAAATAGGTGGATAACACTCCCCTCTTGAAGGTCAAACCCCTCGATCTGTACAAATTTTGATATGAGCCTCAGGATGTCTTAGGTCATGTGAATTAAACCTGGGTTCTAAATTTGAGAAATTTTGATTGGTATGAGATTATTAAAAATTGTTGATCGAACATCATAGAACCTAAAAAATACCACTTTAAATGGCTTCTGCTCATAGGTAAATTAGTTTGGAGTCAAAACTAGCCTATTTGTAGTGTTTGTAATAGCCTCGAGAATCTTATGCATATTTTTTTAAATTATAATTTTTCTTTAAAGGTTTGGTTTATTTTTATGGGGAATATCCTAGGTTGGGACTGTAGGAACAATGTTTCCTAGTTTGAAATTTTCAGTGGCTTTATTAAAGTTCTCAGTAGTAAGTCAAATGAATTTTGGAATATATTTCTACTGAATTTTTATGTTTCATTTGGAAAAATAGAAATGAGGACATGCACCAAGGTAAGAGGAGGAGCCTTACTGAGTCTTATAATAGACTCATTTTTCTTCTTGTTTCTGAATAGGTCACCTTCACTCTAAAGATTCTTGCAGAAAGGTTCAATAAAATCCTTGATGAAGGATCGACAAGCACCCATGTAAGGAAGAAATTCAAGACGTTGATTACTGGCCTCAAGACCTAAGGAAGGTGGATGAAAAATTCAAGGGTGAATACATAGATTTCCAAAACAAATACTCTAATATGCACTAATATGAACTGAACAGAGGCAAGAAGCACATAGATATGGAAATATCAGTTGCCAATTATGATCACAGTGATTGGAAGACTTGACTTCCCCACCTATTGGTGCTTTCTCAGGGATTGTATCTTACAATCTAAGCAAGAATTACAATAGTAGTAATGTCTATACCAATAGAGTAAGAGGTGAATAGTTTCATCAAGATGGTTTCTATCATTTTGATAAACTAAGACAAAGATGATTAGTGTTTGTGAATCCTTTTTTGATGGTAGCTATTATCTAATCTTCTATAGTAATATGCATTACTGCCCCTATTTTGTACCCCGTGGGGTAGGGGTTGATATGATATTTTATCTATGATGTAATTTTAATTCTTATTTGTAATCAAATATCAATTTTAAAAAAGTGTTGTTGGCAGTTTGATGTATGGTATGGTTTGTACTAGGCCAGACATTGCCCAAGCAATGGGAGTCTTGAGTCAATTTATGTCTTATCCTAGATGGGTACATTGGGATTTAGTTAAGAGAGTGTTTATATATTTGTGAGGTAATTTTGAGTATTTCCTATATTTTCATGGTTATCCTAGTATAGCTCAACATTAAGTTACAATTCATGGATTTGTGGATTTTGATTAGGTAGGTGATATTGATAGTGGAAGATCTGCTAGTGGATATGTTCATGATGTTCAGTGGCACTTGATGGGCTTAGACATTAGTACTTTTTATATTGCTTTTCATATGCTTTCAGACACTTTACATATGTTTTCTAAGTATATTCTAGACAAACCTTCCATGATATGCTATCCTTTCATACATACTTTGCAACTTTGAACCTAGTTTGTGTAATATTTATAGTATTGCATGATTTAAACATGAGTATGTATGCATATAAATGGAATTTTGTGATGTAATTATGATGGTTAGTTGCATATGTATGTTGTGTGGACTAACCTCTCTACAACTCAACACATGGTAATAAGAATGGAGCACTTGTAGCAAGAACCAAAGCAACATAATAGGGGATTAGCGGAGTTCAAATTTCCTAAAGTGCAAGAAGTTGTGGAGCTAAACATAAGCCATCATGGAAGGAATATATCTGAAGAAGGATACTTGTTCTAGAATTATGAACATTTGCTTATGTGTCTCACATGCAAATTGTTTAATTGAGGTTCTTATTTGAATAGGTCTCTTCTTCCTTTTCAGTTAGAATGAATAAAGTCGGTCTTAATTTCATGTCCTAATATCTAGGAGTGGGATTAATGATTTCAGTTAGCTAGCAGTTTGAATAAGACTCCCCATTTTTGTATAAAGTTAGGGGATGAGTTCTTAGTAAAGTTAGTTGGTTGCTATAGTTGTTAATAGTTAGTCATTTTCTAGTTCCAAGTGATTTGAAAACATGTTAAAATGCAATTATTGAATACAATCTGCAAGAAGGATTTTGTTTGAATATCTGGTGATATGCAATGAATGGAGTTGTGTGTTACATGGATGCATAAGAATCTAAGTTAGATTTGGTTATAGTTAAGTGAGACAGTCCCCTGAGCTGGCCACTCAAGATACTACCCCTCACTTCATTTATTTACTTGTTTATTTATGCATTCCTGTTAATTTTATTTTTATTGCTTTATAAATGCCTTGCAAAGTAAAGTAGAATAACTTTTACAATTCATTACAGTAGTTGTCATTCATGAAAAAATGTGTAATTAATGAATCATAGCACTCTAGATATTATAATTGGTTATTTCATTATTTTGAATAGTTTTGGATTAATTATGTACTTGTTATTAGTAGTCACCTACAACTTATGCTGTAGGTACCCGTAGCCATTAGGTTTTGTAACTACTTTTATTGTTTTTGCAATTTTGTAAGATTCCAACAAAGTAGAATAGTCTGAATGAGTTTGCATAGGATAATCTAGGTGAAAAAGAGTCCATGAAGCCACATATAGTGCAGTACCATCATAAGTTTACACACCTTGGTTGATGATTTAATGTAGTCTTAAGCAATGTGAAGTGGACTGTTCACCCAATTAACCCTCTGAATTGAGTAAATTTTACCAAGTTTACAATACATTAGCTTAAAATCTACATTTTTGGCACCGTTGCCGGGGACGGTGCTATATTCATAGACCCATTCTTACAATTTTCATAGTTAATTTCTCTTTTCAAGCATTAGGATTGTTAGATACCATCTTTTTCAACACCGAGATACTAACATTGTGCAGGACCATTGGAATTAAAGTCATATTTCATGTATGTAGAGGCAGAGAGATTCCTTGGGTAGGTTCCTTCCCTCCACATGCCAAGAAGCTATTGCAGAAATTGGTGACCCTAGTACTCAGAGTGAAGGTACCACTGAAGAAGAAATTTCCTTTTCACCAACCTCTAGCACACATACAGAAGGGAAATACTGCACCATGGGTGATGTAGCTAATGATGATGATGCCCAACCAACATTTGGGTTTCCTATTACTAACTAGCAAAGGGCTACAGTGCTGAAGAACATTCCTCCTTCGGCCTTGCCAATTTTCTATGGGTTAATGACTGGAGAACTAGATACATTCCTCTTTGAATTTGATGTCTTTTGCAGAAGTTATGATTATAATTTTGATGCAAATAGGTTAAAGCTTTTTCCTGCCACTCTCAAAGATGCAGCTTTGAGATGGTTCATGGGATTAGGTAAAAATGTTGTTCCTGATTGGAACACGATGAAGACACTATTTTTTGGAGAAGTATTAGGACTACTGTAGAGGTCCTGACATGAGGAAGGATGATATATTTCAAATGACACAAAAGGATGATGAGCCTTTAGAAGATTATGTTGAAAGATTTTAGTTTTCTCTAAAGAAAAACCCCTAGAACAAGTTGTCAGAAGAGTCTCTCAAGTTAGTATTTTTGAGAGGGGTTAATGAAGATTTCATGGATGCATTGAAACTCATTGGTCAGGGAGATATTTCTTAGCTACCATTTTCAAACATTTTTAAGGAATGTAGGAATTATTCTAGGACCTTCACAAAAAGGCCAAGAGGAGATAGAACAACAGTTCTTGGTAAATCATCTACTAAGGTTTCAAAAGTAGAGCTGAGGAATCTGTTATCTAATATGAAAGAGGATATAATCAGTCATTTGGAAACATATTTGGATACTCTCCACATTAAGAAAAAGTGAGAGGAAGATGAGGCTATGCTCATTGAATATTTTCCAAGCTACAGACAAAGAAAAACAAATTGTAAATGCAAAAGAGTGGCTAGTATCCAACAGGATAAACTTGAAAATCCTAATTTTCAACCTATTGAAGGAGATGATGGACAATTGTTTTATATAGCACAAAGGAAACCATGGCAGTAGAGACAAGGTATGTCGCATGACCCCCTTAGCTTTAATTCATCTTTTCCTATTGGCAACCAAAACTTTTCTGCTTGGAACTCTTAGCCCTGGCAAGTAACCCAAAACTAGTGGCAGAACCCTCAATAGTGGCCACAAGCCCAACCAAATCCTTGGCCACAAAAAGAATTTCAAGGTTCCAATTATAATCCACAATGGCTAACCCAACAGAATCAGTGGCAGAAAGGTCAACAATGGCAGGAGCAAAATATGAACTACCAGCAACCCATGCTTCCTCCTACACAATAGCAACAAGCTCTAATGCCTCCATCAAACCCTGCATCCTAGCCACCCAAGCAACAAATACCTTCCCAACCTGCACCTAACCCTAACACTAAGCCTATTCAACACGCTTATATTAATGAAGCTATGAAATACCCCACTTATGGGGTAGAGGTGAGTGATGTCCACCTCAGATCAGGAAAACAACTTGCTGGACCTTCATCTCCCCAAATTACCAAAATAGAGGATGAGGAACCTATAGTTGAGGCTTCTAATAAACCATCTTTGGAGCCTAAACCAAATCAGGTACACCAAACTATCTCAAATCCCAAGCCACCTTTTCCTGAATTCCTAGCTATGCAAAAGCATCACACATAGGCTGAGACAGACCCTTTGGGACAATTGAAAGATGTGAACATCAAAATCCCACTTAGCCAAGCTATCAAAGGCATCCCTATCTATACCAAAACTGTAAGGGATTTCTATCTTAAGAAACTGGGTAGGAAAAGGAAAGATCCACAAATAGTCCATGTCTTAGGAAATCTTACATATATCATGTTGGGGAACATGTCCCTAAGTATACCAATCCTGCTAGTCTAGTTGTGGATGTTAAGATTAATGAGACCCTCATTAAAAATACTTTGATAGACTTGGGGGCAACCATCAACGTCATGCCAAAAGAAACAATTCAATTGCTTTAGTTGGTCAACCTCAGGCCCACACAAACTATTTTGCAATTAGCTGATAGGTCCATGATTAAGCCTGAGGGAATTATTGAAGACCTAATCATTGCATTAGATTCTTGGGAATACCCTGCGAACTTCATAGTACTGCAACCCAAATTCAATCTTGAATGTTACCCACTCATCCTAGGCAGGCCTTGGTTGGTAATAGCTGATGCATTCATAAGATGTAGGTCTGGTAAAATGATAATATCCAATGGGACAATTACAAAGAACTTGGTTCTTTATCCACCGACCCAACCATATGCAGACCTTGAGCACACCATGTGGCCCAATTTGGGTGAGGAGGAGGAAGATAACTATTCTCTGTAGAAATTGATGACTATAGAGTGTATCCCCTTATAGGATGACCATGATGAAGATGAGCTCATTGCTCACATAATCCAAAATGACTGTGGTAGGAGCCCGCAACAACAAGATTGCCTCATATGCCTACAAGGACCCTTGCAAAGTATTATACCTACCAATTCTACAGAAGAGATATCATAAGTATTTCATTCATTACTTCCTCAACAATGTTTACCCATCATACCAAGCCTTGATATCTCATCAGCTCAAGAGTCATCAAAGGAGTTAAAAATTATGCCAGGAAGGAAGTTAAATATCAATAATGCCTTGATAGAGGAACAATAGACTTCTCTGCAATCAGTGCTACAGGTACATCAGTTGCATATGCATGGGATTACCATGATATGAAGGGCATAGATCCTGACCTATACATGCACAATATTTACATTAATGATGGCTATAGACATATAATACAACCATAAAGATGTATGAATCCAACTCTAAGAGAGATAGTGAAAGATGAATTGCAAAAGCTTTTAGATGCAGGATTTATATACCCAATATTAGATAGTGAATGGGTTTCACCATTGGTAATAGTTCCTAAGAAAGGTGGGAAATGGAGAGTCTGTGTAGACTATAGGGAATTAAATACAACCACTAGGAAAGATAATTTTCCTCTACCCTTCATTGACCAGGTACTTGAATCACTAGCTAGGAAGAAGTATTTCTCATTTCTTGACAGTTTCAATTGTTATAACCAAATAAAGATTGCACTAGAAGATCAAGATAAGACCACATTCACCTCCCCCTGGCTACTTATGCATATTTTGTCTTACCTTTTGGTTTTTGCAATGCTCCAGCTACATTTTGGAGGGAAATACTTAGCATATTTTCTAATTATGCACATGATTGCATGGAGATATACATGGACGCTTCACCACTTATGGTGAAAGTTATGAGGAATCTCTCAGTAACCTAGAAAAAGTGTTAAAACGGTGTAACACAACCTATCACTCAACAATGAGAAGTGTTTCATGATGATGAAACAAGGAATAGTGTTAAGACACTTTATATCCAACACAACAATCTAGGTTGACCCACACAAAATTGAGATAATATCTACCTTACCTGTTCATTAGAAACAAAGAGATATTAGGAGCTTCCTTGGTCATGTAGGCTACTATAGGCGGTTAATCAAAGATTTTAGTAAGATTGTTCCACCTTTATTTGTTTTGTTGAGTAACCTGACATTGAATTTGAATGGACCTTTGAGTGTCAACACTCCTTTGAAGAACTAAAGAAAGCTTTGACTCAAGCACTAGTGTTGAGAGGACCAAATTGGACTCTCCCATTTCACATACATGCAGATGCTCCAGATTTTTCCATTGGAGCAATCTTGGGTTAGAAGGATGGAAACAAGGAGTATGCAATTTATTCTATTAACAAGAATCTTCAAGGAGCAGAATTAAACTACACTGTAACAAAAAATTAGATGCTTGTTGTTGTTTATGCTATTAATAAATTTAGACATTATATTACTGGCTATCCAATCTTTGTCCATATAGATCACATGACAATCAGGTATTTGATGAACAATCTAGTAGTTGGAGGTAGATTGGTAAGATGGCTACTTACAAGAATTTGACATTGCCATTGTAGATAAACCTAGAAAATAAAATGTGGTGGCAAATTTCCTATCAAGACTGCCAACACAATCAACTAAAGGAGTGGTGGATGATTCATTTCCTGATGAACACTTGTTTTCTTTGTAAGTACAACTACCTTGGTATTCAAATATTGCTAATTATTTGGTCACAAGGTAGATTCCACCACATTTCTCACCAAGAGAGAAGAGACAACTGGTTCACAAATGTTTTCCTTACTCTTGGATTATCTGTTTTATACAAGGCCTAATAACATCATGAGAAGATGCATTAGATAAGATGAGATTCTTGATATCACGAAAGCATGCCATGATGAGCCATGTGGAGGTCATTTTGTAGCAAAGAGAACAACTTTTAAGATCTGGTCACAACTGGCTATTATTGGCCTACTTTACATAAAGATGCTATTAAATACACCAAGAGTTGTGATAGGTGTCAAAGGATGGGAAGGCCAACAAAGAGTGATGAGATTCCTTTACAACCTCAGTTGAAATTGACACCTTTTGAAAAATGGGGTTTAGAATTCATTGGTCTAATCTCTCTTACATCCAATAACAAGGAATTTATCCTTGTTTGCATTGATTACCTGACAAAATGGGTGGAAGTCAAGGCCCTATAGTTTTCTAGAGATGGTAATGTGGCTAAGTTTTTATATGAAGATATTTTTACTAGGTATGGAGTACCTAGAGAAATAGTCATTGACCAAGGGCCCCAATTTACTTTTGATCTAATCACCAAGTTGGTTGAGGAATACCAAATCAGACATAAGAAATCAACACCCTATCATCCACAGGCTAATGGTTAAGTGGAGGTCACAAATAGGGAAATTGAAAGCATTCTCACCAATATAGTGTAGTTGCATAGGAAAGATTAGGTTTCAAGGTTACCTAAAGTAGTCTAGGCATATAGGACTACATGGAAAACAACCACTGGGCTCACACCCTATGAGTTAGTCTATGGAAAGACCACAATCCTTCCTATTGATTTTGAATACAAAACATTGAGGACATTAGTAGAGTTGGGAATGGATTTAACAGAAGAACAAAAGGAAAGGTTGCATTCTTCGAATGGGTTGGTTGAGAAGAATGGAAGCAGTCCATCATATAGAGGTAGTACAATAGCAGCAAATGAAATGACATGATCAATACATTAAAACAAAAGAGTTCACTGTGGGAGATTGGGCACTAGTATATGATTCAAGGTATAAATATCTCAAGGGAAAATTCTAGTCTAGATGGTTGGGCCCCTCTGAGATTAGCAAGGTTTACCCTAATTGAGCAGTACAGTTGCATACCATTGATGCAGTTTGATTCTCACTTCTTGTTAATGGTCATAGACTAAAGTTATACAATAAACCAATGCAACATGATGACTTCATCTTTTCATTGATCCAATAATATGGTGCTCACAGTGAACCTGAAACAAAAATTGATTCATAGAGTCTTACATTAGTAATATGGGACATACCCAACACTTATGGTGACCCAGAGATTGAGTTACACAGCTCAGTCCCTGAGCTTCCTTTACACTAATTTTTCATGTTTTTTTGCACATGCACACACAACACATTATTCATGATGAACAAATTCTACTCCAGAGGGACCTGTTCTTCAATTCATTTAGCATATATTGGGACTTGTTTTAGATGGGACCCAAAAAATAAATCTGTACAACAAAAAAGGGCTCTGTGCTTGGAGTACCCATAGAAACACCTATTGAGAGTAAGCTACAACAACTTGGAAAAATCAAATTGGTTTTCTTGTGCATTCCACCAAATATCACATGTGTCATTTATTTCCCAATAAAGTGCCCATAGCAAGTACATCTCAAATCACAACTGCCAAATTTCCATCCAATCCCATGCATTTAATGCCAATCAAATAAATTGCACACCAAGATATGTGTTCCTCAAGTTCCAAGTTGCACCGAGCGATATATAACATCACACATGTACTACATGTAACTTCTCATAATTAAACTAGAATTCTTTTTGTATTCATTATTATTCTTAAATTAAGTTATGCATGCAAAAATATTTCACCAGTACTTTCAATTATTATCCTATCACTCTTGCCAAGTCATGTATGAAGTGAGGTCACTTCTATTAAAGTTAGGGGGAGGGGTATAATAGTCATGATTTTTGATTTTTGTCACCTAAGTTTGTCATATAGCATTGTATACTGTCCTCCTAAAAATAGAAGACCTCTTTGTTATTTTTGATAATGTGATTTTTTCCCTAAAAATAAGCTATGGTACAAAGATTTGAACTTAATTGAGCTAGGAGAAAGGGGATTGTGAAGTTATAGTATTGGGTATAAGAGAAGGCATTAGAAGGATTAGTGAAATTGGAGGGTTTTAAAGGTGGCAGAGTAAAACTTTGAGCAAAATTTGAACTTTTCAAGTTTGTAAAGCATCAAGAAAATGGGAGGTGATGTTATACGGAGGGAACCATCTGCACATAAGGAAATATTAGAAGATACAATGGTTTTACCTCTCTTCACCAGAGTGGGATGGTTAGAATATTTCTTGAAGCTGATAGAGTATGATAATGAAATGGTAAGAGATTTTGTAGCTACATTGAAATATGACGAGGCAGCAGTGAGAGGGTTGGTAGTGGATGTCTCTGAAATGGAAATTGCTCAAGTCACAGGATTGCCTCGTACAGGGGTTGAATACCTAGATTGTGTAGATGCAATGGTGGCAAGGGCGGAGTTTGGTGAGCGAGGAGAAAATATAGACTCAACATCATAAGGTACCAAAAGGCTTTCCCTTCCATTCTTTTGGGGAAAATGTGTTGGTTCTATCATTAAATATCTTACTTGTGATGGCTGTCAAAACCTTTTATACACTGTGCATTTTAAGTTGTTAAATTATTTACGGCATGACAAGTTAGTAAATGTACCCAATTTCCTGTATAATATGTTGAAGAGAATGGCATCTAAATACTAGAGGAAACAAACAAACACCACACTATCTCATCATTTCTTAATAATCTTACTGGTAAAAGGAGTCTGAGAATTCAACACCCACAGGTTAATTGGGATGATTTCAAAAATTGCAAGGATATCACTAAGTTGCTTGAGGCACCTAAAGCAGAGGATGAACCTCAACTTGAGTCCAAACCAAAAATTGAACCTGAGAAAAATGAACCTAAGAGAGAAAATTCTCTTGTTACACCATTGGCTTCACCTACCCATAGCCAAAGCGGATCTAAAAATATGACATATCAGAACATAGGCTGGTGGTAACAGAAGAGTCCTCATCCTCTAAAAACCCTAAAGCCAGGGGAGGTACTGCATCAACATCTTCTACGGGAAAAAGAAGGAGAAAGGTGTTGAGAAGCAGAAGAATGTTGTAAAGAAAGGGGATGCAGAGAAGAAAAAGGGGAGTGAAAGAAAGAAAAAAAGAAAATTTACACAGGAAACTGTTACTCCCAAATGCTCAGGTAGGTTGAGAAGGAATAATGTTGAGAAAAGAAACATGAAAGAACACAAACAAGAAGAAAAGGGTGAAGGACAACAACACCATGACATGTAATGATGATAGACATAGACACATATAGAGAAAGAGATGTCCCTAAATTTTTTCCTGTTGATATTCCTAAAGATGTCAATGTGCCTATTAGGAAAAGGAGGTATATTTCTTCTTCCTCTGGTTTTGATTCAGAGGATATCTTTATTGCAAAGAAAACAAAGAGAGCATTCCCCAGTAGCCCTATTAGGAAAATCTTTTATGTTATAGGGGACGATGATGATGCTTTTAATTTTGAAAAAGAGGAAGAATTGATAGAAGACATAAATATAAGGAAAGAGCTCCAAGAAGATCTTGACAAAATAACACAATTGAAAGCAAAAGTAAAGGGATATGAGCAGAGAGACAAAGAGAAGGAGATAAGAATCCAAGAGTTGGAAGAGAAAATACAGAATTACGGTCATGGAGCTAAATTGGACTTACTAGCACAGATGGCCGAGGGAAAAATAGGAATTGAGCAGAATGTGGCATTAAATCCATAACCTCCTGTTGCAAGAACACCAACATATCAAACTACTTTGTCTTTAGGTTTTGAATATTTGAAAATCACCAACCAATTCAAACAAGAAAAAGAAAATTGGGAAAAGGAGAAACAAAATTTGAATGCATCATTGGAAAGCAATAATTTGGAACTGAGTAAATTGGAGGGGAAATTGACAGAAGTAATAGACATAGCTATTCAAATTATTAAGTGTGTACCTCCACCTAGAGTGTATGCATTATTTTTAAAAGAAAAGTTTCTTAGTTTTCAATTTAATAAGTTCATTAATGATCAACCTTTTGCTCTAAACAAGAGGCATAGCTTTCTCAGTTTCTTTAATACCGTCAATTTAGAGGAGTAAGATTAGTTGTGTGAGTATTATCTGCACAACTATGTGATGATAGAGGACACTAAATGGAATCCATTAATCTATGTTGGGGACTTGCAAGTAAGGGCCCTGACATCCAATTTTAGGAATGAGTAGCTTCAAGGAGAACTAATGGAAATATATGAAGAATAAGAGAAAACAGTGGCACTGCAACTCAAGAAGGAAGCACCACATCCCAATAGAGTCATCACTCAATGGTTGACACTTCTTTCTCACCGGGGTCCAGGAAAAATAATTGTAGACTTGAGACTTCGAGATTACAAAAGGATTCAAAATCTAGCAGTGACCATCCTCCATAACTACCTAAAACATGCTGAAAATAGGTGGAAAAACTTGACTCCAAAATTACAGAAGAAAGATCCTCCCTCTTTCCATAATTTTATGAACATGTTTGTGAGATTGTACAAGTATATCAAGGTTTCAAGAATAAGAGGAGTGGAATGGCTTCCACTTATCATCCTCCTATTATACTTCATCCAGTACTACATTGGATAGGAGAAAAGAATGACCAATGTAGGAATACAAAATTAGTTAAAATGGACAAACTTGCATGCTATAATGGTTTTTATCTCAAACAGGGACAAGGAGTCAATACAGTTATGAATCTTAGGCAAATTGCCTTGTACTGCAATCTTCTTCCCTAGGTGGTTTAGTTAAGTATTTTGCATGAGGACAATCAAAAAGATAAGTTAGGGGGAATGATGGGCTTAGACATTAGTACTTTTTCTATTACTTTTCATATGCTTTTAGACACTTTACATATGTTTTCTAAGTATCTTCCAGACAAAACTTCCATGATATGCTATCCTTTCATACATACTTTGCAACTTTGAACCTAGTTTGTGAATATGAAATATGGTGATAATATTCATAGTATTGCATGATTTAAACATGAGTATGTATGCATATTGTAGACACTGAAAAAATGTCTTGAATGATATCATACACTCGAAACAGGTTTACTAACATCATTTCCTCTTTAAACACATCCTCTTTTCACTTAATTAATTAAATTAACCTAGTTAATTTAATTAATTGCATCATTTTTATCCATTAACCTAATTTATCAATTCAGATTAATTCACCCCTTTCACGGTAACATTTCATCCCATTAAATTAAATACATCAAAATATTTAATTTAATTTCCTAAGTCATCTTATTTAATTAAATAACCCTAAGTTATTTAATTAAATATCATCTCACCTTCCCCCATTTCATTAAATCATTTAATTTATTGAATAACACTTTAATTCTTCTAATCCCCTAATTGTGCAATTAAACCTTGTTTAAATTAACAATTAAACTAATTTTTCTTCTAAAAGGGAATATTCCTTATCCCCTTTTTTGCACAATTAAAACTTTCTTTTAATTTGTAAAATACCTTTATCCTCACCCATGAGAATATTCCAAAGAATATTCTCTCTCCTCCAATCAACTCACTTGGCTTCTTGAGCAAGCTAAACCTTTAACCTTTTGAATAAGTCACCTTTGACCTATGTGAGTAGGTCAAAAGTGTGTTTGTTTGGAGCAAATGTGAGTCCTTGATTAATTTTCATCTTGCATTCTCATTCATTGATGAGAATCCATGATCCATGCCTCTTCTTTTCCTCCATCCTTGATCGTTGATTGATCTTTTCAATCTGAACCCTTCATTTCTCATTTTCTTTCCTATAAATAGGACATTATTTGGAGACAAATGGATCCATCGTTCAATTGCAAAGTCATGCTGTTGAATTCACTCACACTCACACTCTCAATTTACTCACTTTAGCTTAATTTAGTTCATTTTAGTTGCATAATAGCTTAAGATATTCATTAATGGCTTCCATGCATCCATCTTAGCTTGTTTATAAATTAGGGTTTCCATCTTTTAGCTTAGAATTAGCTTAGAAATTGCATAATTAGATAAATTTTAGCATAGAATCATGTTAATTTAGCTTGCATCATGTTTAGTTTAGCATAAATCAAGTTTTCATCCATTTATCACAATGGTTTCATCGATTCTTTTCCATAGAATTGATTGAAACAGACTCACTAATCACGGGATTGGGAAAGGGTCATTGTTCCACATCAACATGACACCAATTCCAAAATAGGATAAGTTTCAAATGGGTTAGAGTAGGAATTTAATTGTTTTAGTAGTTTGTAGTTTTCAGTTTCAATAAATGCTTAGTTTAACTTTCAATTTGAATGATCTTTTTTGTGATTGAGGTTTAGTGGCTAAGTTATGCTTTGATTCATCATGAATCAAGCGTAATCAACCCACATCGACGATCCTGCGTCCACACATATAAATGGAATTTTTTGATTTAATTATGATGGTTAGTTGCATATATATGTTGTGTGGATTAACCTCTTTGTAGCTCAACACGTGGTAATAAGAATGGAGCATTTGTAGTAAGAACTAGAGCAATGGAATAGGGGATCAGTGGAGTTCAAACTGCCTAAAGTGCAGAAAGCTGTGGAGCTGAACATAAGCCATCATGGAAGGAATAAATGCTGAAGAAGGATACTTGTTCTAGAATTCTAAACATTTGCTTATGTGTCTCACATGCAAACTATTTCATTGAAGTTCTTATTTGAATAGTTGTCTTTTTCATTTTTAGTTAGAATAAATAAAGTCGATCTTAATTTCATGTCCTAATATCTAGGAGTGGGATTAATGATTGCAGTTAGTTAGTAGTTTGAATAAAACTCTCCTCATTTTTGTATAAAGTCAGGGGATGAGTTCATAGTAAAGTTAGTTGGTTGTTATAGTTGTTAATAGTTAGTCACTTTCTAGTTCCAAGTGATCTGAAAACATGTTAAAATGCAATTATTGAATATAATCTACAAGAAAGATTTTGTTTGAATATCTGGTGATATGCAATGAATGGAGTTGTGTGTTACATGGATGCATAAGAATTTGAGTTAGATTGGGTTCTAGTTAAGTGAGATAGTCCCTTGAGTTGGCTACTCGAGGTACTGCCCCTCACTTCAATTATATACTTGTTCATTTATGCATTCCTATTAATTCTATTTTTATTGCTTTATAAATGTCTTGAAAAGTAAAGTAGAATAGCTTTTACAGTTGATTATAGTAGTTGTTGTTCATGAACATATGTGTAATTAATGAATCATAGCACTTGAGATTAGAATTGGTTATTCCATTATTTTGAATAGTTTTGGATTGATTATGTACTTACTTGTTATTAGTAGTCACCTATAGCTTATGTTGTAGGTACCCGTAGCCATTAGGTTCTATGACTACTTTTATTGTTTTTGCAATTCTGTAAGATTCCAACAAAGTAGAATAGTTTGAATGAGTTTGCATAGGATAATCTAGGTGAAGAAGAGTCCATGAAGGCACATATAGTGTAGTTCCATCATAAGTTTATGCACCTTGGTTGATGATTTAATGTAGTCTTAAGCAATGTGAAGTGGACTGTTCAGCCAGTTAACCCTATGAATTGAGTAAATTTTACCAAGTTTACAATAAGCTTAGACTCTACTTTTGGCATATGGCTTCTAGTGTTGTCATTGATGGCAACTAAAGTCATTATTCTAGCCCACAGATCATAATTTCCTCATACCAACAGACAAAGTAGAGAACATAGTATTACCGGTAGAAAGCATGAAGAATAGGGTATCTGGGTAGTTTGCCGATCTGTATGCTTCACCAGATCATCATTTTGTGTTGTGGATCCCTAGTATAGTTTATTAAGCATATATGTTACCTTATTGGTAAGTTTTGTGATGTTGCATTAATCGGTGTACGAGCTTGGAGATCCGGTAGGATGCTTTTCTATTTATTTTCTCATTGTGGCCAACTTAATGAATGTAGCATGTCACAGATGTATAAGGAGTAATTGTTTAATTGTTTCTTGTGTTGAACATTTTGTTTTGGGTCGTAGCTATAGTCTAGCCAACTTGTGTGGGTGCACATTAAAGATTGCTCATGATTTGAGCTAACATGTGAAGAATATTTTATATTTCATATTTTGCTGAAGCCGACTTGGAGCGATTGAAATCTTTGTAGTAATATATATATATATAAGTTCAAGTAATTCATTTTGCTGTGTATGTGTATGTGTATGTGTGTGTGTGCGAGTGTGTGTATAGAGTAGAGCATATGTATGTGCGAATATCAAAAGATCAGTTGAGTGAATTTTGCTTGAGCAGAAGAGGATTGTTGTGAATTAAGGTAGAGCAGAGCAAAGCTAAGTGCAGAGTCAGAAAAGAGGTCCAAAATTTGGTACATGAGCTTCACCGGAACTAAAACCAGGCATTTGTAGATGCTATCATCTTAGTTCAACATTTTTTTGTAATCCAAACATTTTGTAAGGCAGTGAGCCTTCCTTATTTTGAGCAGTGAGCTCTAGGCAGTGTGCCTGAATGCATGTGCATTCCCTTTTCTTCATACTTTTAACAAAGTATAAATTGTGGATTAACCTCCACTGTGGTTTTTCCCCTAACAAGGTTTCCATGTAAAAATCTTGGTGTTATGGTGTTTTGATTGTTTCTTTCATGTGCTTGCATGTCTATTTCAGTTTAAATGCTGTGAATGGTTTATGATCAAAATTAAAATTTAAATCTTGCTGAACACTGATTCACCCCCCCTCTTAGTGTTCCTTGAGTCCAACAATTGGTATCAGAGCAAGGTTCCTCTGCAAAAGTTTAACAACTTGAGGTGGATCTTGGAATACAATGGACTCTAGTGGTCTTCAACAATAGCTTATGGTGGCACTTGATGATCTTGATCAGTCTAAAGCAGAAGTCATGGAATTAAAAGCAAATCTTGTGGATGCCAAAAAATTCATTCAATCATTAAAGGATAAAATCAATGAGTCAAGAGAAAAGAGGAAGGAACTATGTGATCAAATGAAGCAGAAAGAAAATAAAAGCTTGGAAGATGTCCACCTGAATCAGACCCTAAGGGAAATAACTGAAGAATGTGAAAAACTTGCTAGGAATAATGCTACTCTAAAGCTTGAAATGGAATCCGTGGCGATGAAGCTAACTAAGGAGATTGAAGAAAGAAAGAAGAATGAAGAAAATCTGGCCCAGTCCTTAAAATAAAAATATGAGGAATGCAAAAGAGTTAATAGTGGATTCATTCAACTGGAAATTGAACTGCAACAATCCATAAATAATGAACAAGAGCTTGAAAGACAGATAGTTATTCTCAGAGATGAACTCACTACTAAAAATGAGTACAAGGAGAAGTTTAGGATCAGTTATGCTAAGCTTGATGAGTTGACTAAAGGATAGAAGGATGCAAATGATAAGTGAGGTCTTGGCTATGAGAAAGGTGAAAGCTTCGGGTCTGAACACAAGGATTCCTGACAAAGAAATTAGATAAAAAAGGTAGAAGATATCCGGTAAGACAACCCAATGCTCACAAGTTCAATGGTTACTACTTTTATTGTAATAAATTTGGTCATATGGCTTCTCAGTGTAGAAGTAAAATAAATTCAAGAAGTCCATCATTTCCTGGTCAGTGTTTTAGTTGCAATAAGTTTGGTCATAAGTCAATTGAATGCACAAGTATGTCTATCAGTGTAAGGAATGTTAAATGCTACACCTGTGGAAGGTTTGGGCATGTTTCTAATCAATGTAGATCAAAGGGAAATCAATGGAATGAATGGTCTAGACAAAGAAATCTTGTGTGCTACAACTGTAACAAATTTGGTCACATTGCAAGATTCTGTAGGAACAAAAATATGGATAGAAGAGGTCCGGTATATGAAGGAAGAATTTCACAGAAAGATGAAAAAGGTAAAGAGAAAGTGACTGTGGAAGAAATAAGAGATCAGATGAAGAAAACATGGATAAAGAAGAGTGAATCTGATGAAGAAAATAAGCCCATACTAGAAGTAGCCTCTGGTAATTCCTCCAGAAATTGATCTCAGGCCATTGGCCTAGGGGGAGTTTTTCAAGAAAAATATTTTATCCCCCTATCAGTAGTTGGCACCAGAATGCAGGAAATTTTTACTAGTTGTGATATCAATCTACAAATATGTCTGTGATCACTTATGCAGAAAACCAAGATCTGGAAGGTCCGCAGATGAATTCTTCTCTTGCTGTCTGAGAAAACAGAGTTACCGAAACTCCTAGGGAAAAACATTTAATGTAGAAAAAAAGTTAGGTGCGTAAGTTATAAAAGGGTACTTGGAACCCTCATTTGTCACCTTGCATTGAAGAAGAATAGAAGGAGAACCTTTGCAACAAAATTTTGAAGGAGTCAAGTCAATTCGACAACAAATTCATCAGGTATTTCAGTTGCTTGTAGAATTTTGAATTTTGTGCTCGGTAGAAAAACTTGTTCGGTACAGAAAGAAAAATGAAGCAAATCAAAGAATTGTGAATCTAGATGAATTTAGTAGTAGAAAGATCAGGGATGTGAGAAATATGTTTCTAGCTAATGAATTGAAGTGGCTTGAAGGTGCGAAACACAAAAGTTTGGACATTTGGAATGAGTTTCCTTATTTTGTCAATGCATAAGTTGTTAGGTTTATCCTGAACAGATTGAATGAGGATACTCTTATTTTGGATGAACCCTATCTCATTTCAAAAGAAGTGATTAGGAATTTAAATGGATTATGCAATGTTGGGGATATTCCAAAAAATAAGTCAATTTAGAACAAGGAAGTCGAAACCCTAACCGGAGTGACATGAGATCAAAGGGCTCTAGTAATTTCGACAATCAAAGATCTAATAACAAGATACATTGTGCATGGAATTTCATACAAAATTTTCTTCAAAAATAGGGAAGGCACAACCTTGGTAGGTGCAATTTACATATCTCATAAAATGATAATGGAGGATCAAGACTTTGACTTGTGCAGTTTGCTAAAAGATCAATTGATGGAAAATGTGCAATTGACAAAGGATGCATACTACCCCTTCAGGTTTGGTACTTTGATCATATATATCATGATGTATTTTCTGAATTGCTTGCCTCATAATGATAATTTTGTATGGAAGGAAAATGAGCTGGTTTGTAAGCAAATTTTTGAACATTCTAATACTCTGGAAAATTGTGAGCAAGTTTATGAAAATTTCTTTAGAGAATTGCTGGGAAAGTTTGGAGTAGTTAGCATTTCCATTCGGGTAAAAGCACTTGAAGTTGGATCATCTTTCGGTAAAATAGAAAGGAAGTAGAAAAGGGCACTAGAATTTGTTGATGACACTCCTCCAACACACAAGTCTCCAAAATCTGAAGGAAAAGGTAAAGAATAGATAATTGTGGATATACTAGATGAAGATTCTGATGATTACACTCCAAGGGATGACCTAAAATCAGTTGAACCGGATTAAGAAATGGCAAAAGGATGTGAAGAAGAAGGTGCTTTATTCAAAACAAAGATACTGCAGATTGTTCAAGAAAAAGATGGGATGTAGAAGATTGCTGATATATGGTTAGACATACCCTCATATGAGCAGGACTTGATTGAGATCACTCTAGGTAGTTACTTTGTGCATAACAACATTGGATTGGAAATTTTGCAGAATGTACTTCTTGAAGAGTTGATTGAATGTATTAGGGAAACTATGGCCTCTAAGTCTTAGGACAGGAAAGAGGAAGAAATAATTCTTCATTTGAAGGAGCAGTTCAGGCTATCCCTTACCAGATTAAAAAGGAAAATGAATGTGTTGAGGCAATGTATAAACTCAACAAATAACATCTACAATTATGGTCTTCGTTGGCCTCATGTAGTTGGGAAATACAAGGACAAGCTGGAGTAGATTGAAAGTGAGTTGAACCAAATTGGTCAAGATTATAACATGTTTCAGGACTAGGAAGGTACAGTAAAGAAAAGGATTCATGAGTTGCAGACTAAGCATGCAAAAGTTCACTTTTCCAAAAACACCCTTGTGGACACTTTTTGGAAAGTGAAGGATTTAACTGAATGCAGATTGGAGCAACTAATTGAGGTTCCGAGGAAAGGAGAAAAGTTCGAAGAAGCAATTACAATTCTGGAATCCCTCATCCAAATCATCAACCAGACATCAGAAAACAACAACTTGATCATAATAATTGGGATTGCAGTAGATGCTTGGAAGAAATTTCTTTTGAAAATGAAAGATAAGTATAAAATCATTCTCTAACTTGTGTAGTAGTTGTAGTTCTTCAAATTTTGATCCTATTTCTAATTAGCAAAGAGGGAGAGAGAGAAAGCAGTGAAATTTTTTCATTGATGTCAAAGGGGGAGAGAGTGCTATGAAAAATACCTTGTCATTCCAAGGGGTAGCAGTGTTTTGAAATTTTGAGTTTTGGCAGCGTATCTCATGGTTTCGACACTTTCATTTTTCACTAAGTGTTACCATCAATGCCAAAGGAGGAGATTGTTGGCATATGGATTCTAGTGTTGTCATTGATGACAAATGAAGTCATTATACCAGTCCGCAGATCAAAATTTTCTCATACCGGCAGGTAAAGTAGAGAACAAAGTATTACCAGTAGAAAGCATGAAGAACAGGGTATCCAGGTAGTTTTTCAATCTGTATGCTTCACCGGATCATCATTTTGTGTTGTGGATCCCCAAGATAGTTTGTTAAGCATATATGTTACCTTATTGGTAAGTTTTGTGATGTTACATTAATCGGTGTACAAGCTTGGAGATCCGAAATGATGTTTTTCTATTTATTTGCTCATTGTGGCTGACTTAATGAATGTAGCATGTCGCAGATGTATAAGGATTAATTGTTTAATTGTTTCTTGTGTTGAAAATTTTGTTTTGGGTCATAGATATAGTCTATCTGACTTGTGTGGGTGCACATTAAAGATTTCTCATGATTTGAGCCGACATGTGAAGAATATTTTGTATTTCATATTTTGCTGAAGCTGAATTGGAGCAATTGAAATCTTTGTAGCGGATATATATATAAAATTTTGAGTAATTCATTTTGGTGTGTATGTGTATGTGTATGTGTGTGTGCGTGAGTGTGTGTATAGAGCAGAGTAGATGTATGTGTGAATATTAGAAGATCAGTTGAGTGAATTTTGCTTGAGCAGAAGAGGATTGTTGTGAATTAAGGTAGAGCAGAGCAGACGAGAGGTCCAAAATTTGGTACATGAGCTTCATCGGAACTGAAACCAGGCATTTGTAGATGCTATCTTCTAGGTTCAACATTTTTTAAGGCAGTGAGCCTTCCTTATTTTGAGTAGTGAGCTCTAGGAAGTGTTCCTGAATGCATGTGCATTCCCTTTTCTTCATACTTTTAACAGAGTATAAATTGTGGATTAACCTCCATCGTGGTTTTTCCCCTAACAGGGTTTCCACGTAAAAATATTGGTGTTATGGTGTTCTGATTGTTTCTTTCATGTGCTTGCATGTCTATTTCAGTTTAAATGATGTGAATGGTTTATGATCATAATTAAAATTTAAATCTTGTTGAACACTGATTCACCCCCCCTCTCAGTGTTCCTTGAGTCCAACATCTACAACACTATTAGTTGGATGAATAAGCAACAAATTGTAGTCAATTTTCCATGACAAAATAAAAATATATGGTAGCTACTCATGTTTGTAAGGAAGCCATTTGGCTTAGGAGACTGTGTTCAAATATTGGGATTGATGCAAGGATGATCATTATCTATTGGGACAATTAGAGTGCCATATGTTGGGCGAAAAATGCTACCTTCCATGCTAGAACAAAGCATATTAATGGTCAATTCCATTTTGTCTATGACATGGTGGAAGATGAGGTCAAATTGGAAAAAGTTGACACTTTGATGAATGTTATAGTTACATTGACTAAGCCTGTGAGCACGTACAAATTCAGATGGTATTTTGAGTCTATGGGCCTTACGACCCCTAGTAGTTGATTTCTTGTTGGTTCTTGAAAGGTCTTTAGTAAGTGGGAGAATAGTGGGATTAGGGTGTCTCGACCTTTGCAAGTATTAACATTTATTTATTTGTTTAATTATTCATTTATGACTACTATGTCATGACACTTTATGGGACCTATCGAGTGAGGTGGAATCCTACATGGAAAAAGATTGGTATGACATGAAGCACAATTTGTGGAAGTAGTAATTCCATTTGGTGGAACCCACTATAAAGAAAATTTCATGGCATGTGTTATAAGTTGTAAGATTTATGTCTATGATGAATTATGATAGTTGCTATGCCAGGTTATGAAGAGTGGAAGTCTATTACACATGAAAAGTATATGAAAAGTGGTCTCCATATGATGAAGGAACCTATGCATACAAGGTATTTGTATGAATGTAGGCACATTGCATGTTTCAGGGGTCTTATGCATGAGGAGAAAGGAATTGAGAATAAGAAAAGCTATGATAGGTGGATTTTGATTATGGTAGTTTTTTACACATAAGGTTGTTGCATGAATGCATGCAAGTTTTGGATTCTTTCCATGTGGATATCCTAAGAATCCACCTTAATATGTCTTCTTCATTGTATCATAATATGTATTTGATGCTTAGGCATTTTACAATGAAGAGTTTTTATAGTTTTTTGTAGGTCTCACTATGCTACAAGAATCATTCCAAAATTATTGTCATTGTTAAATACTCCTATTAATGAGCTTGGAATTGATATTTTATTGTAACTACATTTGATTATTGATAATAAAAAGGTTTGTTCTTTTGGAGGGTGTGTATATACGATGTTATTTTTTATTAATGTTTAGCATATTGTTTATGTTATTTTGAACGCGCATATTCATACTATAATTGTTAATGGTTTTAATAAAAAATACACTCTCTCCCACTTATATTGATGTATTAATTTGTTTCTACTCATCCGAATTCCTTTCAATTCCTATAATAGTAATTTGAGTCACTTATAGTTGTTTCTTTATGCAGCCTATAATAGTTATCTTCCTTTAGAGATTGTGATTTAAAATTTCCATTTGGGAGCCTTTAATGTTTCAAATGAGTTATTTGATTATGTGGAGGACACAAATGATCTTAAATTAAGAGATACTCATCACAATGCCATGTGTTGGTTTGGATCACTTACATTGGGAAATTTGGTAGTGATGTGATATTGTGCCATGGGGGACTTTTGAGTTTACCTATTTGTAGTCTCTACATGGTATAGGTGCTCTAATGAGCACATATGTCCTTTGGAGGAAGATGATATTTGGAAAGGAATATATAAATATTGACCTCATGGAGAGTTCCTAGATTATGCACTAATCATGTAGAGGAAAATTAGGGGGTGGTTTGAGGTAATATTCTACTTGCGTGCCATGATCATTTTTCTTGGATACTTTTAGAGCATACAATTTTACTATTAGATTTTAACATGAGATTCAATTAGTTGTGAACCCATTAATAATATTTAAATTTTGTGAGGATGTAGATCTATTATTTATGGGGATTGTGTGTTGGAATGGTGAATCTTTTTTGAGGTTTTAGTAGAAATACTGAGGACTCTTCATCTAGAGCTCTATGTGAGTTCAACATGGACTTGATGAGGAGATTGTTCATGCAAAATCTGTGGCTTAGTCATCTTAGGAGGAGCAATTTGATTCTCCACTCTCTATCCACTTGGTAGAAAATTATCTAAGAGGTATTACCTACCTAGTATGTAGATGTTTTATATAAGTTATGTTCTTTTGTTTTTTTCATGAGAATGAGCCTTGAGTTGTGTATGTCAATTTTGGAGAGATTATTTGAGAATTACATGGCATTGTGACTTTTTTATTTATTTTATCATGGGAGTCAGCTCTAAAGTGTCCTCTAGACTTATATTTGGAGTGGGAGTGTGATCTAAATTAGGACTAAACTTTATAATAAGACTAGGCTCTAGAATATGATTGTGCTTCAAAGTAGGACTATGCTCCAAAGTGTGCTATGGAGTTTTGGTTATGAGTGCAAATAATGGTTTTGAGAATATTCCTTGGTGATGGGAATTATTTTTAGTTTAATATTCCTTCACTTGAGAATCTTACATCCTTATTAGTTTATATATTAAATTCATTAGATTTTGATAGTCCATGCTAATATCGAATAATGCTTTTGGATTAAATTGTGTTTACAATTTTTGGTATCAATTGTAAAAATAATTTAATCCAAAAATATTATTTAATATCCATGCTATTTTATTGATTTATTGATATGGTGTTTGACCTTTGGTTTTGATTATTGGATGTTGTTAAGGATTTTCTATTTGGATTTTTGGAAGTGAGGATCTTACTTTTTAAAACTTGAGCACTCAACAGTGTTGGTAGAAGCACATGGTATGCCATATAGTTTATAAATTCTCTCACTATAGTTTATTGTTTCTTCTTGGAGGTTTATATTTTTGTGATGGGGAGAACTTGGGAGAGTTAGGGAGATTATGGGTGAGAGAGTGATAAAAACTATAGGATTAAGTATGCCCTATTTTGCAGAAGTTTGGTCAAAATTTATAGATCATTATTTATGTTATTCAATATTAGTTTTGATGACATGAGCCACTCCCTTTGTGAGAGTGTTGATTGGGTGGAATTTGTATTTCTTTGGTTGGAACTAGAAAAAATATTTCCCATGTAGTGGGATTTCTATGAGCTATACATTCTTGGTGGATAGGTTAGATTGTGGTATCAAGGGTCTTTATGTTTTAGCATATTGGTGTGCTTATTACCATGGGAGATGATAGTGTATATATAGGGATAAGAGATACAATGTGGTTTGAGTATGTCAAGAGTAGAAGCTCTATTAGCATGGCCATTATTTTGACTAAACTATAGTATGTAGTGTATACATGAGTATTTTTTAGAAGAGACTAAAATTTGTGGGTATGTGTTTTGATAATGAGTTGAGGCTGGTTATGTAAAGAGTGTGCTCCAAATTTATGGATCTAGAGTACTTTTGGAGTTGGTTGTCATGGATTCATATTGTGATCTTGAGTTAGCTTAGAGGATCCTCAAAAGTTGACTATTACATATGATTATATGAAGATGGTGAACATAGTGAAGTTTGGTTGAGATAGCATTGTGATACCCTTGTTGGTTCATAAATTTTTTGGGGTTTCCCTTTTTATCTTGTAAGGTATAAAAGTGGAAAATGTTTGGATTATATGTGTGATACACCTTGCAAGTATTAATGATCAAAATATTTGTTTATTTTTATTTAATAATTATTTTATCCTCATTTGTAGAATGGGGTGTCTCACTTATGACTTGGCCATTATTCCATGTGTATGCCTTTGTATGATGTGTATGTAAAAATTTGTAGGATAATCTAATGTTATTATTCCATTTTAAAATGTGGGAGTTACTTATGAAGGATTCTATTCTATGGTGCATATGAGAGCATGTACGAGGTGAATTACAAAGTGGACCAAGAATCTTAACTAGCATTATGATAGTCTATGATGCATGTAATAAAAAATATTTGAATGGGATAATAAAGCCAAAATGGGGTGCCAAAGTTGGTGGGTGGAATATGAAAATTTTATGACATATTATAACATAACTATTTTAGCTTGTTGGACCCATTATGAAAAGGATACATTGGAATTTGGGCAATGGATTTTGGGCTTCATTCTTCCCTTAGATGGCTCATGGTTTTCCAAAACCTCTTGTAGTTTCCTTGTTGGTGTTTTTCTATTTATTTGGGTGCTTGAGTTGATATTTTTTAAGAGTTCTCATTGCAAGATTATGTTGTTAGATTTCCTTTAAAGGAGCAAGACAATTTTCTCCATGTTAAGGCAAGATCTTGGAAGTGTATTATAAATATTATGTGTTATTGAATAATAAAATGGTTATGTGGTTTGGAGAGTGAGATTTATTATCCAAAATAATTTTCCCCAAGTATTTCATTCTTTCTTCTCATTTGTTTATGATTCTTCTTTTCTTCTTAATTCTTCTTCTTAAAAAGTGATAATTTACTATCATCATATTGTTGAAATTTTCATAGATTTAAGATATACCTTTCTTTCCTCTAAGGGTTAATGTGGGGAATAATTTTGTGCCTTGATTCAATTGGAAGTTTGGGGAGATTGTTGGAAGAATGTCATTGATGATGTTGTTTGGCAACATGAGAATGGAAGTTATGTAATGATATGTTGTAGTGTTGTCATTGATATCAAAATTGTAACTTATGTGTATATTTTTAGTTGTAGATCATTTTGTTCAGTTCTAATATGTTTTTGAGTTCTTGAGGAAGACATCTTTGGAAGATAGTTTGATCTAGAAAAGTAAGTTGTGTGGGAAATTGACTAAGTGTTAATTCAGCTAATTTAGGGTGATAATGCATCTATTTTTGGGTCCGAACCACTCTACAAATGAAGGTTTCACTCTGTAGTTCTAACATTATTTTTGTGGATGTTATATGTATTTGATTTCAAGATTTCATCATGTTTTTACAAATGGATTGAAAGTTATGAGTAACAAAAGTTCGGCCTGGCAAATTACAGTTATTCTCTATACAATGTAGTTGTGTGGGAGATCCTGCACTCCTTCGCGGATGAGTCTTTGGCTTTGCACTTTTGAGGATAAGTTTTCAGATGGTAGTAGAGTATGAATTCATGTTGGAATTGAGTTTTGAGGTCCACGTTTTGAGATGTGGATACACAGTTGAAAGTTTTTTCTATTAGGTTTTATGTCATGCCAACCTAACAAGTTTAAAGGTATGCGAAGGATAAATAAGTGTTGTAGTATTATGTGGGATCTATTATAGGTCCATTCCAACCTATTTTAAGTTATTTTAAAGTTTGAATCTTAGCACAAGATATATATGAAATTTTTGGAGCTGAGAAGTTATATTTTGGGTTTTATATCTAATTAAGCCGACCTAATTGATGTTAGAGTTGAAGCGAATATATATGTTAGATACTTTTGGTATTTTGATTTATGGAATGAACATATGATGTGTGATGAAAAGATTCTACATGAAAATATTATCAGATTAGTGTGAAGTTAAGTTGTGAATGTTGAGTTGAAGATCAAAGTTATGCGAATGGAGAACAAAGCAGAGTGTTAGACTTGATTCAGATGAAGTGTGTAAAATCAGTTTATTAAGTTTCATTGGATATGTATTTCATCCATAGAAAAGATGCAATCGTAACAGTTCAAAATAGGCTATGAGCCATCATCTCTCCTATATTTTTCTCTATGGATAGTGAGTCCACCTGTAGTGAGAAATTCTATAAATATACTATAACTGATTATAATATATTATGAGCTAATCCTCACCACATTTTTTCCCATTTTGGGTTTTGCATAAAAAATCTTAGTGTTCATGTGTTATGTGATGTTGTGAATGTTTCATGCTTTCTTTCTTCATTACAGTTGAATATGCTTTGGTTATTGTATGTTTAATGTTTGAATAGTTTAAGAGAATATTGATTCAACCCCTTCTCATTATTCTGGGTTTTCAACAATTGATATCAAAGCTTGGTTCCTTGGAAGAAGCTTAAACACTTGGGGAAGGTATTGGAGGTTGAACACATGGCTGATAGAAAATTTCCTTTTCCTCTGGAAGAGATTCTAATAGTTGGAATCATAGAAGAAGATTGCATGCTTGAAAAAGATAGAGATTCAAAGTTGCCCTTGAAGATCTTGAAAAAACCGAAGATGAAAACATAGATCTGAAAGAAAATATCAAAGAAGCAAATGAATGCATCAAAAAATTGAGAGAGAAAATTAAGAATTTCATAGAAAGGAATAAGGAAGTCAGTGAACAATTAAAGTAAGCAAATGAATCCATCATTGGTATGAAAGTGCAAGTTGAAGAAAAGAAAAGAATTGAAGAATTCTTGAATACAACGGTAAAAAGAAAATGAGAGGAATGTACAAGGATTGAGAAATAAGTGGTAAATCTAAGATTAGATTTGGAGAAAGCAAGAAGTCATGAAGACAAATTCAAAATGAGTGCTACAAAGCTTGATGAAATGATTGCAAATCAGAAAGGATAAAAAATAAAGGTGGATTAGGGTTTGAGATAAGAGAAAGTTCAAAGTCAGATCAAACATCAAACATTGAAAATGAGATTTAAGATAAGAAGAATAATGGCAAGATCTGAAATCAAAGAAATGAAGCTAGGAGACCACCGATCAGACAACCAAATGCACAAAGGTACCCATATTTCAATGGATTTTGTTATTCTTGCAATAAATTTAGACATAAGGTAATGGAATATAGAAGTAGAATGAATCAGAATGTCCCATACTTTTCTAGTCAATTTTTTACATGCAATAGATTTGGTCATAAAGCTAGTGAATGCATAAGTCAAATGATGAATGGCTATAACAATGGTAGAATGATTCAATCTTTCAATGGCTACTGCTATACATGCTATGGATTTGGACACAAAGCTAATAAATGCAAATATAGAGTGAATGAATGGAATATTATTTAGAAGAATGTTGTATGCTACTATTGCAATAGACCTAGATATATTGCTAAGTTTTGCAGGAGTAGAAATAAAAGGAAAGACAATCCGGTAAAGAGAAATGGACCGGTTAAAAAGGTCCAAATCTAGTAGAAACAAAGAAGGAAATGGAAAAGATTTGAAGAAAGAAGAAAGAGACAAAAGTCAAGGAAGAATCTGTACCATCCTCTAGTGCAAATTTATCCTCTAGAAACTAAGCTAATAGCTATGGCTTAGGGGGAGCTTTAATGAAAATATTTTGTCCCTCACCAAAGAAAAGGTGTTGATGCCTTAGCAGAAAGATATATGATGAAGATCAACATGCTTGATCTATTGGTGAAGATTATGAAAGAAAACATCTTAATGCAAAAGTTTACTGAGCTTCAAAAGTTGACTATGCACACGATAAAGGGTTGACAACTTTATTTTTTGAACCATTCAATGCAAAATTAGGTCAAATAAAAGGATTATAAGTGATTTCACTAAGGTAAATTCATTTCACAAAGGCATTCGAGAAGGAGCAGAGCAGCGAGGAAAGAATTTAAAGTGTTCAAGGCAAATTGAGATTCAGTGCATTGAAACCCTAGTTTGGAAAGTGAAGAAAAAGGTATTTTCAAATCTGTTTACCCTAGTTTTCAAAGAAATTTGTTTGAAAATAATTTTGAATCTATTTTGCAAAGGCTACATTAAGGGTTATCGAGGTAACAAAGAAACCACAACCTAAGTTCAAGAAATATCTTGCAAAATCTATAGAAGATGACCCGTTAGGTGCATTTTCTCATATTTTGTATGGGGTTTTTCCGATTGAGAACATTAAGATCTATATTCACGGGAAAATGGATGAATACCCTCACATTAAGCTAGGAGATTTATGGGAAAATGAGCTAACTATAGAATGTTTCACCCTAAAACTAGAATATAAAAACCTAGTTGCTAAGAAACTAGATGAATGAAAATGGTTTGCAAAATTTTGCTATGAGAACATTTGGGTTAGAATGACACTTAGTAAAATTCATGATCAATTTGTTTGGACTGATATGCCCAACCTGATAACTAAGAAAGTAATAAGAGAGGTTATTGGTCTATGCTCCACCAAACTTGTTGGACTGTTTTGAAATCTGTCAAAAATGAACTGGTTATGGAACTTATTGGTGCTAATTATGACAAGAGAGCCCTAACCATTAATACTATAAAAAATCCTATTGTTAGGTATGTTGCAATGGTTATTGCATATAAGATCTATTTTACTAACAGGGAAAATTCAATATCTGCCATGGTAATTAATGTGGCATACAAAATGGTTGAAAAGGGTGTAGATTATGATCTTTGTGAGTTGCTTAGGCAAGAATTGATGGAGAACCTGAAGCAAACAAAGAAGTATGAATTTAAATATGGAACTTTGGTTATGTGTTTGCTATTTTATTTCTTGAGGGAGCTTCCTGGAACTTGAAGTGTATCCTGAATAAAAGGAAGACCGATTTCCCATCAGATTGTAGATTTCATGAGAAGTCTTGGATATGTTAAAGCACAAGATGATGCTCTTGTTGATTTCTTTGTAGTATTTCAAAGGATAATGCATGAAAGAGAAAGAATCCCAAGGAAAATAGTTGTAAAATACAAGAATGACATCACATTTTTGGTGTCTACAGAAAGATGTATCATGGAGGCAGTGGAACGAAGAACTGTATGGGTTCCTAAATTAGGATATGAGGTTACAAAGGCATATCTTGTTGGTTTTTCTAATGTTTTGATGAAGAGTCCTAAGGACACATCAAAGGACAAATATGTCACATATGCAAGGAGAATTCCATGGAGGTGCATGTGGAACAAAAGAAACTAGTAATTTAGAAAAAGGTTAGGAAAATGGTGGAAGATATTATAGAGGAAATGGGTGTGTCAAGAGAACAAATGTAACACTTAAGAGAAGAAAAGGATAAAGGAGAATCAAGTGGTTCAAGAGAAACCATAAGAAGATCCAGTAGAACAGATACCACTCCTCCCAATATCCATAAGTCCTCAGGGACTATACCATCTGTTGGAGAAAAAGAGGAAGACAATTGTGAGTCCTCTAGTAAGGGAGAAATCCCCTCTCGTTGTGCAGACCACAAGAGTTGAGAAGAAGAAAACTGCTGCTGCTACACCACCTGCTGCCCCTACTAGAAGAAGAGTAAAGAAAAAGGAAATGAGAGATAATGGTATAGGAATCAATGTAGTAGAAGAAGAAAATAAATGGAAGAAGAAGGACTACAGTTGGTCCGTAGGAGAAGAAGTGATGCTTCACAAGGTGAAGCTAGTACAAAAAGAAGAAGGTTTGATATTGTTGACACCGAGAGTGAAGAGGAGATAGAAAAGGAAAAGGAAGAATTTATGATACACATGAGGGAAAAGAAGAAGGAAGACAAGAAGGATTCTCCGAAGAAGAAGAAAGGAAAATAAATAAAGAAGACTTTGGATAAAAGAAAAGAAAAGGAACAAACAAAACTGGTAAGGCCTCACTCACCTATGAAATTAGAGGCATTATTTAATAGTATTTTATAGAATGAAATTTTGGGAGAGATTGCAACTCTCTACAAAGATGCAAATGAGGTGGATAAGACCACCAATATTGAATCCATTATCAAATATATTGTTGTGCTTGAGGTTAATATGAGGAATATCAAGAAAAATATTCTTATAGACTTATGGAACATTTTTTTAGAGAGAAGGAAAGAAGCTATAAAAAAAGAAGAAAGGCTTAAGGAAAAAGAATTAGAAAGAATAAGTGCTCCTCTTTCCAAGGATGACAAAAAATTTGTCCACAATATTCAAAAAGAAGATAAGGACAAAGCAAAGGGTGACTAACCTTATGGGAAAAGATCAAAGTGATCTTGAAAGGCTTAGGAAGGAAAGTAATGAAAAAGTTGAGGAGATTGCACAAAAACTAAGAATGATACCAGAAGATAGGGAATAAGTGAACATTCAAACTATTGCTCTGGAACAAGAAATTGAAGATGTGCAAATATATGACACTCAACATGAGCATGGCACAAATGAAGAAGTTGCACTAGACAACACTCCTTTGGAAGTGGAGGGCATGAAAAAAACAAATATTGAGGATGCAGTGATCAAAGAAGATATTGCAAAGGAAAACATCACTCCTCCTATGGTACAAGAAGAAGTTACTCCTTTGGTCATCACAAAAATACTACAGAGGAAGATCTAAATAAAGATGATAATAAAGAGAATGATGATGCAAAAAAAGAACGTGAAAAGGAAGGTGAAGACAAGAATAAGGATGCATCTAAAGATGCACAAATAGAAAAAGAAGAGCCAATAGAATTCAGAAATGGTGAAGAAAAGGATCCAAAGGGAAAGGCTATGGAGACAACAAAGGTTTTTGGTGAATATTCTGACTCCTCTAGAGATTCCTTGAAAAATCTATTGAGTATGCAACCAAAGTTACAACCTGTTGTATCATCACAACTACCACAATTGCTGATGCAACAAGGTAGTTTTTATTTGGATAATATCTCTCCCCTTCACAAGTTACAAATGGGAGATGTATTTCGTGCATCCGCAGGAAAGGAGATCATTGAGACACACCAGAAGAATGGTGAACTGATGGAAGAAGCAGTGAAAACACTACAAGAAACCACACCCAATGCAAATATTGACACATCACTAATTGGTATGGAAAATTTGAAACTACTAATTGATTATTTTAAGGTTTATGCATTCAAACTAAAAGAAGAAGCAGAGAAAGAAGTGGAAAAGAGAATCAATGGTAAGAAAATGTTAGAAATAACTAAGAAATGTGCCATTGCACATAAAAAGTTTTCAAATTTGTTGAAGGATGCACAAGGGCACACAAATGAGGCAAATGATCTATATCAATATGGCATGAAGTGGCCTTGAGCCACATAGAGTATAAGGAAGGAGATGGACTCTATTGAGTCTCAAATCAATACTACCTCAAGTGCCTATGATCTGGTGGTTGACCTTACCAGAGAAACAAGTAATATAATAGAAGATATGCACAAGAAATTCTTTCAACCGCAAGCCCAAAAAGAACACATCATCCTGCAGTTTGGGGAAATAAGGGACTTGGTCAATCCCAAAATCCTACTTGTTTCAAAATCTCTTTTGAGTGAAGACAAGTCCAAGAAGATGAATTTGGTACCTGACACTTTGAAAGAGGGAGAAGAGTCGCTTATGGAGTTTGAAACATAATGTAGATTACTTGTGGCAGCCAAGAAATATTGGGAAGAAGGTAGGCCAACATGGTAGGCCCATTTGCAAAAGTTGTAGGTGCCAACCACCTTCGGTTGACATATTTATCATTTTTTATGCATTTCAGTGTTTAAGTTCAGATTCTTTGTACATATATGTAGACTATATATTGCTGTTTCTAGTACAATTTTTGGTTTTTGCTCCAGTACATGACTCAGGGGAGTTAATCCACTCATTTCAGTTTGTATATTTGCTTACATTTCTTAAGGGGAGTTCCTGTGAAAGTCATAATTGTTGTATAGGCACCCTTTACCCTTGATGTCAAAGGGAGAGAATAGTTTGGAGAATGTTTTGATGAAGGCTTTTGGCATGTTGCCATTAATGATAAAGGGGGAGATTGATGGAAGTTTGAGGAGATTGCTGGAAGAATGTCATTGATGATGTTGTTTGGCAACATGAGCATGGAAGGTATATAACCGCAATATTGTCATTGATACATCAACATTGTAAATTATGTGAATATTTTTAGTTTCAGACCATTCTGATAAGTTCTAACAAGTTTTGAGTTGTTGAGGAAGACATCTTTGCAAGATGGTTTGATTCAGAAAAAGTAAGTTGTGTGGAAAATTGACTAAGTGTCAATTCGGCTAATTCAGGATAAAAGTGCATCTATTTTTTGGTTCATACCACTCCACAAATGAAGGTTTCACTTTGTGCTTCTAACATTATTTTGGTAGATGTTAGATGTATTTGATTCCAAGCTTTCATCATGTTTTGACAAGTGGATTGAAAGTTATGAGTAACAAAAGTTCAACCTGGAAAATTACAGTTATTCTTTGTATAGTGTAGTTGTGTGGGAGATTCCACACTCCTTTGTGGATGAGTCTTTGGCTTTACGTTTTTGAGGATAATTTTCTAGATGGTAGTAGAGTATGAATGCAAGTTGGCATTGAGTTTTGAGCTCCACATGTCAAGATGTGGATACATAGTTGAAAGTTTTTGCTATTAGGTCTTATGTCGTGCCAACCTAACAAATTTGAAGGTATACAAAGGATAAATAAGTGTTTTAGTATTATGTGGGATCTATTATAGGCCCTTGCTGACCTATTTTAAGTTAGTTTGAAGATTGAATCTTAGTGTGAGATATGTATGGAAGTTTTGGAGCTAACAAGTTATATTTTGGGTGTTACATCTAATTAGGCTGACTGAATTGATGTTAGAGTTGACACAAATATATATGTTATATCCTTTTGGTGTTTTGATGTATGTAATGAACATATGATGTGTTTTTTGAAGATTCTACATGTGACTATTATCAGAGCAATGCAAATTTAAGTTGTGAATATTGAGTTGAAGATTAGAGTTATGCGAATGTAGAACAAAGCAGAGTGTTAGATCTGATTCATATGAAGTGTGTAAAATTAGTTTATTGAGCTTCATTGGAATTTTATTTCATGCATATGAAAGGTACAATTTGTGGACAAAGATTTTGTCACCCTAATGCTTTTTTTCACTTCTAGGGGTTTCCACCTAAAAGGAGAAAGATGGGCTAAAATGGGCAATGTCCCCACTCAAAAATAATGTAAATATGGACAAAATATGCCTAGATGCATTGTCTAAATGTAATAAACTGATAAAATAAATGACTTATTAATGCTAAACCTAAGAAATGCAAGTTGTTTGAAAACACACTGTGATATGCAGAAAGATGGATTAAATGCAATCAAGAATAAGATAAAGATGATAAATAGAAATTATGAACTTGGAAACTGATGAAGACTAAAATGTAGACTACAAATGTCTCAGAAATTCTAGAAAATCTGATTTTCTAGCCAACTGGGACACTTACGCCAAGTTGGGCGACTTAGTCCCAGATTAGGGAAACTACTCAGGAACCCGTTTATGCCAAATGGGTATCCAGATCTATAAATTTTTTTGAGAAACTAGTGCAGTGGGACTAAGTCGCCATTGTTGGTGACTTAGTCCACTTTAGATTTTCTGCAAATCTGAAAGTGGAAACGAAAGCCCTCAGTTTGCACTTTATTTTTTGATGGAAACTCGAATCCAATTATGCGGAAACACCTACAAAACATAGTATAATTTGGTTTCTAATGGGGGGTTCTCCTTGGTAAAACCCCTAGTTGGTATTTAAACCTTGGAATAGATAATGAAATCTGCATAAAACCCTATCCCTAAGTGTGTCTAAGACTAGGAAGTCTAAAAATAAGATGCAACCCTATTCTAGCATGCAAGAATAAGATCATAAATGAAACTGGAGAGATGCAAGAATCATTCCAAGAGACCCTAAATCACATTAGAAATGAATCTTAAGAACATGCAAACCTTCCTTAGGCTGAAAATAGAGAGAAAATGGAAGATGGAATCACTTTGAAAACAAGTCCTTAGGCTTAATTTGATGGCTAGTTGCATCTCCTCAACCTAGATTTCTCCATGATTCTCCATAGGAATCCATAATCAACCCTTTGCAATATGATATCTTTGACAAAAAGTGAGCTTGAAGACCTGCAAATACCCTAACTTGCTTCCCTAAAGCTTCAACTTTGCTATAGATAGACTGATGAACCTTCTTATGAAAGATATTTGACACTTGACTCTTGCATTTGTTTGTTGAAATGACTTAATGCTATAAAAAATGACTTAAAAACATATATTTATAGGCACCAATACCTAATTATTCATTATTTTAACTTCACAGGCCAACATCCATTGGGAATTTGAATTTAGTTGGTTATTTTTGTTGGTTAATTTTAACGAACAAATCAGGCCTTAGCAAGTACCTATGAGTCTGCCAAACCCAATTCTCGAATACCTACCAGAAAAGTGGCCAACAAACGAGATAAAATGTATATTAATTTATCTCCTACACTTCGGGTTCTGCCAGACCCAGGAGGGTGTTCCCACAATGCCAAATATATAACTCTTTTCAAAAATTTACACATACATTGTAAATCAAGGGAGGCATATTCTCATTAATAGAAAATAAGATGAAATCACTCACAAAGATAAGAATTCTTTGAGTTAATTATGCATCTTAAGCTGAGAATGTAAAACAATAATGAACAACAGGTGAGTTGATTATTTTAAAAGATTGCTCTCAAGTTGGGTACAAACCACAAGAAAGGTTCAATGGGTTAGAGATTAGTGCCATTATCTAAGGGCTAGGAGCTTGCAAAAAATGAAACATAAGGCATATTTAATTCTGAGCAATTATGATCTAGTGATATCATCTTGTAATTCACAAATCAATGACTGAGCACTAAAGACTACTTATCAAATCCAAATGACTTCACATATGAAATAGTGATCTAATTTAAGCATTTTAACTCATTCCATGAACAAGAGCCAAAACCAGGTCACATATCAAGTATAACATGATGAAAATTAATGAAATGATCGTTGATCAATATTTTCATTAATAATTCTAATAAAAAACTAGAGTGGAGAGACTATAGACTCAGAAAATCTCCATTATCATTCAAATATACTCAGAAACCATACATTTTGATTAAATTCACTGTCTAGACTCAAAACATTAGATAAGGACTCAACATATCTACTTTGTGTTCTTCAACTCTCTCAATGTAGCTCCATAATTTCAACAAAATATCCACACAAATGGCCCTGAATTCCCTTTTATAGAATAAGGGAGCAAAACAAGCTGCAGGCCAAATGTACACATGTCATACTTCAATTGGACCACTTGAAGGCATATTCCTAAATTTAGTTATATTTGCAATCAAAATGGAGGGAATACACATAAGACAAAGAATATTTACATTCGTAGTAAAGAGAAACTTTTCCTTTTCAAAAGCACATGTCAAAGGAAGGCATCAAATTTATTAGACCTATAAAATACATGACCCAGTATATGTTTCACAAACCAAACCTGCCAACATACAACCTTCCCCATTCTTCATACTCTTCCTCATACAACCAATCAAACTCCATAGTTTTATCCATGGCTTTCCTATAAGGGGAGTACTTTGCTACTACTGCATTGGATTCCCTATCAAAATCCTCTAGGAAGCTGATAAGAAATGATAACCTCCCCAGGGTGTTATTGAAGACATCAATACTAACTTCTTTGCAAATTTTATCTACTTGGAAATCAATAACTTCATCTAGTTCCCTCTTCCACACCTACAATGGTTTCACCTCATAATTGGCCACCTCAATATTTGGTAGTGGTGCCAAATCAGTGTGGTTATATTGAGCTATCAATTCTATTATCTTCTGCTCCAATGGGGCTGCATATCCCTGAAACTTCTGCTTGCTTAACTCACACACAAACTCATAAACATGAAGCACTAGAGGGTACTTATCTTCATGCTAGCCGACTCCCACTAATATCAACTTCAATCTCTGAACTCTTGGGACCCATTTATTCAAGGTTGGTATGGCCAACACCTTATCTCTTTGGGACAATCTCATTGCACGCACCATCAAAGTATAGTTGTCATGCACGCTGTTGAGTCTCTCCCGACTCTTGTCATTTAGATGCTTTAAGGAAGTGCAGACAACTTTTGATATGTTCTCATACATTGTGTCTAGAGATTTCTCTAGCAATTTCTTATATGTTTGAATTTGCAGATGTAATTGATCTGTGTCAGATGAGCTAGAGCTTAGTCTACTTATTTCTTCCTCCGCAATTGATTCTTGTTCCCGACTATATGGTACTATTGCTAAAGCCTGGTTATGAAATGAATGCTGTAGAGATGTGATTGGAGAAACTGAAGGTGGGTGGCTTGAGCTAGGCTGACCCCATCCTCTCTATACTTCCTCTCTTTTTTTATAGAATGCCAATTCAGTTTCTAGTGTAGCCACTTTTTGTTGGCTGTTGTCATAGTCATCCAGAGTTCTCTGTATTTAATTATGAGATTATATCTTTCCAAGGTAAGACCCTCCAAAGTTGACCAGGTAAACTTGACAACATTAACAACCATGTCCATAGCCTCCAAAGGTAGAGTATCAACAACTCTTTTTACAAGCAGTTGTCCACTAAGCTCTGATGGCTATACTAGGTCTAGTTTCCTAGATGCTGAAGGTAGTGACCATATCGCCAATGCATCCCAATCCTCGCTAAAAGCTGAACCTCGAAGTGCCATTTCTAGTTCTTCTTCTGTTTGTACAAGAGGCCTTTCAACCCTTCTTATGGCATCCAAAACAATAGCATCAGAAATATTCCATTCTGGCAACAACAACACACCACTCTTCTTTACAAGCTCTCTGCCCTCTTGGGCATTAATATTTTTAAACTCATTTCTCATAATGCTTCTTACATTTTCTTGAATAACATTTTTAGGAAATTCAGGGTGCAAGCTTCTCTCAATGGCAACCTTCTCTGCATAGTCTGCAATCTTGGATTTCCACCAGAAATCCTAGAATGCTGAGGTTTCAATGAAGGCATCATCTTCCATAAAATCTTTGTTGGCCTTTACCCTCAAGTCATGTGCAATATTCAATCCAAAAATGTCAAAATTCCATAATCTGAGGATGCTTTGTCCTAAAATTGAAACAATTGCTCCTTCATGAGGAGGAATTCCTATCTGCGTTTCCTTAGGGGTGGCATAGATATCATCTTCATCTGTGTCAGAATAATCAACAACTCCTTTTGCTTTAGTTCTTTGATTATTTTGGGGTGGCTGCTCAGGAGGGGCATAAATTTTAGGAGGTGAATCAAGATCAATTATAGGAACAAAGGCTTGTGCAGGGGAAGTTGGCATTGCACTCTTGGGAGAGTTTTCTTTTGGATCTTCGGAGGTGACATGGGCTATTGAGCTCCTTTCCTCACTTGCTACTTTCTTCCTCCTAGAATAAATCCTCAACTGTTTGGGTGGTTGATATGGAGGTCTTTCTTCTAATGTCACTTCAACACTTTCTTCAACCACCATTGCATTTCCTTTATCTGGAACCTACCGTTGTTCTCTCAAAAAACCAACAACATTCTCAAAATTGTCGATAACATGCATAGCCCTATTGAAATCACCATTTATATTTGGCAGAGGATCATATTGAGGATTATTATTCTTCTTAGCTTCCACCATATTTCTATAAGCCAGGTATTTGGCTTTTCTTTCATCTTGTTCCTCAAAGTTGAAAACATTCCTAATAACATCCTTAGGGTAATCAAAAAAATGTACAAAGGTACCCATTTTCTTATCTTCCTTAAGTTTACTAATGAATCCTTCAGGATCATGATTCCTCAAGCTCATAGTCATCAGTTTATAAGGAGCTAGCAGATCTTTTAATTCATTCAATGTCCCTTTTGTCACAATGTAATCTGCAAATACTGTCCACTCTGGGAAGAATGACCCCTTCCTTGCTGATTCAGGTAAATGTACTTCTTGTGCAGCTCCCAAATGCCTCATGATCTCAAGGAATCCTATTCTCAAAGGAAGATCTATAGGAAAAAATATGGGCCCAAACCACTACCATATACTCTAAAAATTGTCTTATCAGGATACAAAATCAAATCTCCCCAATTATGGCTCAAATTCAAATTTGGCCTCAATTCCCTAGGTTTCAAGAATTCATGGATTTCTCTGGGGATTCTAGGTGGTTCATATACTAAGGCCCTCTTTATCTTGATACAAAAGCATTTCTAAACATTACAAAGTTGTACCTCATGTCATCTTTATCCAAGATTCGGGTCCAACACTGAACAGGCAAGTTAACATCATCCTTCTTCCTTTCCAAGGTAATCTCCTTCTCAAAGGTTCTCTATCCTTTATACAAGAACATATGCATTAATAATGAGTACCACCAGAACTTCACCCATTGTTTTCCTTCTTGCAATTCAACTAAGCCTTTATGGATGCATTCAGCCAGATAAGTTCCATAGTCATAAACAATACTATACGGTGGGTGTTGTAAATGTGTGGCCAAGTAGCTATACTCCTTTTGCAATGTGTCAGGTGGATTTGCACCAAAAATTTTGTACATAGAGTATATAGTCTTTCTAAAATAACTGGAAAAATAGCTCATTGGGAAAGGTTCGAGCTCTCTATCATCAATCCTAACCTTCCTCCTTTTTTTCCCAGTTCCAATCATTGCAGTATGTAGAGGCAACATCTTTTTCTTAATGAACACCCTGGTATTGTTATACTCTATTCTACTAGTATCCATGTTCAAAGGGACCAAGTCTTGACTCCATTCATGCAAGTCAAAAACCTTCTCAATTTCTTCCCTAGTTATTTTTACCATAATCACCCCATCAAATGCTTTGAATTCCCTAGAAACTGGGTCATATTTTGATGCGATATCCTTCTAGAGATCCACATCCATGTACACATTGGGAACAAACAGTTTCCCCATATCCAATTTCCATGGGTTACTAAAAGGGGCCCCAAGGTTCCTATTTCTGAACCAATGTTGAAACATTTGCTATCCTATGTAAGGTACCTCGGCGTCCTTGATGAAGCAAGCCTTATATATTAACCCTTCCTTCACAGTAGGGCCACAAAACAAGACCCTCCCCTCTGGTTTCTTATTTGTAGACTGGGGTAGCAAATCAATTACATCTTGAGAAAGGGTTCTAGACTTGGTAGAGGAATAAGCACCTTGAATTTTGGGAGCCATGGGCTTGAATATGCAAGAGCTCCTTTAAAGGAATTTTAACTACTCAACTTCCTAATTGCAATTTATGACTTAGGACGAGAGATAATTCTGGGCAATTTACAAGGCTACGACTTTTAAAAGGAAAGATTAACCCTAATTTAAAGCAATGAAAGCAAAATGATGAAACACACTTGTTTTAAAATAGATTAAGAGCAAACCCTAGCTTAGAAAGATGAAAAGGCATAAAATTGCATTTATTGTACTTACTACTTTCAATTGTGACAAACCCTAATTCCTGCTAGGATAACTTCTACAATTTGCTTCTCAGCTCTTCGTATTGCCTTGGACATGTCTTCAAATCTCACTTAAGCAAGAGTCGGTCGCATAGACAATTTTTGAAGGGAATTGAATAGGTTTACAAGTCACCTTTGCCATTAATGCTCATTCACGCGAAGCAAAACAATTGCAATGAGCATACTTTGGATTTTTGAATACATGCCGTTGATCCATAGGTGAGCTGGGCATCTCAAACGACTCAGATTGAGTCAAACTCATTTGAATTTACAACACCACTCCAACTTAGACGAACAAATAATAGAAATTCACTGACAGGACTCTCCCTGTGTATGTGAGGGACCCACCCCATAGTAGCCATAGAGTGCATGTGGCAGCATCTCGCGGGTCTCACCATTTTTAAACAACTTGCATCTTTCCTCCATGAGTTGGTAGGGAATGGTGGAGATTGCTTCTCGAGTCCTGACTCTTACCGTTGATCTCAAAGCTTCAGTTATTAGGATGGAACACACCGTTGAACCCACTTACATGTGGTGTTATTTTGCTAACCCCGCAGGAATTAAACTGCATTCACTTCAAATGGACGGGCTAGTGAGGAGCGACCCAGATTAAATCCTGTCATCTTGTGATCATCAAACCTGCACGAACACAATAGTTAGTTTTAAAAAGGGGCCTTGACTAGGCCGACGAGAACTTACCCCTCAGGAATTTATGACTTAGACATAAGTCATTTGTATGTGAAATATTGAAGGCTGACTTTGGGAATATTTAAAACACCTTGCAATTGGGGATGACCGAACAATCCTAAATGAAGGGGCCGGTAAGAAACATTAAACGATGACTGAAGAGGTAACTTATATCACTGGTAACCAGACAAACAAGTCAATGCAAAAATAAGACATCCGAGGATTACATGGGGATTTTGGATGATAAGGCTATTCAAATAAAACCCTAAACCTGTGTGTAATCAACATAATATGCTGATATTGAGGACAAAGGACCTCAAAATGTCAAGGATTTTTGGGGGTCTAACATCGGTTCCTGCTCGGGGACGCATACCCCTGGTGGGTATGGTGAGAAACAGATCTCTTGGTGGAGCAGACCAAACACAGAGGGATCAAAAAGGTAGGAGCTTTCCTGGACAAGGCAAGTAGACACAACAAAAAGAAAACACACCAAACCCTATGTACAAAATTTACAGAACTATACAATGTACATGGAGAAAAACCTATTTCAGGAGAAATAAGGTTTCAGGAATTGTCCATGTACTGGAAGTTCCAGAAATTCACCTGCAAGTGACTGCAAGAAGTAAGAATCCTCCCCATGAATATCTGTGCCTAAGTAAGGGCCAAACCACAGGGGATCAAACTTCCCATGTTCTCCTTTATCCTCCAGTCTGACATTCCACATCAATACCATACATCCTACCTCAAATTTCCTTGGCACAACTCACTTTTCATGTAAATATTTAACTTGAAGCTGCATCTTCTCATTCTTCTTGTGAGCTTCTCTCCTCAGATCATCAAGCTCAACCAATTCATTCATCCTGTTCTACATCTCATCACAGATGTTAGTATCATATTCCTGTACAAACTTATACATTTTCATCAAATTATTGTGTGGGATCCTAGCTTCCACTCCATACACCAAGTTGAAAGGGGAATTCCCAATAGCTTTCTTGACTATGGTTCTATCTGCCCACAATGCTAATTGCAATTTCGAATCCCAAGCCTTCTTATTTTTGTCAAGAACTTGTTTAATGATCTTCATAAGGCTTTTATTACTAGAATCAGCCTATCAATTTCCTTGGAGATGATATGGAGATGAATATGATACATTTATACCATGCTCATTACAAAAGTCCATGAATTCTTTAGACCTAAAGCACATAGCATTGCCTGTGACAATTCTTTTAGGAACACCAAATCTACTTAAAATATTCTTCATCAGGAAGTCAATGACTACCTTGCTAGTGGCCTTCTTGGTGGGGATGGCCTCAACCCACTTTGTGAAGTAGTCAGTAGCAACCAATATCCAAGCATGTCCTCCATTGGACTTCACCGCCATTTCTCCAATAAAGTCAATACCCCACTATTGGAAGGGGGCTGGCACTGAGACTAGTCTAAGTGGAAAATTACCTGAGAATTTCAATTTACTTGTAAATTTCTGACAAGCATCACACTTTTGCACAAGTTGGTGTGCATCCTTGAATATTGTAGGCCACCAAAATCTAGCCCTCAACACCTTATTTGCTGTTGTCTTGGCCATATAGTAACCTCCACACACTCCTTTATGCATTTCAGTCAGAAGATCTTACACTTGATCACCATCCACACATCTGAGGAGCACGCCCTCTAGGCTTCTCCACTAGAGTTCACCATCAATGATAACATACCTGATTGCATGTAACTTTAGGGTTCTTTCATTCTTAGGCATGCCATCTGGGCATTTCATAGTCTGCAAGTATTCAACTATCCTTCGGTACCAACCACACATTTGCATATCACAAATGGGAGAGACATTTTCCAGTTCCACTTCATTGATTTGGTTAGCTTCTAGGTTAGATTCAGCCATAAGTTTAGCCAGGCCCTGGCCCCTTACTAGCTTTGTAATCTGAATGTCTATGTTAAATTCCTAGATTCTGTTTATCCACCTACATCTTTTTCCCGTAGTTTCTTGTTGAGTAAAAATGTCCTTGACTGTTGCGCTTGGGATGTAAGCCACCACTGTTGCACCTATCAAATATGTCTTGAAATTATTGACAACCTTAACTAAAGAAAAATCCTGCTTCTCAGTGGTATCATATTTTAGCTCAGCTACTTGCAAGGATTTACTAAAGAAGGCGATTGGGTGTTCATAACCCTCATCATTTTTCTGCAACAAGATCCCAACTATAGTGTAAAAAGAGGCAAATGTAAATAATTGGAAAGGCTTGGCATAATCTGGAGTTTTCAAGACAGGTGCAACTTTAATAGCATCTTTGATAGCTTGAAAATCTTTAAGAGGCTCTTCTGACCATGCCAAATTTTCTCCTTTCTTGAGCATCTTCGAGATAGGTCTAACTATTTCTGCAAAATTAGTGACAAACCTCCTTAGAAAATTTATTTTCCCAAAGAAAGATTGAATGCCTTTGACATTCCTTGGTGGTGTAATTTTATCTATTATTGCCACTCTTTCAGGATCAATCCCGATTCCTTCCTTCGAGACAATATGCCCCAACAAATTTCCCTCTTTAACCCAAAAATCACACTTCTTGGGATTCAACGAGATGCCATACTCCAAAGCTCTAACAAATATTTTCTCAAGGTGTGAGCAGTGGTCCTCCTCTTTCTTACTATGGGAAGTAAGATCATCCTGGTAGATAGCAAGGAATAAATCTATAAAATCAGAAAAAGCCACGTCCATAGCCCTCTAGAAAGTGACACCAACATTTATCAAACCAAATGGCATCCTTACCTAAACATAAGTCCCCCACGGGGTTGTAAAGTCTATTTTGTATTGCTCCGACTCCCTAACCATGACCTAGTTGTAGCCGGAGAACCCATCCATCATAGAAAGTAGTTCACAACCAGTGATTTTCTGTAGCATTACTTCCATGTTGGGTAATGGGTAATTATCTTTCAGGGATGCAACATTGAGGTTCTTGAAGTCTACACATAATCTTTAGTCGCCATTCTTCTTTCTGACAGGAACTAGGTTGGACACCCATGAGGAGTGTCTTATAGGTTTGATAATTCCTGCATCACTTAATTTGGTGAGCTCCTCTTGCATTTTGGGCCTTAAGGTAGGATTAATAGGCCTTTGTTTCTTCCTAAAAGGTTTTGTGTCAAGCTTCAGTGGAATCTCATGCTGAAATAGCTCCTCTTTGTAGGCTTTCAAATCATCGTAAGACCATGCAAACACATGTCTATAATTTCACAACAATGCAATCAACATAGTCCTCACATGTGGTTTCATTCTTTTCCCTATATATACCTTCTTAGGAGCACTTTATGTTCCCAAATTTATTTCCTCTAAGTCCTCTTTATGCGCACTCGATTGCTTAACATTGGATATATCTGGGCCATCAAAAACCCTCTCAAGTACAACTAAACCCTTAGGAATTTTATTGGTCTTAAGTTGGATTATCTCATTACCAAATAATGTTTCCTTTCCATCCACTTCCACCACATGTGAGCTGAAATCAATCTCTTGATTCTCATATTTTTCCACACAATGTAGGAATCTCAATATGCCATTGTCATCATCGAACACCTGCCAATTGTAGATGTTGTCAGGTACTGCCGGCCTTGTTTGTACCTCAATTCTTGAGACACCATCAAAAGTTACATCATCAAGGTTGACTGCAATATTAGCCAACAAATCTGCTTTGATGTTCTATCCTCTTTCTACCCAATCTATTCCAAAGGCATCAAATGATTCAGTAGTATCCCACACCTCATTCCTATACTACCTCAACCTTTTGTCTTTAGTGATAAATCTGGACCTGACTTGGGATACTACTAGTTCAGAGTCCCCGAATACTTTTAAAAACTTTATTCCATGCTTGGAGGCTAAATTTAGACCGAGTAACAAGGCTTCATATTCAACCACATTATTGGTACATGCAAATTTTAGTAAGAAAGAGTATTTAAACATCTTACCTTGAGGGGAGATAAGAATGACCCTAGCACCTGAACCTTCTTTTGAACATGCTCCATCAAAATAAAGCATCCATAGGGCACATTCTTGGGATGTTTGTGAGATTTCTCTAGCAATTGGAGTAGGCTTAGCCTCTTCCTCATCTTGTTTTAACTCCTCAAGATGGAAAGTGTCAAGGCCTATGTCCACAAAATTAATCATCGAGGGATCCTCTGATTCTTCAACTAGCTCAATCATATGTCGAAATCTTGATTCTCTGGTAATTTTAACATCCTTCTGGTCAATGGAGAATGTGGAAAATGATAAATCACATTGCATACTTCCCCACATGGAGGCACACCATTGTCTAGATAGCAGCATCCCATAAGTCAGGGGAATGTCCACTACTGTAACACTCATAACTAACTCCTTTTCAAGAAATGCAACCAGCCTATATGGAACCTCATAGATTACACCAATGATAGTGACCTCCCTTGAATCCATGGCATAACATTTTCCATATGTACTATCAAATTTCAAACCCATTTCCTCCATGATCTTAACAGGCATGGCATTATTTAAAGCCCCAAAATCTATCATACAATTTTTGAGTATCTTTCCATCAATGATTAGACTCAAAAATAAAGGATTGACCAAACTTGGATTAGCTGTAATAGTAGTTCCTAAGTAGATCTCAGGGTTTTCATTGAAAAATTCTTCTAGTTCAGTACCTTTTGCTTGACCAGCACTTGTGTCGGGTACATCAGCCTCTGCATTGTTCTTATTTCCCCCTGCAATACTATTGATGACAATCATGGTTTTATTTTTATGATCGTCAATCCTCATCATTTCAAGGAGTGGGACTGTCACTCGAATTTGGGATAAGACTTGAAACATGTCAATGGGAGAATAGCTAGGAATCTCAGGAAATTCCATTTCCTGAGGGGCTACTTTGTCAGTTTTCTTCTCAGCTACCTTAGAGGTTTTCTTCAACTCCTTGGCCTTTGGGTCGTGATGTGTGACTTCAACATTAGTCTTAACTTTGCTACCTTTCTTCACCTATATTTTGATTTCTTTTGGATCTTTAGGCTTGGTTTCTTCATTGTTATTTTTTTCCTTAGCTCCTTTACTACCTGCATTGCCTTCTTTTATGAATAAACCTATAGGATGGCCTTGATTTCCACTCACCACTCTATTCCTCAAATGGAGATCACTTTGTGCTTGAGCTCTTGTAGCTAAGGCAGCTGTATATCTCTCTATCTCCTCATTTGAAGATCTTCTCAGGGAAAATTTTGATGTCTCAAGATTGTAGGCAGTATACTCATCTTCCCTTTCCTCATCTGACAGTACTTGCTGATGGTATATACTTGCTTGTTTCCTTTATGTATCTGCATCATCTGTGTCAGCATCATCACTAGAAGAGTAACCACCATATTCCAAATCTGATCTAGTCATGAACATATTTGCTGACTCATCTGGATTGTGAGGTGAATAGGATTCTCCTTGATCTTGTTAGTTTTCTGAGATAGACCTAGCTACAACACACTACTGTGATGCATGAGGCATCTCACATGCTTCACACCATGGTAGATCCTCAACTACATTCATGGTATTCTTATGTAGAGGATCAGGTGTAGCTTGGTAATTCTTTTGATTATTTTGAATTGGCTTACCATTATGCCAATTGGTATGATATGGGAAATCTTGAAGTCTAGGGGGCCTATCATTTTTCTGAAATTGAGGTTTATCATTTTTTGCTTGCTTTTGTAACAGATTGAGAACTTGATCTAGTTTCTCATTAGGAGCCGCAGTCTTGCTAGATTTCTCATTTTGAACTTTGGGATTCTTTAGAAGTTTAGGGTCAGCTCTCCTTCCTACTTTACCAGAGGCCCTCCTATTGTTCTCAATATTCACAGCCATTTTATACACCTTAGGCAAAGTTCGTGGATTCTTGTCCCTAAGTAAGTAACACATCTTAGAATCATAAGCATTGTAGTATGTTACCAAACATGCATTAGGGTTAGGTCTCAAATAAGCGGGTACTCTATTCATGGACTTCTAAAATCTTGTGTTGGATTCTACAACAGATTCATTATGCCCTTTGGTGATGTTATTGAAATCATTCAATCTGAATCTAGGATCAGTCTGATCCCCATATTGTTCCCTAAAGGATCAGTAGAATGATTCCTTTGGGTCAATACTTCCATTAGGTAATCCTCTATACCAATCCCTTGCATCCTCAGTCAAGGATTGCATAAAATACTTCATCACCACATCATCTTCCCATAATTCAAAGTCTTCAACAAAACTATGGAAGGCTTTTATATGATCTTCTCCACTAAGAGAATTATTTCTAGTAAATTTAGGGAGATGTTTCCTGGCATTGTTTGGGACATGATTTGGGTAACCCGAGATGTTATCAAAGCACAATTGTTTATATCGGTCATTATGAGGTGGCCCTCTGGGACACCTATCCCTATGATTATCCTTTGGTTCATCATTCTTCTTATTATCCATTCGATCATGTTCCTTACCTTTCCCACTTCCTTTGCTACCATCACTCTTATTCCTACCTTCTTCCTCATCATCAGAATAAGAATTGTTGCTTCTGTTTCCACCTCCTCCACCTCCTTTATTACCACTGCCCCCTCCATTAGGAGCATGTCCCCTGAGATTATTTTCATGAGATCCACTATCACTCTTTCCAGAACTTGAAAGTTCTGAGGTTGGGATTGACATTTTGAGGAAAGCAATTCTTCTAGACATTTCTACATTATTTGCCTCTATCTCTGCCCTCCTTAGTTCTTCTTGCAATTTATCACCCTTCAACTACAACTTCAAGGTGTCAGGATCTAAAGTGAGGCAAATGGATTGAGATTGACTTCGGGGTTAATAATAGGTGTCTTGGTTGCCGAGGTAAGGGTATTTGTGTTGGTATTGATATTAAGAGCATTAGAGGCATTTTTCTGGGAATAGTCAGTAATCCTCTTCCCATGATCTAGGAAGGATGTTTTCTTAGGAGGGTCAGAAGTCTCAGTGGCAGCAATGGTCGATGCGTAAGTGCTAGCAATCGAAGTTCCCATCGGGATTGTGATTTTTGGAACTTTAGGGACAATTCGGGCTACTACTTTATCAGCTTTCTCCTTAGCAATCTTCTCTCGAGCAGCCTTTTCTTGGGCTATCTTTTCTTGAGTGGCCTTTTCAAGAGCTCTTTGCTTAGCATGTTCTTCTCTCATTTTCTCCACTCTTTCTTTCTTCTCATCCCTTTCAAGCTGCTTAGCCTTAATTCTATCCTCTCTTTCTTTTAGAGATTGGGATTTCCTTTTCTCCGCTTGTTCAACCAACCATTTAGCCTCTTCATCCAAGGCTTGTATATCTTTGTTGACGTCTTCCTCATTTTCGAGTAAATCCCCATACTCACTCTAAGCTGGAGTATGGAATGTTTGATCCACAACGTCTTCCCCAAGGAAAGTAAGTTCTGGTGTACTAATATTTTCTCCTCTAGGATTAAAATTTTCCCCATGAAATACAGATCCCATTCTGGGTGTTGGTGGGTCGGAGAGCACTTTACTCTTACCCCAAAATTCCCATTTGTCTTCTTCTCTAGAAATTTTGTGATTATCAAATACTTGTTCAACAGGGAAACCACCTTGTCCCCCCTCAACTTCCCCACTATTACTTGAATCTCTAGAAGTATTTACACTAATTACTTCATTATTGAAAGTGGGAGACGCTCCAAGAAGATAATCGAGGGACTTACTGGATTTTGTAGCTTTCTTCTTCCATAGAGGTTGTTTGTCCTTTGCAGGCTCAAATTCTGCCTTCTGTTTAGGATTTTTCTTCAATTGACTTATGGTTTTCCTCATGATGCTTGACGAGCTATCAAATTTCTCCCTATCAGGTTCTTTGTGAGATGTTGCACTGGTGTGAGAAAATTTAGAGTCGCCACCCATGATACTAGGAAATAAGATTTGACTGTATCTAGACTTGTTATTTGCAACTTCAGAGAGAATTTTGAACATAAACTGACATAAAGTGACAGAACTGACCAAAATTTGACACATGAACATAAAATGACGTATATGACTCCAAACAATGAATGACAACCTAATTCAATAAATGATGATAAAGACTTGACTTTGACTGTACCAGATCTACACTAGAGACACTAAATTTTGTGAAAGCTCCCCAATAGAGTCGCCATTCTGTTGGTTAATTTTAATGAACCAATCAGGCCTTAGCAAGTACCTATGAGTCTACCAAACCCAATTCTCGAATACCTGGCAGACGAGTGGCCAAAAAATGAGATAAAATGTATATTACTTTATCTCCTACACTTCGGGTTTTTCCAGACCCAGGAGGGTGTTCCCACAATGCCAAATATATAACTCATTTCAACAATTTACACATACATTGTAAATCAAGGCAGTTAGATTCTCATTAATAGAAAATAAGATGAAATCACTCACAAAGATGACAATTCTTTGAGTTAATTATGCATCTTAAGCTGAGAATGTAAAACAACAATGAACAATAGGTGGGTCAATGATTATTTTAAAAGATTGCTCTCAAGTTGGGTGACTGAAACCACAAGAAAGGTTCAATGGGTTAGAGATTAGTAACATTATCTAAGGGCTAGGAGTTTGTGCAAATTGAAACATAAGGCGTATTTAATTTTGAGCAATTATGATCTATTGATATCACCTTGTAATTCACAAATCAATGAATGAGCACTAAAGACTACTTATCGAATCCAAATGACTTCATATATGAACCCATGATCTAATTCAAGTATTTTAACCCATTCCATGAACAAGAGCCAAAATGAGATCACATATCAAAGTATAACACGATGACAATTAATGAAATGATTGTTGATCAATATTTTCATTAATAATTCTAATACAAAACCAGAGTGGAGAGACTATAGACTTAGAAAATCTCCATTATCATTCAAATATACTCAGAAACCATACATTTAACTAAATTCACTATCTAGACTCAAAACGTTAGATAAGGACTCAACATATCTGCTCTGTGTTCTTCAATTCTCTTAATGTAGCTCCATAATTTCAACAAAAAATCTGCACAAATGGCCCTGAATTCCCTTTTATAGATTAAGGGAGAAAAACAAGCCACATGCAAAATGTACAGATGTCATACTTCAATTGGACCAATCAAAGGTATATTCCTAAATTCAGTTATATTTGCAATCAAAATGGAGGGAATACACATAAGACAAAGAATATTTACATTCGCAGTAAAGAGCAACTTTTCCTTTTCAAAAGCACATGTCAAAGGAAGACATCCAATTTATCGAGCAAGATGACAAAATGATATAGAAAATAGGTGAGTCAGCATCTTAATTAACATTCCACATCATCAACAACTGATACTTCCTTGTGAAAAATATGTTTTAACTTTGTAACCTCTGAGGCCAGACCTATACAATACATGACCCAGTATATGTGTCACAAACCAAACCTGCCAACATACAACCTTCCCCATTCTTCATACTCTTCCTCAGACGGTCAATCAAACTCCATAATTTTATCCATGGATTTCCTGTAAGGGGAGTACTTGGCTACTACTGCATTGGATTCGCTATCAAAATACTCTAGGAAGATGATAATAAATGTTAATCTCCCCAGAGTGTTATTGAAGACATCAATATTAACTTCTTTGCAAATTTTATCTACCTAGGAATCAATAACTTCATCCAGTTCCCTCTTCCACACCTTCAATGGTTTCACCTCATAATTGGCCACCTCAATATCTGGTAGTGGTTCCAAATCAGTGTGGTTATATTGAGCTATGAATTCTATTATCTTCTGCTCCAATGGGCCTGCATATCCGTGAAACTTCTGCTCGCTTAACTCACACACAAACTCATAAATTGGAAGCAGTAGAGGGTACTTATCTTCATGTTGGCCAACTCCCACTAATATCAACTTCAATCTCTCAACTCTTGGGATCCAATTATTCAAGGTTGGTATGGCCAACACCTTATCTCTTTGAGACAATCTCATTGCACGCACCATCAAAGTATAGTTGTCATGCACACTGTTGAGTCTCATGAATCTTGTCATTTAGATGATTTGAGGCAGTGCATACAACTTTTGATATGTTCTCATACATTGTGTCCTAAGCTTTCTCTAACAATTTCTTATATGTCTCAATTTGCAGAAGCAATTGATCTCTGTCAGATGAGCTAGAGCTTAGTCTACTTATTTCTTCCTTTGCAATTGATTCTTGTTCCCGACTATACGGTACTATTGCTAAAGCCTAGTTATGAAATGAATGCTGCACAGATGTGATTGGAGAAACTAAAGGTGGGTGGCTTGAGCTAGGATGACCCCATTGTCTTTGTACTTCCTCTCTTTTTTATAGAATGCCAATTCAATTTCTAGTGTAGCCACTTTCTGTTGGCTGCTATCATAGTCATCCAAGAGTTCTTTGTATTTAACTCTAAGATTATCTCTTTCCAATATAAGACCCTACAAAGTTGACCAGGTAAATCTGGAAACATTAACAACCATTTCTGCAACCTCCAAAGCTGGATTATCAACAACTCTTTTTACAAGCAATTGTCCACTAAGCTTTGATGGCTCTGCCAGGACTGGTTTCCTAGATGCAGAAGATAGTGACCATATCACCAATGCATCCCAATCCTCATTGAAAGCTGAACTTTGAAGTGCCATTTCCAGTTCTTATTTTGTTTGTACAAGAGGCCTTTCATCCCTTCTTATGGAATCCAAAACAATAGCATAAACAATATTCCATTTTGGCAATAATAACACACCACTCTTCTTTACAAGTTCTCTGCCCTCTCGGGCATTAATCTTTTTAAACTCATTTCTGACAATGCTTCTTATATTTTCTTGAATAACATTTTCAGGCAATTTAGGGTGCAAGCTTCTCTCAATGAAAAACTTATCTGCATAGTCTGTAGGCTTGGATTTCCACCAGAAATCCTAGAATGCCAAGGTTTCAATGAAGGCATCATCTTCCATAAACTCTTTGTTGGCCTCTACCCTCAAGTCATCTACAGTATTCAATCCACAAATGTCAAGCTTCCCTAATATACAGATGCTTTATCCTGAACTAGAAGCAATTGCTCCTTAATGAGGAGGCATTCCTATCTACATTTCCTTAGGGGTGACATAGATATCATCTTTATCTGTGTCAGAATAATCAACCATTCCTTTTGCTTCAGTTCTTTTCTTCTTTTGAGGTGGTTGCTCAGGAGGGACAAAAATTTCAGGAGGTGAATCAAGATCAATTATAGGAACAAAGGCCATGTAGGGGAAGTTGGCACTGCACTCTTGGGAGATTATGCTTTTGGCTCTTCAGAGGTGACAGGGGCTATTGAGCTCCTTTCCTCACTTGCTAATTTCTTCCTCCTAGAATAAATCCTCAACTATTTGGGTGGTTGATATGGAGGTATTTCTTCTAATGTCACTTCAACACTTTCTTCAACCACCATTGCCTTTCGTTTATCTGGAACCTCTTGTTGTTCTCTCAAAACACCAACAACATTCTCAAAATTGTCCATAACATGCATAGCCCTATTGAAATCACCATGTATATTTGGCAGAGGATCATATTGAGGATTATTATTATTCTTAGCTTCCACCATATTTCTATAAGCCAGGTATTTGGCTTTTCTTTCATCTTGTTCCTCAAAGTTGAAAACATTCCTAATAACATCCTTAGGGTAATCAAAAGCATGTACAAAGGTACCCATTTTCTTATCTTCCTTGAGTTTACTAATGAAGCCTTCATGATCATGATTCCTCGGGCTCATAGTCATCAATTTATAAGGAGATAGCAAATGTTATAATTCATTCAATGTTCCTTTTGTCACAATGTAATATGCAAATACTGTCCACTCTGGGAAGAATGACCCCTTCCTTGCTGATTCAGGTAAATGTGCTTCTTGTGCAGCTCCCAACTGCCTCATGATCTCAAGGAATCCTATTCTCAAAGGAACATCTACAGGAAAAACATATGGGCCAAAACCACTACCATATACTCTAAAAATTGTCTTATCAGGATACAAAATCAAATCTCCCCAATTATGGCTCAAATTCCAATTTGGCCTCAATTCCCTAGGTCTCAAGAATTCATGGATTTCTCTGGGGATTCTAGGTGGTTCATATACTAAGGCCCTCTTTATCTTGGATGGAAAATAATTTCTAAACATTAAAAAGTTGTACCTCGTGTCATCTTTATCCAAGATTCAGGTCCAGCACTTAACAGGTAAGTCAACATCATCCTTCTTCCTTTCCAAGGTAATTTCCTTCTCAAAGGCTCTCTGTCCTTTATACAAGAACATATGCATTAACAATGAGTACCATCAGAACTTCACCCATTGTTTTCCTTCTTGCAATTCGCTAACAGGACTCTCCCCGTGTACATGAGGGCCCCACCCCATAGTAGCCATAGAGTGCACGTGGCAACATCTCGCAGGTCTCACCATTTTTAAACAACTTGCATCTTTCCTCCACGAGCTGGCGGGGAACGGTGGAGATTGCTTCTCGAGTCCTGAATCTTACTGTCGATCTCAAAGCTTTAGTTATTAGGATGGAACACACCGCTAGACCCACTTACACATGGCGTTATTTCGCTAACCCCGCAGGAATTAAACTGAATTCACTTCAAATGGATGGGCTGGCAGGGAGCGACCCAGATTAAATCCTGTCATCTTGTCATCATCAAACTTGCACAAACGCAACAGTTAGTTTTAAAAAGGGGCCTTGACTAGGCCGACGAGAACTTCCCGCTCGATAATTTATGACTTAGACATAAGTCATTTGTATGTGAAATATTGAAGGCTGACTTTGGGAATATTTAAAACACCTTGCGACTGGGGATGATCAAACAGTCCTAAACGAAGGGGCCGGTAAGAAACGTTAAACGATGACTCAAGAGGTAACTTATATCACTGGTAACCAGACAAACATGTCAACGCAAAAATAAGACATCCGAGGATTACATGGGGATTTTGGATGATAAGGCTATTTGAATAAAACCCTAAACCTTGTGTGTAATCAACATAATATGCTGATATTGAGGATAGAGGACCTCAAAATATCAAGGATTTTTTGGGGTCTAACAGTTTTCCCACTCAAAAGTGAAAAATCCCCCAAAACGGACTAAGTGGCTACCCTAGGTGACTGAGTCCCACCAGGGGTTTTTGTGGTGGGTTTTCTAGAATTTGCATGATTTGAATGTTGTTTTTCAGGATTTACATGATTTGTGAGTGGAATAGGCCTTAAAGTCCAAAGTAATGAGTCTTAGGGGCCTATAAATGCAATTTTTAAGGGGTGATTAATGCAAGGGTGTCTAAAATAGGACCAAATTAGAACATAGATTGTACTATCTCCAAAGGAGTACAATTTCTATGTCCACAATTGTAACTGTAGACACTTGAATTTGACCACACCCATATGGTCAAATTCACCCCTTTTATTCCTCTGTCCCGCATCCTTCATCCACATTAATTAAATAATTTACTATTTAATTAATATTTCCCTACAATCTAATGCCCCTAAGCTATTTAATAAATCAATTAGATATCTTATCCCCTTTCCTCTCTAAATTAAATAAATACTCTAATTTATTTAATTTAGTAACTTCATGCCTTTATGAATTAAATCAATTTTTAATTCATATTATTTCTCTCTCCTTGTCACATACTCCATAATCCTCTCTAATCCAGGTTAATTTAATTAATATGTGATTAGGATGTGCACACCCCTAATCATAATTAGGGTCACATCCTCCATAATCTCTCACTTGCCTCTAATTCTTCATTAACCTATCTAATCCCATGTTTGCACAACCTTAATCACTTAATTAGGTCAACCTAATCCCCATGACATTTATGGCATATGTCCTAAGTCAACCTTATTAAATGCTTTCTCCTTTTGGAGAAGGCAACCCCTTCCCCATGTGAATTTTTAATTCACATTTAATCCCTCAATGCATTTTAAGGAATTTTTAATTCCTTCTCCCATCCCCATGTGGATATTTGAGGAATTTTTAATTCCTCACATGTCCTATCACCCACATGTGGACAAAGACCTCCTTAATGAGGAGATCTTGTCCAAATCCCAAGGTACTATGTATTACCTCCACATCACCTCATCTTTGCCATCTCACCCAGCACATGTCAACATGTGAGGGCTTGTGAGTTCTCAACTCACCCTAGCTTTTGATCTTGTCCATCATGGCTTCATCCTGGCCATCCATTGTTTAGAGGAAGTTCTCCTAAAAATGGTGGAATTTTCCCTCATTTTCATCAACAAGCATCCAAGCACACTTAGCACTCATTCGAGCATCCAAGCATTCCACCATTGTTGCAGCACCATTTGAGCTCACATCTTGCATCCATTCAACTACCCATTTGCACCATTGCATTCCCCATCATCTCAAGATCATTTAGAGCTAGGATTTATGCTATTTTTCCAACAAAGGAACACACATTCAAGCAATCAAAGGGCCAACCAAATCATCAACTCAAACAACGTAAAAAGTTCAATTTTCTTGCATTTTTGTTTGAGTTCATCTTAGGCCTAATATTGAGTGTTTGTCTTGTGTTTTTTTATCTTTGCATTAGTTTATTTTTTTCATTCTAGTAGGTTAAATTCACTCGCACACATTTCTAGCATGCCCGGTGGGACCCATGTCACGAGTCTGCGCTTTACTATTTGTTGTTGTTTAAGTTTTGCAGGTTCATATTTTTACATGCAGGGGAGAATCTGCTCTAATGGGAAAAATTGCTTGTTACAGAGGCGATACTGCATTTGAAAAAGGAAAACATGACTTTTCCCTTTCCTGAAAAGGGGAGAACTTGAAACAAAAGGTGAGATCGCTCAACACAGAGGCCGGTACACGAAAGATTACCAAGAACGGGCGATAGTGTTGATCACAAAGGCGAGATTGAAGTAGTTAGAGAGGTGGCTGCAACTTTTCCCATCCACTTGTACATGCGACTATGAATTCACCCATCTTTCCAAATAGGCGATCTTGATCTCTAGTCACAGGAAAATTCGTCTCACATAGAGGTGAATTTGAAGTATTCCAAAACCTTTAATTTTTTGATCTGAGCTTTAATTTGGTTTTGATTTCGGCTACTGATCCGCTAACTCATCAGTTTGTGAGTGTGTTATTTTACTAAAATTTGTGCAATGAATCATTTGTCCAAGACTGGTGGTAGAAACTATTGACATACCTTCTGCAAGACGATGGGTTGAAGACCCTAGTTAGCTTTGTCTATGTGTCATTTTTCCATACTAATCTAGGCACATGTAGTTTAATTAAAGGGTCAATTTATATTGTTTGTTGTGCTTGGGAGAAAGTTGTTGATGCATCCACTCCCCTTGCACCTTTCGGTGATCCTGAGTGATGAGAAATTACAACTTGTTCCAGTCCAGTCTAGTCTACCCAGGAAGTGCTAGTGCATCTAAGCTCTCCCCTTGCACTACGTGTGAGCCTGGAGACCAGCCAAAGTGTCTAGTATTTCCTTCCCTTAGCGGGACCTACTTGGGATTTCATCACCCAGGGGATGATCCCAACCACATGTTACCAACGGGGTATATAAAGAGGGGAGAACTAAAGTTGTACCCCAATACAGTCACGTCGTGTCTAGCAAAGTGTCAAAGCTAGGGTGATACCTAGATAAGACGTCCAGGGTTGGTCCAATTTTCTAGTATCTCTCTGAGACTCCTAATCCATGCTTGTGATGGGATGGTGTTCACGGTTGTGCCTCATGTACCTAACATATATTGAGGATGCACGAGATATCCTATATAGCCTAGATAGAGTCTCGTGTTTTAGCCGTGGCTTGGTGTAGTGTAGGGGATGCACACCATACCCCAAAGCTACTCACCATGTACTCCCTTGGGTTGAGATAGAAATCCTCATGGTGGACTACAATAGTCTCTAAGAGAGAGCGTGAAGGTGAGCTTTTGGCGTCTATTGATGACCCTGTGCCACTGAATTGCTAGCTATCGACCTTCATGAGATAGGGTGATCTAGAGAATCACCTCGGTATCACAAAGTATTAACCTTGGGTTGTCCACTCAATTTGGTGGGCCTACACCAAGTTTATAAACCCTTCATACTAATTTTAGGATCGTCCTACTTGGTGTGTCTTCATTGTGTGATACTAGTGCTTATTTTCAGTTTGCATTAGTCCAGCCTTTTTGTCTGTTGCTTGCCATGATTTTTGTCCTTTGCCACAGTCTGCCCCTGCCCTCAGTGGTGAATTTTCTTCTCACAGAGGTGAATTTTCATTGTGGATAGGTGATCCTGCCTTGTAAAGGGGCGATTCCATGTCTGAGTCTAGTCTAGGTCATCCCTTTAACAGATCTCATCTTTGTCAGAGGCGAATTTTCCTGTGGGTCCCTTTTTTAGGCGACCTCGTGTCTGCCTTTTCCCTAGATAGGTGGGTCTGCCCAGCCCTTAGGTGAGTCTGCGTCTGGTCCATATCCTTCAAGTCTACCCATCTTCCCCTAGAATAGGCAATCTTGTCCATTTCTGGGGTGAACCTGCTATCCACAGGGGCAATCCAACATCTCATCTGAGTCTTTCCCATCCATACACTCCCTAGAATAGGCAAACCTATTGTCCGCATTGGCGAATCTGTGTCTGCTTGTGTCATCCTTATTCGTACAGTTCAAGACTTAGATGGTCCTATCTGTCCTATAAGCGATTTCATTTTAGGCATTTTTGTTTGCGTCCGTACCATTGAAGTCATAGGAAAACTTGATCCATAGACTTAAGTGAATCTCTCATCCCCAATAGGCGATTTTGAGCTTGTCCGTACATCTCAAGACTTAGGAAAATTTGTCAACCCACTTAGGCAATTTTGCAAATCGAGTCCGCCTGTTCCCCTTTGGTGTTATGAGGATTTAGGTGATCCTGTGTTTTATAGAGGTGATCCTGTCTAACATTGAGGCGATCCCATCCTTAGATAGGTGAATTTGCATCCCAAGCTCGCTCGTTTCCTTTGGCACCCAAGATCTAGGAAAATTTGAGTCTTAGATGCAGGCGAGGTCACTCAACACAGAGGAAAATCCGTTGACTTTGGATAGGTGAATTTGTGCTACACAGAGAAATATGCGCTACCCATACAAAATCCATAGAATTAATCCTTCTGGCCACTGAAAGCCCATTGTTTTTCGAGTCCATTGCCATGATCAAATTTTTTTTATCACCATCCGTCCACCCGTAATCATCACTTTAGTTCATTTTCATTTTCCAAAAGTCATATAGGTGCATCTTAGAACATCCCTAGATTGCATTTTCATCATCGATTTATCAATCCCAATCCTCTAGACTTTGTTTTAGAGGTTTTTATCCAAGTTGGCTTAGGTTCCTGATCTCGATCATCATCTGTTGCACTTTCTTAGGATTGTTATCCATCCTGAGTCAGTAATCATCCATGACCTAATCAATCTACTTCCATCTTGAGGTAGATTCGGTGCCGTAATCATCCTTTTCATCATCTAATCTGATCGTAAACATCTTACATCATCTAGTTTAACCTTTGAACTTGGTTTAGAATCAACCTCATCATCCAATCCAATAGATCATCCAATCCAATTGATCGTCCAATCCTATCAATCATCTCATCCCATCAACCAATCTAATCGAATCCAATCACATCCAATATCCAATTCAATCAATCAATCAATTCATCATTTGATCTAATCAATCCTGTAGTCGTCACCTAGGTCATTCATTTAAGTGCATCCTAGAGAATAGCATCATCTTAGTTCATCATGGTATTTTTTTAATTTTCATGCCCGTTACCAACCGATCACAAGCAAAGAAACTCATGGAAGAACAACAGGCTCAAGGTACTCAACCTCACATTCCTCAAGATCCCACCAACAGTGGCTCATCACAATCTAATATTTAAATCCACACTATGTCACCTCCTATTGACGAGAGCATGGTCAACCAACCAGAGGTCATAGTGGATGAATATCTTAACAATCTTGTCAATTTCCAAATAACAGATTGTCTCCTTAATGAGTGTGGGGATAAGATCCTTGTCACATTGCTCCTGAAGGGCGTCAAGCCACCATCAAGGTTTGATTTATCCAAGTATGTCAATATCACACCTCCTGCACCCCTAACATAGCAAGACCCTTAGAATTCATAGAGCAATCTAGGAAATTCATATATCCTTGAGGGTCCACCACAAGAGGGTTGGTATCAACCTAGATTTGGCAATGCAGTGCTTTATCAGGTCGTACACCCTCCTCGAGTTCCAATTTTGGTTGTGGGAGCACCTGATCCAAATATTCCACAAGGCCCTGATCCTAATCATCCTTTTGCTTTTGGTATGCCATAGGCTCTTCCCAATCCACCAAGCATGAACATCCCAAAAAGATCAACTCCGATACCGTTCGCACCACCTCTTCCATCTAACCAACCAAGTCAACCACCAATGAATACTGGGGCAACCCTTTTTCTCCACCACCTCCACCTCTAGGATCTACACCCACATCCAATTTACCGCCACCTCCATTCACATCTCAACAACTGCCTCAAGGAAAAATCCCATCCTTGCATCAACCTCAGGGTAACCCGCAGTAGGCAACGCCATCGTAACCACCTCAACAACATGTATCACAACAACCTCCATCTCAGCCTCTACAACATGCCACCACTCCATCTCAACCTCCACAACACACCTCAATTCCTTCACAACCTCCACATCAAGCACAGGTTATGTCACAATCTCAACAAAAACCCCTACACTAGCCACAAGGTGTCCCGTCACAAACCTCTCAACAAACGCAGGTGCCCACTCACCAGCCAACTTCATCTTATTAGTTACCTCCACACTAACTGTAAGTCTCTCAACAACATCAAATTCCATCTAGGCCTCTTTATCAACAATCCCCATCTTATCAACAACCACCTCAACATACATAAGTCCCGACACAAATACTAGGCAGCCCTACTGTTCAATACCTGTATTACCCATAAAGTACATATACCACATATGCAACCCCATCCAATCCTAATCCCACTTACCACAATCCACAACAATCCCAAAAATATCCATCTTACACAAATCCCCAACAATCGCAACCGAATCCTTATTACCATCCATTCAATCCACAACAACCTCCATATGCTTCTCAACAACCAACTACTGCCTACAATTACCAGTCCAATCCGTATTACTCCTAGCAGTAGCCATTGTATCAGCAGGGTGCCTCCACCTCTTCATATTAACAAGCTCCTCATTCATATCATCAGGGTGCCTCTACCTCATACTATCAAGCCCCACCATCCTATCAACAATCTTACACCAATCCACAATCCACATATCCCAATCAATATCAACAAACCTCCTCGTATCCACCTTCACCATCATATGATCAAACCATCCCGACTCCATCCACATCATATTGGCCATATGCTCCTTATAGTCAATCCAACCCAACTAATTCCTCATCATCCACACCTATTAATAAGGAGTGGGAAGAGATAAAAGCCGCGTTAAAAGACTTACAAGCATGGACACCCAAAAAGTCTTTCAAATTTGAAGAGATTTTTCCTTATCCATTTGATCCCTTGATCTCACTTGTTCCTTTTCCTAAGCATTTTGAAATTCCAAAGTTCAAAAAATATAAAGGAACCAAAGACCCAAAGAACCATCTCCAAGAATTCTATACACACTACCAGGAAGTCCTTCACAATGACAATTATCTCTTGCGGTTATTACCTAGTAGTTTAACGGGGGTAGCCCTAGATTGGTTTATGGGTCTTCCAAAGGGATAAATCTCTTCTTTTTTGGATCTTTTAGAGAAATTTGTTACACACTTCTCCTTCAATTTGGATAAGGACATCGATACCTACAATGGTGGCGCGCCTTGGCTAGTCGGATGAATCCCATCTTAGTGAGAAGGACATGGTGACCATTTTCATAGAAAATGCTCATCCATATATGACACATAATCTCAAACTTCATTGTGTCACAACCTTCTCAGAGGTCATAGAAAAGGGTACCATCATTAAGAGGGTGCTCATTGCCAAGGGACAAGTTAAAATTTATAATCCAAATAAGGATAAGTCATCTAGAGATAAGTCCTGCTATTGGAATAAAAACAAGAATGCTATCAATGATGGTGTCACTGATACCAAGCATGTACAAGTAGCCAACACCTCACAAAGGTCGCAATACATCCCCAATCAACCATTAGTCTCAAATGTCATATTAGTGCCACAGGGGGCACCGTCCTCCCCAATAGTCCAATCAACAAAATCAAGGGAACAATAAATGCCCATTCACTCCTTTGGGGGAATCCTTAAGTGTTGTTTTCAATAGGCTCCTCCAAGTGAGTTATCCAGTCACTTATCCTATGACTAAGCCTTTTGATGAGTCTAAACCAAAACCTACCTGGTATAGAGAAAATGAGTACTGTGATTTTCACAAAATCAAAGGTCATTAAACTAGCAAGTGTCAGGGACTTAAAACGTATATCCAAGATCTTATAGATCAAGGAGATATAGTGGTGGATACTAATTAGGTGAACTCATCCAATTCCCAACTGCAGATATATAAAAATGCTTTCCCGAAGCACAAACAGGGTGCTAGTACGTCTAATGCTAATCCCAGGCCAAACAATAATAATAACCAAAATAACAACACGAACAACGTCAGCTATAAGAATGTACCCTATAACTATGATGGTATAGTTATGTGCATTAACCAAGTAGAGCCTCACGTATCCATGATTCGTGTTAAAGGAAAATACCTATAATGTGTTGTCACGACCTATCGCACCCGCATAACTGTTCCTGGAGCTTCCACATCATCCCAACCAGCTCCTGTAAGATCTCAATATAATATCCTTGATCACCTTGAAAAGAATCCTGCTCAAATATCCATCTTGGATTTGCTTAAGTCTTCCCCTGTCCATTAGGAAATCCTCACCAAAGCTTTGAAGGATACCCATGTGCCTAATGATACGTATCCTACCCAATTTCAAACCTTAGTAGGACATTTTTCATCCACATATCAGCTGGGCTTCAGTCAAAATGATATGCCTTCTATTGATTCGAACCATAATCATCCACTTCACATTGAGGTCCTTGTAGCCCATCATAAAGTAAAAAGGGTCCTGGTAGATAATGGATTTTCCCTCAACCTTTGTACACTAAATTTCATAAAATAGGTTGGGTATACCCACATTGACTTACATAATCAGGTTATCACCATAAAAGCTTATGATAATGCAGAACAAGACTCTAAAGGAATCATTTTTCTTCCTATTCAAGTTGGCCCTATTGTGCAGCATACCACGTGCCACGTCCTTGATCTAGACCTTCCATATAATCTCCTCCTTGGCCATCCATGGATCCATGCCATGTAGGCCGTTCCTTCAACTTACCATCAATGCCTAAAATTCCCATTCAATGGGATGTAAGTAACCATACATGCTGTCCCCCAACCTTTTGAATATTGTCGTGCATTAGAAGCTTCCTTCCCTCATTCTCGCTACTGTCCAAGAGTTGAAGTGGGAGAACCTTAGGCATAATCTTCCAATCCATCTTCCAATCCATCATCCACCACATCATCCATTCCATCCTCCACATCTAAATCCACAATCACCAAGGTCCAGATCATAGATAAAGGCTGTGGTGAGTACGAGATGCACACAATTCTAAATGTGGAAACCATGCCACCATCTGCTCATACCTATGGCCAACCTTCTCAGTCCACACCAAAAGAAGAAGATACGACAATAACACTCAGTTCTAATAATGTGGGGTCTAGCACTTTCCAATCTCCTGGAACATGAAAAGATCAACCATATGATGATATCAGTCAATGGATATACAAAGAAGAGCCCGAGCCTTCACCCCCTCTCATTGAGTATTTCTAGGAGACTTATCCTCGTGCATCTAAGTTAGCTGAAAAATATAATTATCAATAGGGAGGCCTCAACGTAGAATAACAAAGAAGATTGCAGCCTGTTGACACACCTGTGCGACCTAGAAATTTGGGCTTAGGATATGATATGAAGAAAAAGGGTCCTGCACCATCAACTAGTACCTCTAATAATGTCAATGCAGATAATGATTTCCTTGAGGAAATATCAGAGGAAGAGGCCATCATACTTGCATACGATGATGTAGATCTCCCTTCCATGTTCGATTGCCTATCCATCTTTACCATCAGCATTTCCCTTCACCATCCCGACCTTATTGATTGGGACTTACGAGGTATTCCACCTATTGATACCTTTCCTTCAGTGGAAAATTATGTGCATCTCATGGGATTGGGGGAAGATGAACACCCTAACTGCGAAAGTAAGAAGAAACAAAATAAAAAAGGTCCTCTAGTGAAAACCTCTCTGAGGCACTTTCTGACTCGTCAAAAGTCAAAATAAAGGGTGTATCTGATAGTGAAAACCTCGATGAGACACTAGAGGATGGGGGTGTTCATCTTCCCCTTGTTGGAACTCAATTGTCTGAATGGTCTTCTATCTTGATCGAAGAGACTCAAGAAGTTAATTTGGGAATAGCAGAAGACCCTAAGATCACATACATAGCCAAATCATTGTCAGAGGAAGAGCACTCTATCATTGTCAACCTGTTAAAATAAGGAGTCATCAACTTTGCATGGACCTATTCAGACATGCTAGGATTAGATCTCGCCTTGGTGGTCCACCATTTGGATGTTCATTCAGATGCCAAACTTGTTAAATATAAGCTAAGAAATATGCATCCCTAGGTGGCTTTGCTTGTCAAGAAAGAGTTGGAGAAATTGTTGGAGGCTGGGTTCATAAGGCCTATTGACTATTCTAACTGGATATCCAACATAGTGCCTATCGCCAAACCAAATGGAAATATCAGAATTTGTACAGATTTTTAGGATCTCAATAATGCTTGTCCTAAGGATGATTTCTCACTTCCAAACATTGACATGTTGGTTGACCTCACAGTAGGGCATGAGATGCTATCCCTTATGGATAATTTCTTTGGCTATAATCAGACCAAAATTGTACTAGAAGATTAGCATAAAACTTCCTTCACCACCCCTTGGGGCACCTTCTGTTATAATGTCATTCCCTTTGGACTCAAGAATGTGGGGGTAACCTATCAATGTCCTATGACTGTTATCTTCCATGAACTCATTCATATTATAATGGAAGATTATGTTGATGACTTATTGGGTATGTACAAGACCAGAGAAGAGCATCCTATAATTCTGAAGAAAATATGAGTGGTTAGAACATTACAAGCTGCGTCTAAATCCAAAGAAGTGTGTATTCAAGGTTACATCAGGAAAGATATTGGGCTTCATAGTCTCTAGAAGGGGTATAGAGGTAGATCTAGCAAAGGTCAAAGCCATAATGGAAATTCCCTCGCCACGTAATCTAAAGAAATTCAGAAGCCTTCAAGGGAAGCTATAGTCCATCAGGTGGTTCATAGCCCAACTACCTGACAAGTGTCAATCATTCACACATCTCCCATGCAAAGATACCACTTTCGAGTGGGATCCAAAATTTCAGCAAGGCTTCGACAAGATTAAGGAGTACTTGGATCATCCACCTATCTTAATTCCTCCCATCCTAGGTAAACCATTTCTGTTGTACATCTCAGCTACATCGGTTGCACTGGGGGAATTATTAGGTCAGCATGATGAGTCCTCTAAAGAGCATGCAATCTATTACATCAATTGAACATTGGTGGGTTATGAACTCAAATATTATCTGATGGAAAAGGATTTTCTAGTAGTGGTCTTCAGTTCACAAAAGCTTCATCATTACATGCTTAGTCATCCCGTCAAGCTAATATCGAAAGTTGATCCACTTAAGTATCTATTGTCCAAGACTTCTTTGACTAGCCGCATGGCCAAGTGGGTCATGTTACTGAGTGAGTTCGACATAGAGTACATAGACTGCAAGGAAATCAAAGGAAAAGTCATAGCAGATCAGTTGGCCGATGCTCCTTTGGTGGATGCATATCCCTTGGTAGTCGAATTTACTAACAAAGAGGTCCTTATAGTCATAGAAGCAGATACATGGACACTCTATTTTAACAGGTCATATATGCATAATGGAGCTAGTGCAAGTGTCTTATTCATCACCCCTCAAGGTGATTACATCCCAAAGTCATTCAGATTAGCATTTCCATGCACCAACAATATAACAGAGTATGAAGCTCTTATCACTGGCCTTAGAATCACCATCCAATGGAATATCACCCATCTACGAGTCTTCGACGATTCCCAATTGATTATCAAACAGGTCAATGATGAGTTTCAAACAAAGGATGACAAGTTTTTACCCTAAAAGCACATGGTGGATGAATTTAAGAAGTATTTCACCTTTGTCTAATTTGAGCAGATTCCCAAAGGCTAGAACAAGGTAGTTGATGCAATGGCTACAATCATTTCCTTCATTGATAATTCCCAAAGATTGAATGGACTGTGAGTTCCTCATTGAACAAATTTTAATCCCGACATATGATGTCCTTGATAGTGAGATGGTGTGTAATATCGTAGGTCCTGAATCCCCCTGGTACCATGACATTTACACATACCTTTGTGATAATATCCTATCACTCGACCTTACCCAAAATCAATGCAAATCTTATATCCAACGTACTTCCTTCTATACCATCATAGGAGATACACTTTATCATCATGGGTATGATGACACTCTTTGTAGGTGTCTAAATGAATCAGAAGCCCACAGTGCATTAAACGGGATACATAGTGGTGTCTATGGGGTCCATTCCAGTGGCATGGCCTTAGCAAAAAGGATTCTTAGAGTTGGTTATTATTGACCTACTATGGAGCATGACTCTTGTGAGTTTATGAAGAAATGCGTACCTTGTCAGCAACATGCATATTTAATCCATGCTACCGCACAATATTTACAGCTCATCATAGCACCATGGCATTTTTCTTAATGGGATTTTGACTTGATTGACAAGATTTACCTTCCATCTTCTGAAGGCCACACTTTCATCATCACCTCCATTGAATATTTTACCAAGTGGGTGGAAGAAATTCCACTCTCTCAAATCACGGGTATTCAGATATTTAAATTTATCCTTTTCCATATTCTCTGTAGATATGGAATCCCTTCCACCATCATCATTGAAAATGGGAAGCCCTTCAAAAATTAGTTTATGAAAAACCTTTGTGAGACATACCATATCCAACATCACTAGTCCATGCCCTATTACCCATAAGGTAATGGTCAAGCGGAGGCAACCAACGAGACCCTCATTAAAATCCTTAAAAAGGGGTCAATAATACTGGTCGATATTTTCACCTCCATCTCCATCCCACCCTTTGGAAATAACACACATCCATCCACACTCCTACTAGAGCCACTCCATACTCTATCATATGTGGTGCTGATGCAATCTTTCTGATAAAACTTGAGATCCCATCACTCCAAATATCTTTGAAGAACCTCATCAGTGATGAAGACACCCGGGTTGCACACTTAAGTTAGCTTGAACTCCTGGATGAAAAGTGTATCAGGGCCTACAATCATCTACAAGAATAACAACATTGTCTTAGGAGGAGATACAACAAAAAGGTTCATCCTCACCAGTTTAATGTTGGTGATTTAGTCCTCAAGGAGAATCAGCGCACCCAACAAGATCGAGATAAGAAAGGAAAGTTCGTGGCAAATTGGTTGGGTCCATATGTTTTCACAACTAAATATTGTTATGGGGCCTATAGGATTGCTACACTTGAGGGGGAACCCTTACAGGAGCCTATCAACATCATGCACCTGAAGAGGTTTCACACCTAAGTTAGTTGGGTTATCCTATCCTAAAAATACCAAAAAAAAAGTAAAAAATCATCAAAAATACAAAAAAAAAGGGTCAAAAATCTAAAAATAATAAAGAGAAATAATCCATCCTATGGTGAAAACCACCTTTGGTGGTGCCTTGGATAAGTGCATTTGGTGAAAACCTACTAATAGGTGCCATTCGTAGAGGGCTTAATCATTATCTACCTTGTGTCCTAGTTACTTTATGCTTCCATCCAACCTATCCTTGCATCCTATCTTCACATCCTATCCATCCAATCCTTTCATCTGCGCCCACTTAACCATCACTTGGTATATTTTGGTTGAGCATTGGATGAACCACATTAGCTATCCACAATCCTGAGCTTTTATCCTACATCTAAGCTTTTGTCATCTATGTATTGGTGTCCTTTGTCGATCCCGTGTCCTCATCTAGGATCCCACATCGTGTCGGTCATCATTAGGTCTCATCTTGTATTTTGTCTTTTATTGAACTACGAGGGCTCTGCGCTTTCATGTAGGCAAGGCTAATCTCTGATCAACCCCTGAGCCCCTACGTCTTTAGGTTGTGTCTTGTTGTTGTGTTGTGTTTTTAAGCATGTCCCTACCTAGCTGGTTTTTAACAAACAAAATTCGTTAGTATCAAGAGGTCCCATCAGTTTTGAATATCTTGCGTCATGTCGATCACCCAATCTATCCTCCATCTTTGGTCTTACCAGGATGCATCCTTCCTAATTAGACTTCATCAATCCCATCCACCCTTTTGATCCTGTGGCAAAGGACATTTGAAATTTATTGCAATATTTTGATGCTTTTAGCTTTTGTTTATTATTTGAACTTCCTATTATACCTCGTCAGGGTTGCCATGATCCATTATATCATGGTGTGCTTTGACTGGTAAACATAGGGGCATATCTTGATCTTTTGTTTGTTTATGTCTTCTTGGTTGTACCACGTAGTACCCACCAAGATCCCTGTGGTCTTGTGTTACGTTGGGGAATCCTTTGTACTTGTGGTTATCCCAATACCTGGCTTGACCAAAGCTCTAGTGGCTTTGGGGTGTTGGGTTAGCATTCTTGTTTGCTGTGTTTTTTTTATGCATTAGACACTAATCTGCCTTGGTTCCTCATACCCTAGCATATAGTGTCTTATGATATAGCAAAAATTAGTGCTCTCAAAATGGAAAAATAGCATTAGCATTGCATTTCATTTATCATCCCATTGCATTACATGTACCTCCATCCATCCTTTCCCTAGCCTATGGTTAGTGGTTTCAGTTGTGCAAATACTCATCTTTCATATTCTCTCCTTAGGATTCCTATGGTTTTGACAGGTGTAGTATCACGCCGATCATTTCTCATCTTGATATTGCGATACATTATCAAACCCATCATTCACTTAGGATTGCATTTATCATTACGCCAGTAGTACCAAGGTTATCTCCACTATCAAATCCCTGGTCTATTTTGTGAAAAATGAGCAAAGCAAATGAGATTGATACATAACTATAAGGAAAAGCATGGGCAACGCTTATCAACAGATATAAGCAAGATATTTAAAAAGAAATATTCTGAAGAGTCACCATGTAACTTCACAAGTTCACACTTCCACACAAATAGAAACAGGTGAATCCAATCATTAATTAATCTTGATTGATGTCATGCTAAACACAAAAGTGTACAATTTTATCCCAAATGGCATTCATTTCATCTCATTTTGGATTTATCATTATCATGTTCATTTTAAGTTGTTTAGATTAATCTCAATTGGTTATTCTAAGAATCTTAAGTTCATTCCATTATCATCTCATTGCATTACCATTTTTAGGTTGTTTAGAGTTATTATTCTAAACATCTTATCCATCTCACTGCATATATGGCATTACATTACTTTCATCACATCCATCCATAACATTATTACATGTGCATACACCACATTTTTCATTCATTGCATCCCATTACATTTTCATACCATAATCACATCATAATAAAACATCCATGACATACATCATAAAATTAAAAGCAAATTGATTGTACAGTGTACACACACTCATCACCACCTACATTGCAAATCATTAGTATCATATCGATAGCATATAAAATCATAGATCATCCATCACATCCTGCATCACAAAAGTGTTAGACATAATGAATTTAATCCATATCATCCACATAAACATAGGCATACATCATCATAGATACATACATATATCACAATCATCATCATCATAACCATCTACATATCCCATAATCATCCACATATACATCAACATAAATAAACATCCATCACATAATTTTCACATAGTGTTGCCAATGACCATCACAAATCATATAAATATCAAAATATATAGTGTCCATCATATGTCCGTCATAAACCATAATAAAAACCATAAGATTCCATAATAGGTCCATAAAAAGTCCATCATAAAAGCATAAAAACATGTCCATCGTGTCCATTGCAATCCATCAAATAACACACAGGTACAAAATTCTGATCAAATACAAAGACTACACCTCCCAAATGAATAGAGAATAAAGAATGAACTAATCTCTAATTTGTACTAAGGAGTCTATCATCTCTGTCTATGTCCACTACACATCCACTCTGCACCTGTCAAAAGCCTATATCCTGTCCCCTCCTCTATCTCGTCTACCCTGTACTAGCTCTATTTGATCTTTGCAGGGAGTCTATCCTTGAACCTCTGCCTTTGGGGGGAGTCTCACAGAAGCTGCTATATCCCCATGTGTATGTCTCTCCTAAGTGGGATAGTGTTGGAATCCGGGGTACATGTATGACATACAAAGATACTCTCCATGCGGGATTCAGGAACAACCTGATGATAAGCAAACATATAGTAGCCTGCCTCTATCCTAGCATCTGCTACCTCTTCCGCTTGAGCCCTCACTAGGTTTTTCTCAATCCTGTATCTATCCCATAATCCAATGATACATCTCCTCTCACTCTCCCATGCCTCTTGAGCCATCTGCATCTATTCCACTTGCACCTGCAGTCGAGACATTTGTTGTACTGCTGCACCCCTCTCACCCTGTAGGGCCTATACCTATGCCTCTTCCACCTTTGCTCTCTCCAACATAGCCCCTGTGTCCTCCATGGCCACCTCCACTCACTCTGTCCTATCCTAGAGCTCATCTCGCTCCATCCTGATCTCATCCAATCCCCACTGCATCTTAGCTGCCTGCCTCCTCAGGTTATCTCTCTCCACGTGGGCCTCTTATACATTTCACGATGCCTCATTTTCCAAGGCCCCATAGTCCCTGTCTCCCTCCACCCACAACCTATCTACCTCACTTTTCAATCTATCCAAATTTTCCTCTGACTCCCTAAGTCTATGCTCTGTAATCCTTAGTCATGCTAGGGCTCCGATGAGTAATACTGTGGGATCCTCTAGCGGCAGAGGTACATATGGAACCATCGCTAATGGATGCACCTCTGGGGCATCCTCATCCATGGCCTGCACCCTCTCTCCTCTCGCTTGCTCCTCTCCTCTAGCCTTCCCCATCTCAACATATCCATCTCCTCCCCTCCTCTACCAACTGCCTCTCCTCCTTCTCCTCTATTGTCTGACCAATCTCCTCTCATCCTTTGACCCGTATCCTAGTGCCCCTACAATTGGATGCACTATCGTGATCCATCCTGGCCTATGCTCTCTTCACCATGTTGAGTATTGTACCATCGTCCCTACATCTGCCATCCCTCCTCTCCCAGGATATGTTACCATCTGTAGGTCCTCCCACATCTGTTGTGCAAACTCCATTGTGATCGGGTCACCCCATAAATGCTCTTGACTAATCCAATGAAATCTCTAAGGTCCCATGGGGATATCTTCCTGTACCCCAAACTACCATGTGACCCTATCTGGTCTATGGAGGTCCACAATGAATGGATCCCATCCAATCAAGTAGAACACTATAAAGAAGTAGCCCTTGTGCCTCCTCTAATCATCCCTCCATCCGACAAACCATCACTTCTGGTAGGGTCTCCATATAATGTCCTCCACCCTCAAATAATCTAATTTCCTCCTCCATCCCTCCAGATCATTCACATCCAGGTAGTGGAGTCTCCAACCATACTCCATACCATACTAGTATGCTATTAGTAGTGTGTCATCCTATGTCCCAGCTATCAAAATCCCTAGCCTCACAATGCTAATATGCTCCCAGGCCCATACTTGGAGCAACATCACATGTGTGATGCTGAGGGCTCTCCTGTAGCAAACCATGTGCATGTATCAATATAGCTAGGCTAACATGCATGCCGCCCATGCAAAATCCCCCTCCCGTCACTCAACAATATGTTTAACAACCTCAATAACCTTGAGGTTGTAGAAGCATCTGCTCCTGTCTGGCAGTAGTATCTTGCTAATCAAGCCACAAAGGTATAATCCAGTAATGTAGGCTGCTATCTAGATCTTGACTCCATGTCCAACTAATCAAATGCCTTTCGATGGGCAGCCACAAAATCCTCCAAACATCCTCTAACATCACTATCATCTCCCCTTTCAAGAGATGGAAGGTCGATGTCTTTGAGCTCCATCTCTCCATCAGTGTTGTTAGGAGTGCCCGGTGCACTCTAATGTTGGGATACCCAAACATGTGTAATAGCCTTGCTTGTGCCAAGGCTCCATGGTCATGGGAATTCATTGCCCTGACTGTCACCTCCAAAACCACTGAGTGCCTCTTGCGAGTCCTCAACATCTCAAAGTTTTGCATCCACACAAAACATTTTTTCAGTCTTCAAAAGTTTCTTTCCTTTTTTATGATTTTCACCCCTGCCCCAGGTTCTGGTGAATTCGCCCCTGTGTAGGGAGAATTCCCCCATTTTCCATCCCCTAGTACATTCACCTGTCTAGGTCACACGTTCACCCTTGTGTTATTATTCTACGAATTTTCTTGTTTTCTTAGCGAATTCGCCTCTTTTCTTTCCGGGCGCGAGTTCACCCATTTTTCCCTTAGAGAAAAATTCGTATTTACCTTTTTCCTTTGAGGGGTGATTGTGAAATCAACCCTGTGTCTTTTTCTCCCTGATGCGAGAGTTCATTTCCCTTTCGGGTGAAATCGTATTTTCCCTTTCTCATCTTAGGCAATTTCGCAATCTCTTGTTCTTTTGCACCCTCGCCCCTGTGTCATGCAGGACCGCCCTTTTCGAGGAGAGGCAATTTTTCTATCGCCCCTCCCCCAGCACATCTGCCCCTATGGATCACAACCTCACCCCTTTCCTCGTTAGCCCTTTTAGATAGACAAATTTTCCTAACGAAAGGGTGAATCCACCCTTTCGTGGTGATTTCGTAAACCTATTCTACTTGATCGCAAATTTAAATTATGCATAAAAATTTAAATCAAATCACAAAGTGGGGTCAGAATTCTACCTGGTGCGACACTACTCAGTAATAATAGAACTGGCACACCTCCTTTCCTTGGTCCTCCCTCAACTCGTCAGCCATCCTCGTCACTCTCTCTCTCTCTCTCTTGTCTAGTCAGCTGCCAAGTATGCAAAAGGTAAATTTTTCAAATTTACTATTTATAATTTTGAACTTTTTCACCTATTTAGCCTTTTAAATTTGGGTAATTTTTACCCTTTATTTGACCTTTTTATTAATTCATTCACCTCTTTTAGTCCGTGGGCTGCCATTTGCAACCCGTTTATCCGTTTTCCTCCGTTCAAAAGCCATTCTTAATGGTTTTTCACACTCTATTGCTTGATACCCTCCATTTCTCCATATCGATAAGTCACATGGGGCCCCTTTTTCTTCCCCATCTACCCTCTCGAGGGGGCATACCCTGCCATTTTCCTCCATTCTTCCATCCTATCCACTTCCTTGTGACATTAGGGCATTCTCCTTTATTTTTTATGATTAGACAGCCTACACAACTTTTCCTGCACTTAGTTTTCCCTACAAAGTTGGGGCACCATCTAACATTCTTTTCTTCTATCAAGTCATCTGTATTTCATTTTTCTTTGAAACATTGTTATTCTAACAATATTTCGAAGAGGGGCAAAATGTAGACACCTGAATTTGACCACACCCATATGGTCAAATTCACCCCTTTTATTCCTCTATCCCGCATCCTTCATCTGCATTAATTAAATAATTTACTATTTAATTAATATTGCCCTACAGTCTAATGTCCCTAAGATATTTAATAAATCAATTACATACCTTATCCCCTTTCCTCTCTAAATTAAATAAATACTCTAATTTATTTAATTTAGTCATTTCATGCCTTTATGAATTAAATCAATTTTTAATTCACATTCTTTCTCTCTCCTTGTCACATTCTCCATAATCCTCTCTAATCCAGGTTAATTTAATTAATTTGTGATTAGGATGTACACACCCCTAATCATAATTAGGGTCACATCCTCCATAATCCCTCACTTGCCTCTAATTCTTCATTAACATGCCTAATCCCATGTTTACAGAACATTAATCACTTAATTAGGCCAACCTAATCCCCATGCCATTTATGGCATATGTGCTAAGTCAACCTTATTAAAAGCTTTCTCCTTTTAGAGAAGGCATCCCTTTCCCCATGTGATTTTTTAATTCACATTTAATCCCCCAATGCATTTTAAGGAATTTTTAATTCCTTCTCCCATTCCCATGTGTATATTTGAGAGATTTTTAATTCCTCACATGTCCTATCACCCACATGTGGACAAAGACCTCCTTTATGAGGAGATCTTGTCCAAATCCCAAGGTACTATGTATTACCTCCACATCACCTCCTCTTTTCCATCTCACCTGCCACATGTCAAGATGTGAGGGCTTGTGAGTTCTCAACTCACCCTAGCCCTTGATCTTGTCCATCATGGCTTCATCCTGGCCATCCATTGTTTAGAGGCACTTCCCCTAAAAAATGGTGGAATTTTCTCTCATTTGCATCAACAAGCATCCATCACTTTTTCATCCAAGCACAATTAGCAATCATCCAAGCATCCAAGCATTCCACCATTGTTGGAGCACCATTTGAGATCACATCTTGCATCCATTCAACTATTCATTTGCACCATTTCATTCCCCATCATCTCAAGATCATTTAGAGCTAGGATTTATGCTATTTTTCCAACAAAGGAGCACACATTCAAGCAATCGAAGGGCCAACAAAATCATCAACTCAAACAAGGTAAAACGTTCTATTTTATTTCATTTTTGTTTGAGTTCATCTTAGTCCTAATCTTGAGTGTTTTTCTTGTGTTTTTGTTCTTTGCATTAGTTTAATTTTTTCATTCTAGTAAGTTAAATTCAATCGCACACAATAATAATCCAAAATAGGTTGTGAGCCACCATCTATCTTCTATCTTTTTCTCTGTGGAAAGTGAGTCCACTTGGATAGTGAGTCCACCTATAGTGAGAACTTCTGTAAATATACTATAACTAGTTATAATATATTGTGAGCTAATCCTTGTCGTGGTTTTTCCCATTTTGGGTTTTTCATGTAAAAATCTTGGTGTTCATGTGTTATGTGATGTTGTGAATGTCTCATGCTTTCATTCTTCATTATAGTTGACTATACTTTGGTGATTGGATGCTTAAGGTTTGAATAGTTTAAGAGAATACTGATTCACCCCCCCTCTCAGTATTATGGGTGTTCAACAGATTCCACTTTATGGACATAGTTTTGAGTGTACTTGTATTTCAATTTTTTAGTAAATCTTATGGCAGTGGAGGTGTTTACTAGATACTTATCTAACACTAATGTCTTAAAAAATATGTTTAAAAAATATTAGACTCATTTTTAGAATCTATAAATTGATTAGGTTTCACTTTGTTCAGAGGTAAACCCACAATAGTGAGTTATAAACTTTAAACACTAGTTTTTCAATTCGAATGAGGGAAAAAAGTTGAGAAAACCTTCATTTGAAGGTGAGTCAAAAAGTACCTTTGTTTTAAGGTGTATTTAATGTGAAAAAACCTTCAAATGAAGGAAATTTATAAAAGTGAAAAAAGGGACCTTCACTCAAAGGTCTTTTTATATTTTATTTTATGGAAATTGCCATAAAATGAATAGAAAGGGATTTCAAAAGAAGGCCCCTTTCTATTATTTTTATGGTCTTATTCATTTTTAGAAATTACTTTTTTTTGAAGGTTTTTAAATTTTTGGTGGGAATGACATACCTTCAAATAAAGGTTCTTGAATATTTGGTCCTAAAAGTGACCCTTTCACCTTAAGCCTCATATTTTCCTCATTTTTAATTTTTTTTGCATGATCATAGCACTTGAAATAAGCTTTCCAATGAGTATAATTTTGAATATATTTAGTTTGATTATTATAAATTTACTTTCTATTGTTTAGTGACCATATATTTTTCAGCAACATTCAAGGTCTTTGTTCCACACATGTGGAAAAGTAGTAATTTTTTTTTTTTTGAAAAACATCTATGCACTAGGTATTGATGTTTTGATTTCAACAAAAAAAAGTTAATTCATATGCATACAAATAAATTTATGAATTATTGAAGTAACCTATGTTTGAATTATAGTTAAGCTCACTTCAAAAATTTATAAAAAAGTTATGCAATAAAAATTATGAAAAAATATTTATGCACTAGATATTGGTGTTACAAATTTGGAACATATGAATTCCAATTAAACATCAAATTAATCATAATAACAAGAAGTAATTACAAGTACCTCAATACATGAGAAATATCTCCACACATGCCATGTCATCATACAACATATCTTTCATACAAGAACCATAAGTACTTGAAATAATATGATACAATAGTTGACTTAGGCAGTCCATTTCCAACAAGTAATAATAATGCAATAATAATTCAAGTAATGTACACATATAATGGAATCATCAATAGTCCAATACACTAATCATCCACAATTAAATAAATGTATAGTATGAAATTACATATACAAATAATAATTCAATAATAATGTGGAGATACAAATAACATAGTCTTTGTCTGCCATTGACCCTCTAGTCATCTGCAAGTCAAGAGACGAGAACATGGTCTAGGCACTTTTCTATCCAACCATGAAGCTTACACTTTCCCCAAAGAGTTCTTCCTGACATGAAGAACCACTGACCTTGGACGAGATGCTTAGCAAAAAGAAATCGACAAACATGATGGAATCTGGCGTATGCCTAATATATCTACATGCATTTCTATCATACGAGAACAAGCTATGATCAATATCAGGATATGATAGAGAGAAAATAAATAAAATAAATCTATTTATTTCAATGGTCTAGGTCACTTGGCCAAGCATATAGCTGTATACATCTAAAATAAAAGTAGAACTGGAAAAAATAGTGTCTACATTTCTTGTTACCAAAATTTGGTATTTGTCTCGGAAGGTAAACTTTCCACAAACACTCATGAATACAATCTATCTATAATTACCATTTATTCATAACATGCATAATGATCACAAGAAGTAAATAAACACTCTTTATCCTTTCATGTAAATTATTATGTACATCATTCATTATTTCTATCTTTCATGTATTAAAAAAATTATATATATATCATTGATGTGAAATTCATTCATTTTTCATAAAATACAAAATAACTAGTGTCACATAAGTTAACTCCATAAGAAACCATTTTATTATATATGCAAAGTAAAAATCAGATCCATAACACAAAGGAGATCCATTATTTTCACCATTACTTATGGTAAAATTAAATAGTTGTCAAGTGTATAAATGCAATTTAGGAAAACCAAAGGAACTTACTGTTGAACACCCAAAATATTGAGAGGAGGGGGTGAATTAGTATTCCATTAAACCATTTACATAATATCCATCCAAGCAATAACACAAATTTGACTATAATAACAAGGGAAATAATTGAAACAACACAACATCACAAAACACATGAACACCAAGATTTTTACGTGGAAATCCCAAAATGGGAAAATCCACAGTGAGGATTAACTCACAATATAATATATCTGGATATAGAATATTACAGGGGCTCACTATCAAGACTCAGTATGCTTGAAGGCTCATAACCTGAAGTGAATTACAAAATAGATTATGGCTCGCTGTCAAGAGGTGAACTGAGATAGAATGCACCTTCCTTGTGCTAGAGTTCAGTTCCAATGAAGCAAAAAATACAAAACACTTCACTATAAAGTGTACTCAATTCATACATTCGCACCATGCAGTAGTACATTCATGATCTATCATTTCACTCTATGTCACATCTTCTTCTCATCATCATCATCATCATCATCATCATCATCATCATATATATATATATATATTTTCTCAAGAATGTCTTTCATATATATATCGTATATATTCATATAACGGCCTAATTAGAGTAGCCCTAAAAAAAAATTCATCTTCACACCCAACACAAGCATTTAATGTATGATATCAGTTAGCAAAGACCTAAGATAGATCCCTTTAGCATTCACAATGCATATTTAATCTTCTTAACACAATTTCATAGTTAGGTCAGCCAAAGTTAGACCTAAAACATCAAAGACTTCAATCATATATTCATTTCTCCAAACGTGTAACTCTAATACTTGTTAACACATCAAATTATCCTTTAGACAACATCAAATAACTTATCTTCAACTTCGTAAGGAAAAATAGTTAATCATGAGAAAACGAATCTCCCACATCAATGCGCTATACTGAAACTTACTGTAAACCTTAGAACAAAAAAATGTTATTCATTTCTTCTGTATGCGTTTGCATATCATCATAAAAATTTGAGGTAAGATGAATCTCACAGTCACAAATCTATGTACAAAATTCTATAGTGATAACTTTCTTTGTGGTAGAATCCAGACCAAAAAACTGATGCATTGAACCAATATATAAACAAAACACTGTTTACCAAACTACTGGTAACTATATCTTTTCAATTGTATGGCCAAGCCAACTGAAATATTTTTAATAGATACAAATTATGTCAAGATATAACATATTATCAGCTTCTGAATGATTCTTACAAAATAGGATAATCCAGACCAAAATACCAGATCAACAAACATTCAGTATTGGATAAGTATAGCTCAAACTATTATTACCGGAGAAACTATTAACATCAATAACAATCTTCTACTTTCCAACACTAATGTAAATGTTAACATCAATGACAATCTTCCAATTTCCAACAATCTCTCCTTTTTCAGTAATGGCAACACATGATGTGAAAACCATCAAGATAAAAATCTCTCACCAAAAAATAAGAATTTCTTCTTTTCACATGGTACTTTATCTCCCACTTTGTCATCAATGGAAAAGGATAAGAGATATTGAATGATTTTAACAATTTCCTTTGCATACCTGAATACTCCCCCTTAGGAGTAAATCCAAAATAGTAGCTGTGAGTAATCAACTGGAAGTGGTTGTCCCTTGAAATTTGTGAAGATTACATATCCAAGAGGATTTTCTTTCATCCCAGAGCTTCTTTGCTTCTGTCAAGGCTTTACATGGATAATTAAGATCAACTAGGATGTATTTTCCTTCAACCAGAGTCTCGGGAGTGACATTTGAGTTCAAAATCCTGTCAGCTAGGGAAAGAGCATAGTAGACAGGTGTGTACTTAATCTTTATTAGATATATAAGATTCCCATATTGTTCAATCATTTATCCTTTCTCCTTGTGCAATGTGAGATATTCTTCATGTAGCTTCAAGTTAAACAGTACCAAGTTTGATTATCCAGATCTAGAGTTGGATTAAAAGTGCTAGATGCATACTTTATTTGTGTCTCAATAGTGTCCTCAACATTCTTGAATCTTTGAATCACATCAAGCCATTTCCAATAAAATGAGAATAGATTTATGGCCTCTTTTTGACACTCTTGAACTTCTTTAAGTTTCTCAATTGCAATGCTATGTGTAGACTTACATCTATCTTCAATTTCCAACAAGCCTTTTTCTTTGACCCAAGTAACCATTTCACTTATTGCTTTACTTTTTAGTTCTTTAAATGAGTCAGTCAATGTATTTGTGGTTTCCACAATGGACTGTGAGGAACTAGAGACAACTCTAGGAACTATCTGAAGATGTACCTTCTCCTAGCTAGTTGCTTGAGTCTCCTTGGAGTGGGCTCTGTTTGAGCAATCAATGCATGGACCTCAATAGATTTTCTCTTTTCTCTGGAGGTAGTTATTGACTTACTAGAGATCCCTTCTATTTTTTCATGAATTTCTAGAGCCACTTCAGTATAAGTTCTGAATCTTCGTCTGCTGGGGTCTCGAGGACTGTTAATTAACATTTCAATATAGCCAACAAAATAATATTTTTCAATCTCATAGCCCAACTCAAGAATCCATGCAATTCTTGGTTCAACTACCTTGATAATGCAATAATCAGTGGATACCAAAAATGTTGTCATTCTTATATTCTGTGACTAGTTCTCTTGGAATTCTTCATCTTGAGTTCATTCTTCTTTGGAATTTTCCAAAGAATGTAGCAAGGGCATCACCTTGTGCATCCAAATCTCCAATAATTATCATTAATTCTTTGATATGATGTGCAACTAGTTTTATATTCACCTAAAAAACTTCTCCTATATTAGGAAATTCCCTCATAAAGTAAAAGATTTGGCATATAATCAAAGTTCCATACCTAAATGTGCATTTCTTCTTCTTGATATCATTAAAATTCTACAATAGTTGTTTCCGGAGCAACTCACAAAGATCATATTTGGTCCTTTTCTCAACCATTTCTAAAGATAAGTCAATTTCGGTGGTAGAAACATCATTGTCACCAAAAAATAGGTGTGAAATAACCAAACTTGCATATTGAATCGTCAGATTATTGATTTCAGTACCTGTGTTCTTTATCAATCCCTTTCCTTTGTCAAAATTGCATACAAAAGTAGGTCCAGAGGAAGACAAACCAATAACATCTCTAATTGCTTCTTTCGATATCATATATGAATCACCAAGCCACACAAACTGATCATGAAATCTTCTTAGTTCCAATCTAATACATTTTCTTTATTACTAAAGTCAGGAAATCGATCCCACACATCTAATTTCATCTTTGTCAGTACATTGTGTTCCATTTTTAGGGTGTATTAATCTCCAATTAACTCTTCAAACCACAATATATGTGCTTTTCCATAATTAGGCTCTTCCAACTTCCTATGAATATATATCCCAATGTCTTTGAAGTAGGAATGACACCAAGGGGAACTTCCGAAAATGTACCCAAGGGGTCGAGTTCTAGGGTTTTAGAAGGATACATCTTAAACTATGGTTCTGGTATTTCTGAATTGTCTACAACTTGAGGTGTATCCATCACAATAAAAAAAATTCAATGAATAGTTCATAGAGTAATGTATAATAGCAGTTACTTACCTTTTGCATGCACACAAAAGCCAAACAATAAAATTTTGTAGTATGGAAATGCTCTAGACTCTTCAAGCTTGCTCCACACTCTTCTCATCTTCCACAATTTCCTTTCATCGAATGTTCTTTTTAATACTCTTAAATTTATTTCTTTGATCCCATTTACTTCAGCAATAAATTCTTCAAATCACATGTAGATGTCCTCAAAATTTGTGTGTACTTTCGTCATTTCAAGTTTTTCAATATTCCTTCTTCGCACATGTCCACTTAAAATTCCTTTCACATGAGACCTTGAATTCACCATCTTCAATAAATGCATTAGTGTCATGACATGAAACCATATACCAGTAGGGGGATATTAATTTTTTTGATATTGCTCCCCTTAAGCCACTGCCTAGGTTTAATTATTGACGAGATTATTTGCACCAGAGGATGGCACAAGTGAAATTGATACTTTTGATTCTCCTTTCTTTTCAAATTATCCTTCCTTCTCCCAGATCCTTTCCATTTCCTTCTTAACTTTTTCTAAATGAATATTAGTGATTGGTTCATATCTCTTTATCGAATAGTCTCTTTTCACATTTTTTCTATTGCAGTTTCTGGAAAAGTGTCTCGATTTGCTACAAATATGAAAAACAACATTCTTCCATCCAAAATTTCCTTTATTTAATCTATATTTTCATTGGTTAGTCTTGTTTCCAAATAAATTGCAGTGATAACAGTAGCCTTTGAAGGGATAGATCATCCTATTCAATATCTAACTTTTGCATTCTATAGCTTTATGTCCAATTCTTTTGCATTTAAAACATTGACCAGAGAATGATATAACATTTGATTCATTCTATCATTCTATTTTAATCTATTTCTACAATATTTTCCCCTATGTCCAAATCTATTGCAAGAATAACAAATACCATTAAAAGATGAGTACCTTTGAGCATTAGATTGTTTGATAGGAGTCCTTTTGGTATTGCTTCTTTGATTCTTAATCTGTCTACCATTGCCTTGAATCTTCCTTTGATTGTCAACCTTGTTAGAGGATATAATTGCTTTTGAACTTTTTCCTTCTTTAAGTCCCATACCACTTTTGTCCTTAGAGGGTTTTTGTCTTGCAATCAGTTCATACAACATTGTAGAACTTGTTTTGAATTTGTCCTCATGATCTCTTGCTTTATCTAGATTTGATCTTAGAGTTACCACTTCTTGTTCAAGATTTACACATTTATTCATTTTTCTCTAAATTTTAGATTTCTGTTAGTCCTCAATTCTTCTCTTTGCTTCCACTTGCACTTTTAGTCCGGTGATGTCCTCATTTTCTTTCTTCAACTGATCACTGACTTCTCTATATATTTCTTTAAATTTCTTGATTTTTTCTTAGTTTCTTGATGTACTCATTTGCTTCCTGGAGGGTTTCCTTCAAACCTTTGTTTTCTTCTTCAGTTTTGTCAAGATCTTCAAGAGAAATTTCAAGTTCACCATTATTATTTAGGATACAATATTCTTCAATATGCTCAGTAGGAATCACTTTCGGAGGAAAGGGGAATCCCTTATCTACCATGTGTTCAAATTACAAGATCTTCCTCAGGTTATTAGACTTCTTAAGAGAAACTAGGCTCTAATACCAATTGTTGAACACCCAAAATACTGAGAGGGGGGGTGAATCAGTATTCCACTAAACCATTTACATAATATCTATCCAAGAAATAACACAACTATGACTGTAATAAAAAGGGAAAGCATTGAAACAACACAAGATCACAACACACGTGAACACTAATATTTTTACGTGGAAAACCCAAAATGGGAAAAACCACAGTGAGGATTAACTCACTATAATATATCTGAATACAAAATATTACAAGGGCTCACTGCCATGACTCACTATCCTTGAAGGCTCACAACTTGAAGTAAATTACAAAATAGAGTATGGCTCACTACCAAGAGGTGAATTGAGATAGAATGCACCTTCCTTGTGCTAGATTTCAATTCCCATGAAGCACACAATACAAAACACTTCATTGTAAAGTGTACTCAATTTGAACATTCATACCATTCAACAATACATTCATGATCCATCATTTCACTCTATGTCACATCTTCTACTCATCATCATCATCATATATATATATCTTCTCAAGAATTTCTTTCATATATATACCGCATACATTCATATAACACTAATTAGGTCAGCCTAATTAGAGTAGCCCTTGAAATAAATTCATCTTTGTGCCCAACACAAGCGTGTAATGTATGAAATCAGTCGGTACAAACCTAAGATAGATTCCTTTAGCATTCAAAATGCATATTTAATCTTTTTAACACAAGTTCATTATTAGGTCGGCCAGAGTTAGACCTAAAACATCAAAGACTTCAATCGTATATGTAATTCACCAAACGTGTAACTCCAATACTTGTTAACACATCAAATTCTCCTTTAAAAGACATCAAATAACTTATCTTGAACTCCACAAGGAAAAATAGTTAATCATGAGAAAATGCAGAATCTCCCACATCAATGCGCTATACTGAAACTTACTATAAACCTCAGAACAAAACACTATTATTCATTTCTTCCATATGCACTCACATATCATCATAAAACTTTGAGGTAAGATGAATCTCACAGTCACGAATCTATGTACAAAATTCTGTAGTGATAAATTTCTTTGTGGTAGAATCCATACCAAAAAACTGATGCATTGAACCAATATATAAATAGAACACTGTTTACCAAACTACTAGTAACTGTATCTTTTCAATTGTATGACCAAGCCAACTGAAATCTTGTTAGTAGATGCAAATCATGTTGATATAGAACATATTATCAGCTTCTGAATGAATCTTACATAATAGGATAATCCAGAACAAAATACCAGATCAACAAACCTTCAATACTGGATAAGTGTAGCTCGAACTATTATTACCGGAAAAACTATTAACATCAATAACAATCTTCTACTTTCCAACACAGATGTAAATGTTGAAATCAATGAAAATCTTCCAATTTCCAACACTTGATCTTATAAATTAATACAATAATTGTTGATAAATTAACACAATCTACAAAAAATAACACACCATGAAAATGGGTATAAAATACTTAACATGCACCACCATTCACTCAAAGAGGATGCTACTCTTCAATGCTTTAGATTGCTTCAATTACTTTGAATTGAAAAATGATTATAATAAAAAAACTAGAGTAGACTCTTTTAATATCTAAAGTTTTTAGGAATTGATACTAGGCTTTAACAACTTTTGTTAAATTATAATTTGGGAGATGCAATTCATTCTACAGGACGATCAAACTAAGATTGAACCCATGCAAGTCCAAGAAAGAAGAGAAATGAACCTTTACACCTACCAAAAGAAGACATGCTACCTTACACTTATGCATTCACACGTGGATAGTTTTGATACTTATGGCCAATACTTTGTATTAAAACTCAACGATCCCTATATAGATCAAATGATATTCGCTTGAGGGTTCATCTTATATTCAAAAACTCGTATTTTCCATTTAACAAGACCCACAACATTTAGAATGATTTATCTTCTAATTAAATGTATCTTCCTAGTTTATCTACTCAATAATCAAGCATCCTAGGATGCTAAAGGTAAGTCCTAGGTTCTAAAAATAACAAAATAATCATCAACATCCATTTTGAAGCAAGAGTAAACCAACCTTGAATCCTTGGTATAAATTTATTTAAAAAGGAACAAGGACAATTGAACATGACATTGAATAGGTTTAGCTGGCTAAAATCCAAAGCTAACAGGAGAGCATTATTGTGATGATGACTCTAGTTCAATTCCCAACAATTATGACTAAATATTTAATCATAAACTACCAAATATATAGGCCCATACTCATCACTATGGTTGGAGTTAGAGAAAAAATGGTGTTAGTTATGAGTATTGTTTCAGTAGGAATTTAATATAGTTACAACACTTATTCTTTTTATAAATTCAGAATTATGTGTTTCATATTTGTTAACATCTATTTTATAAGCATAACATGGAGAAGAATACTCTAACCAATTTATTTCAACAACTATTTGATTTCTTTCTCAAAAACTATTTTGATAACTTACTATGACATATGGATGACATACTTGGTTTGCGCTTGGTCAATCACAATCTTGGAAGAAATTATTGTCCATCCCCATCATCAATCCAATTTTCTTTGTGGTCCCAAATGAATGTGGTGGTCAGCATCCAACAATGGCAAAAGGTCTGGTCGATGTCAATTCTCTCTAGCCGATAGTTGATTCTCATATCTCAGAGAGCTAGTTTTGTTGTTATTATATGATCTCAGCTCTTGTAGAAACTAAAAATCTTCCCTTAGTGCCTTTTTACAACATCTCTTTAGTCTTAGCACCCTTAAAATTTCCACACAGTCCGCCATCTCTCACTCAATAAAAAGGCCGTGTAGAGTATAGGGTGAGTTCATTCTTTTGGAATTTGAAGCATTGGGTTTTAGGATTAGGGCTCGGACTCCCCGCTATAATCTAAATGCATCTTCCCTTTATGGTGTTGAATGGGTGGAGATCATGGAAGATAAAATAGGTCACACTTTAATGGGGAAGGTGGTCTAGGAAAATTCATCGCCAACAATTCATCGATGGAAAACTCACCGTTAGCATGACAAATTCACCGCAAAGTAAAATTCACCACCAACAATTCACCACTTAATATTTTTTAATATATATTTTGAAAACTTTGATTTTATTAAAAATATTAATGGGATTAATTTTTTCCGCAGTGGTGAATTGCTAGCAGTAAATTTGTCATGGCAGTGAATTTTCCCATAGTGAATTGCTGGCGGTGAATTTTCTGTCAATGAATTACCGGTGGTGAATTTTCTGTATGCCGTTGTTGACATGTTCTTGAAACTAAGCGCATATCTCACAATTACATTATATGGTATATTTATCGAGGAGAAATTCCCAATTATTTGTGGATTATAACTTGACTTCCAAAGAAGTGGCCTACATTTATTCTGAGTTGATTTCCTTTTTGGCATTATTTACTAGAAAACGAAGCAAGTATGCTTGCTATCCATAGTTTTTCTTTAATATTTTTCATGCAAAAATATTTTCCACTCTAGTTCTTTAATTTAGAACTAGATATTCACCATTGCATGACTTTATGCAATTCATTAAAACGCTAACTGATTTTTATTTAATTTTTATTAAAACTTATTTAATTATTTCTTATTCTTCCAAAATCATTAAATTAAACTTAAAAACTATTTATCATTTTTTTAAACTAACCTTTTATATTTTTCCAGCCAATCATTTTAATTTTTGAAAAGAGAAAATCATAAGACATATTTTTAATTTCCCCAAATAATCTAGCTTTCATAACTATAGACACTGAAAAATGTCCTAATCGATATCATACACTTGAAACAGGTTTACTAACATCATTTCCTCTTTAACCCATCCTCTTTTTGCTTAATTGATTAAATTAGCCTAGCTATTTAATTAATCACATCATTTTCATCTATTGGCCTAAATAATTTAATCAGGTTAATTCATCCATTTTCGTGCTAATATTTCATCTTATTAAATTAAATAAATCAAAATGTTTAATATAATTCCCTAAGTCATCTTATTTAATTAAATAACCCTAAGTTATTTAATTAAATATCATTCCATCTCTCCCCCATTCATTAAATCATTTAATTTAATGAATATCACTTTAATTCCTCCAAATCCCCTAATTGCATGATTAAACCTTGTTTAATTAGCAATTAAACTAACTTTCCTCTAAGCAAAGGGAATATTCCCATGGAATATTCCCTATCCTTTTTTTGCACAATTAAAACTTTGTTTTAATTTGCAAAATGCCTTTTTCCTCACCCAAAGAATATTCTAAGGAATATTCTTATTCCTCCATCATTTGAAAAAGGGGTATTTTTTCTTGGCTTCTTAAGCAAGTTTTAACCCTCAACCTTTTGAACAAGTCACCTTTGACCTGTGTGAGCAAGTCAAAAGTGTGTTTGTTTGAGGCAAGTGTGAACCCTTGATTAAAATTCCATCATGCATTCTCATATGTTGATGAGAATCCATGATCCATGCCTCTCATCTCCTCCATCTTGGACCGTTGATTAAACTTTTTTTTTATCTCAACCCTTCATTTCTCATTTGCTCTCCTATAAATAGGTCACTATTTGGAGACAAATGGATCCATCTTTCAATTGAAAAGTCACGCTGTTGAATTCACTCACATCCATTCTCTCATATTTACTCACTTTTAGCTTATCTTAGTTAATTTTAACTGTATAATATCTTAGAACATCCATTAATGGCTTCCATGCATCCCTCTTAGTTTGTATATGAATTAGGGTTTTCATCTTTTAGCATATCTTTAGCTTAGATTAGCTTAGCAATAGCATAATCAGTGCATTTTTAGCATAAAATCATGGTAACTTAGCTTGCATCATGTTCATTTTTAGCATAAACTACGTTTTCATACATCAATCACAATGGTTTCATTGATTCTCTTCCATAGAATCAACTGAAACATGCTCACTAATCACGGGATTGGGAAAGGGTTGTTGTTTCACATCAACACAGCACCAATTCCAAAATAGGATAAGTTTCAGATGGGCTAGATTAGGAATTTAACTTTTTTTATGTAGTTTGTAGCTTTCATTTTCAATTAAATCCTTAGTTTAGATTTCCAATTTGAATGATTTTGTTTGTAGATGTAGGTATGTTTGGAAAAGTTATGCTTCGATTTATCATGAGTCAAGTGTAATCGACCCTTACCGACATTCCCTCGTCTCACAATAACATATTAGCCATAATATGCAAATCATTAGTTAATCATAACACATAAATGATGTATTCAGAAGACACAATGCAATCATAATCACATAATGAAAAATGGATGCAACTACATGAATGTGTGTGTGCACAATATTTCCATCATATTCCTTGATATCAATCAACTAAACACCTCTACCTCAACCATGTTCTCATCTTGGACAGGTTCCTGCACTCATTTGCACTTAAATTTTCATTAATAGAGTTAGCCCATAAACCTAATGCAAGTGAAAAATGTGCATACATCATCATATAACCTACCTATGCATCAAATTTAAAATACATCTAGCTAACATCTATAAACATCACTCATAGATTAACACATGTCAATGATCCAAGGTCTAATTTAGCTTTTCAAATAATATAATGTTAAAAATATGCAAGCAAAGAATCAATATGTGACATCCTTCCCCACTAGGAAGAGACATCATCCTAATGTATTATGAAACAAATACTAAAGTAAGTAGAGTACCACAATATGCTAAACAAGTATCCCAGTATAAAAAATAAAGTATCATAGTATGCAAAACAATGTAACAAAGTATCTCATCTAAATAACCATGTGTCTAGAACTATGCACTCAAATGAGGGAAGGGATGGTCTATCTCCTCTGCATCTTCCTATGCGGAACTATCAATAAACTGTTGGTCCCATCAGACCTTACTAAACAATGTCTTTGTTTTGAAACTTAACATTATGTCTATCATTAGTTTGAGTGGGCTCCACTAGCACCACCTTTGGATCCTCCAAACACGTCATACATATAGATCAATCCTTTATACTTTTCACCAAGTCTATGCACCCAAATAAAACATGCAAATCTATAAGGAAAACAAATGCTTCAACCAAAAAATTATTTGAACCAAACAATAGGTGCTCAACCACCTTAAAGATCACCACACTATCTTCACTAGCTGCCTTTGCAATCAATGATACAAACCAGATACTAGGTCCGACATATCAAAAGCCAACAAGGTCCTACTAAAGGATTGCCACAACAGCTAGGAACTCCATCTAGCTACTAACACAATCAAGGTCAAGGAACACGAGCCTGCCAACCCTTCCTTGACACAAGGCTAGAGCAACACTACCTCACCTCCATGCTCAACAAGATCATGTCTTTCTTCCAACTATGGCATACTCACCAAGTTTTTCTAACCATACTAGCTCCTCCAAGTGAAACTAGGAATAACACAAGGTTTCATAGAGGCAAGAATTTAGGAAATTAGCTTAGAAAGGAATAAGCCCTCCAACAAAAGTGATTTGCAATTAAAGCAATTGAACACAAAGCATAGGAGAAAAATTCAAATCTTCACTATAATGATGCTCACTATGTCCCTTCTAAGTGTTTAACAACCAAACAAGATCATGACCTCACAATTGAAAAGAATCCCAATGATCACTATAGGTTCAACCACTAAGTATTCTCAAGATAACCAATTCCTTAAACTAGAACTACATCTAATTCTAGCCTTAAG
>VDFB02271358.1:968251594-968273172 GCA_007258455.2 Sequoia sempervirens
GAATGATAAATGACGATGAATGGAAAAATCTAAGGCACTTCAATATTTTCAACTAAAAAGTTAAGAGTTCAATTAGGATGAGTGTTCACTTAGGGTTAGGTTTAGGGTTCAATTAATGTTCAATTTGGGTTAGGATTGAGGATGAGGTTGGGGTTTAATTAAGGTTATGAATTCAATAAGAGTTCAAATAGGGTCAAGGTTAAGATTAGGGTTGGGGTTAAGGTTCAATTAGGACAAGAATTAGTGTTAGGGTTAGGATTAGAGTTCAACTATAGTTCAAAGTTAGGGTTATGGTACAATTAGGACTATTGTTCAATAAGTGTTCCCTTAGGGTTATGATTAGAGTTATGAATCTACAATTAGGGTTCAATTAGGGTTATGATCAGAGTTATGAATCTAAAATTAGGGTTCAATTAATGTTCACTTAGGGTTTCTTTCTTGGGAGAAGTTTATTGTATGGTACAAGTGTATTTTATAAAATTAATATGTCAAGAATTAGTTGTAGATAATACTACATGTGATTTTTCATATGGTATTAAATTGTAGATTAAAATTGATAATAGATTTCCTTCCTTCTTTTGCATTGTAAGCTACCATAATATATGGCCTTAAAATCCTATTCATTTTTGAGCTTTCTTAAACTATAACACTCTATCCAACTTTAATAAATTTGTTATGCATTTTTCCATAATAAATCCTTAGGAATTTTAATGTGTTACTTAGGTTAATTGTTTATTGCAATAAATAAATACACACTAATATATATATTATGGATTTGAGGGAAAAATATTAAAAATATTTATATATATAGAAAAATCTCTTAAATGCAAGGATTCAAGTGCTACACCTTTTCTTTGTTAATGCTGATGAAGATACAATGTTGATGAAGTGCCAAATTTGATGACATGATGATATAAAAAACTGGAATATCTTTGCTCTATGTGGCACTTGAATTTTTCTACAAAACTATAACTAACTCTACCTCAAATTTGTGACTTTGGACCTATTTTGCATCAATAAATATGAGCTTTGACACATGCCTCCTAATCTAGCATACAATATGTACTTAAATGTTCAAAATAGTTGGGAGTAGTGTTGAGATTGGTGGATCTTTGGGAAGGTCCAATGCTTCACCTTTGTATCTCTCCCTATAGATAGAGGTAGAGATGAATATAGAATGAGAGAGGAAAAGGGATAAAAATGTATAGAGATATAGAGAGAGATAGACTCCGAGAAATAAATATATAGAGAGATAGGAGATAGGAGGGATATATATATATATATATATATATATAGAGAGAGAGAGAGAGAGAGAGAGAGAGAGAGAGAGAGAGAGAGAGAGATGGGCAAGACAGAGACATAAGGAGATATAGAGAGAGAGGGGAGAGAGAGAGAGATAAGCAGAGAAAGATATTAATATTTTATTTTGAAAAATATGTACTTTAACCATTTTCCCATATATTTAGTATTAAGATTTTTACATCTTTAACAATTCAATATATAATAGAAATAAAATATAGTTAATAATTTAATTAACTAGCATACCTATATTAATTAATAATATATGTAAAACATGTCGAGAGTTATCTTTATCAAGATGTCTATTGACTTGAAAAAATGCTTACATTTTCATGAATATGAATTTGGAAAACAATCAATTTGATTTCATTATTGTTTGTGTCATTGTTTATCTCAATTCCCATATATAAGGGTACACATTGAAATTTGAAATCATACCAACTTGTCTATAACAACAATCAACCAAGAACAATAAATTTAAAAGCAAAAATGTTCATCAATCATTAGATTTAGTATTGACAGCATCAAAGAAGTATATCACGACAAAATGGCATTAACTAACTTAGATATGTAGACACCGAAATTTGGTTTAGGCCTACGGCTTCAATATTCTTCATAATTCGTATTCTTCATGGTCATGATTAAATAATGTCAATTATTTAATTATTCTCTATAGTCTTCATTTATTCTATTAATTAAATAATCTTAATTATTTAATTAATTCATCTTAACATTAATTCTTCTATTGATTAAATAATCTTAATTATTTAATTAATTCATCTTAATATTAATTCGTCCATTGATTAAATAATCTTAATTATTTAATTAATTCATCTTAACATTAATTCTTCTATTAATTAAATAATCTTAATTATTTAATTAATTCACATTTTCTTTATACTATCTGATTAATTAAATAAACGATTTTTATTTAATTATGTTACTAATTAACTTTATCCTTCTTGTTAAATTAAATAAATCATTATTTAATTTATCTTTATCATATTTCAACTATAATTAAATAAATTCTTTATTTAATTATTCATTTAAATCCTTTCATCATTTAATTAAATAAATCTTATTTATTTAATTATTCTTCGAATATCGAGTCTTGAATTAAATGAATTATTTAATTCACACTTATTTTAACGATTTTTCTATATTTTAGATAATTGTGTGAAGTTATCTAAGTATTCACTTTTACTTGACTCAACATCTATTTTAATCGCTCAGTTAACTCTTCATTTGACGTCTGAGTGGCTGTCTCGAGTAATCTCTTCGTCAGATCATTCAATCGTCCAGTTCTAACTCATTTGCGTGCACATGCAGATTAATTAAATATTCTTATTTAATTAATTAAATGTTGTGTGTGCATTCGAACAAGAGCCGTTATAATCAATCTTCATCTTTGTCATGCAAAGATATTTCTTATGTTTTCGAATGTCGAACTGAAGATTAAATCATTTATTTAATCTTTAATCCTATTTCTAATTTGTATCACTCATGTCACTACTAATAGTTATCAGAACGCATGTCTAATCAGTCGATCTCAACCGTCTGTTGGTCTTTCAATCTTGGCCTGTCGTTCGAATAATCAATTTTCTATAAATTGATTTGTCATTCTTCATTTCAATTTCTCTCGCGAAATCTTATGACTTTTGAGAGCACTCAATCTTGAATCTTCGATATTTTGCTAATCACTATCTTAGGCTATACTTGCATGAACTTACGAAAAATCTGAGGGCAATTATACTACACAAGCAAAATGGAGAAGGGCAATCGAGATGAATCATGGAAATACGTTCGAAATTGGTGAGATTGTTCTAGTTTTCTTTACGTTTCTGACTTTCCTATGTTCTTTGTTGCTTAACATTTAGATTTGCATTCTAGATTTAATGGTATTGCATGCATATGTTTGCTTCTAATCGTTTCTTGTGCAACTTTTCTATGGCGTTACATTTGGTGAACCCGACGTGAAGACACCATCTTCGCGAATCCGTAGATCTTTTAATTTTGGTTTTTGCAGATTTTTCGTATGGAACGACGCATCTGAGGCTTCCTGAACCGCAATTGACTTCTTGAACCGCATCTGACAAAGGAAATGCCGCATATGTATGTTCCTGAATCGCAATTGATTTTCTGAGCCGCAACTGAATAAGAAACGACGCATCTGACTAGTAATACCGCGATGCAATTGACTGGTAAAATTTTCTTTTTGTTTTCGGCAATCTGGAATTTTCAATTGATTTTCATAATACTTGATATCTGATTTTCAGTGTGTGGCCATTTGGAGTTAACAAGCTTTTTGCAGGACGATTGATGAAGACAATATTGAAAATTACTAACGAGTTTTTCTGCAGGATGCTTGTCGAAGACCCTAGTTAATTTTGAAACAGATGCTTTGGTAGCTTAAAAAAATCTTTCGTTTGGTTAAAATTAACAAGTGTCTACTATGTTTAGTGCGAAAGCACAAGTTTGGTCACCCTTACGACTTGGTACATCGAAGTATCCTCTCCCCTTGCGCATCCGTGTGATCCTGGGTGTAAGAGAAACAGTTACCAACTCTAGAACTTGGGCCTGTTCTGGTGGGAAAAAGTACTCACCCTAGGATGACTCAGACCGGTAGCACCCTGAACCCGAGGGACTTCCAAACGCAGATATAGTGGTCTCCCTTGGGAAACCCCAAGAATCAATGCAGTGGTTTCGGATTTGAGATGGATCCGAAGGCACCGTGATGGATCACACCCCCAATGAACGGAATGTTCAATTAAATACCTTTAGTTTTAGGAGACCAACCTATTTGTGGTCATGAGCTATATATGTAGGGCATGATCATGCCTCAAGATACTACCATCGATCCCTCTTGAGCAGAGATAGCAGTTCTTGGGAGGTCATTTCCCAAAGAATTCAGAATTGGTGTGCTCGAAAGACATTAATGAGCCGTGGAGGGGAGCCAATGCCACCAAATTCCTAAGCTATCCGCTCTTGAGAAGGAAAGGTGTTCATCACCAATCTGAGGTATAATAGGTGGGCTATACCAAGTATACAAACCCTAGGCCTTTGGCCTATTAGGATGTGCTTGTCTGTTATCACTTTAAACGTTCTTTGAGTCCAAAATTGAAATTGAAAACACTTTGTCTTACGATTGTTTTTGATTGTCAGAATTTGATCACGGAAAACAGAGTCAATTTAAATTTCATGTCACTGAAAATTCACAGAGAGTCACAACTGTTCACCAGAAACTCGCATCTAATTTTTAGAGTCGCATTTGTTAAATTTTGAGTCGCATCTGTTAATTTTTGAGTCGCATCTATCATTGTCAGTCGCATCTGTTAGGATTGGGTCGCATCTGTCAGTTTGGCTCGCATTTGCTTGGAAAAACTGCATGTGTTATATTCTGAGTCGCATCTATCAGTCAAAGTTGCATCTGGTAAATTTTGAGTCGCATCTGTCAGTTTAGACCACAACTGTTAAACTCGAACCGCATCTGTTAAATCCTGCGACGCATCTGTCTGATTATTAGAAAACCAGAATTCACAGTCACTATCCAGTCAACATGGTTATACCAGTTTTAGTTGTCTTCACACAAACAGTCTTTGAAACAGAAACCTGAAATGATTTGCTCAATTTTGCATACCTTAGGGTCATTTAGTCGTTACCATAGTTGTCTTCAGTTAGAGTTTGGCTTCATCTTAGGGTACATATCACCTTGCATTAGACTTCTAGAAAGGTCACTTTTATAAACTTTAGGAGTACTCCACCATCTATACCCTAGAAAAGTCATAGTGTCAACAAAATTTGTCATTGAACCTAGTCTTAATATCTTATACTTTGTCCTATAGAGAGTCATCCTAGCTCATCAGTCTAGTTAGGAAACTCAAAATTGTCTTTTGATCCTTGTCCTACATTGGTTCTTTGACTTCACTAAATTGACACCTTGATTAGACTTTAGGTAGTTGGTCCCTTCGTCTTAAGGTTTATAGAATTGATCACTTTAGGGTCTTGCTTAGACTTTGCATCTTTAGAGTCTAGACTAGTGTCATCCTAGGATATTCCTTATTTTGCATAAGAAAATCCCAAAAAAAACATAGACTAGGGTCATACTATTCATAGATATAGTCTTGCATTTCCCGCATATTGAGCTTGTCTTACATGGTTGAAACTAGGTCTAAGAGGAGAGAGAGAAAACATGTCGAACCCAAACGAGTTCATCAATCCATTTTCTTCAAGACCTCATAAGACTCTATTAGAAAAATTCACCACTAGAAACACTCAAGGACATATTGCAGTTGAGGACATAGAGGCTGCTGCACCGGACCCTGAATTTTCCTCTTTCGTAGATGAGTACCTAGCAAATGATCGACAATGATATTTAGCCAAATTGCTAGCTGAAGGTGCTACCTTACCTCCAGGATTTGACATTAGCACCTTTCAAACTCAACCTACACAAGGGACAAATACCATGACTGCTAGTACTACTATACCTCAGATCAGCACGACTATGCTGTCTAGCACGTCCACACAGAGTACGACAGTCCATACGTCCCCATTTGGTACATCTAGCATGACATTGGGATTTAATTTCACTACAGGGGCTTCATCATCTACTCCCTTCGGTCCTCTTGTTGGGAATAAAAGGTCTAAAACCTTAGCCTCTACACCTTATGTTGGCACCACAAGTTCACAGTCAACGACTATACCCAATGCTAGTATCACGAGTACCATACCATAGTCGATGGCCATACCTAGTGCTCAAGTCACTAGTACTATACCACAGATTACACAAACAGGAGGCATTCCCTCCTTCCAATATGGCAATCAAAATCCACTCTCCCAGACTAGTAGTCAAAACCAATTCACATTGATTCCGAGTCAGAATCCCTTTTCGCAGATTGGTAGTCAGAATCCGTCCACATAGATTCCAAGTCAAAACCAATTCACATCGATTTCGAATCAGAATCCCTTTTCACAGATTGGTAGTCAGAATCCATTCACACAGATTCCAAGTCAAAACCAATTCACATCGATTCCGAATCAGAATCCTTTTTCACAGAGTGGTACTAGGAATCCGTTTACACAGAACCTAGGTCAACACCAATTTATGCAGATACCAGACCAGAACACATTTACCAACATTCCGAATCCAAATCCACCTCACATGCCAACGTTCAATCGAAACCCATCACGAGACTTTGGATTTTAGAACACATACATTGATCCGCATAATCCTCCTAGCACATCGTTGACCCAAGTTGACGTCCTACAAACACAAATGCACACATTACAAACACAAATGGATAACATGTCGGTGTCAACTAAGAAATCATTTTCAACAAAGGACATATGCCCATTCCCTTTTGATAGATCATTGTACATGGCACCTTTCCCTCACAGATATGTCATACCGAACCTTCCTAAGTACAATGGCAAACAAAATCCAATCGAACATATCAGGGAATTTTCTACCATATGCATAGATGTCGCTTATGACCCCACGTATATTATGAGGCTATTTCCAAGAAGTCTTGTAGGAATTGCACTAGAATGGTTTTCAGGTCTAGATTCTGGCATTAGATCTTGGGGTGAACTAGTTGAGAAATTTGTGGAGCAATTCTCATTCAACATTGACCACGAGATAACTATAGCAACCTTGTGCCACACAACGCAAGACGAAGGGGAAACATTCATTGCTTTCTTCCAGAGATGGAGAACTATTGCTAGTAGGTGTCCTGTTGAAATACCTGAAAAACAAAAGGTTACAATGTTTCAAGAAAACCTTCATCCAAAACTCAGGAGTAACTTAAGGGTACATTGTTGTACATCTTTCTCAGAACTAGTGGAAAAAGGGGTGATAATAGAGAAGGACCTCATTGAAAAGGGTGAACTCAAGACAACAACGTCCAATAGAAACCCAATCGTACAAAACACCCCCACTGACAAAAACAGATTCTGGTCTCGCAACAAAAATGTCACCAATGATGGGGTAGTTGATGCTAAAACACTACAAGCAGGACCTCTCATCACATTACAAGGACCTCATACTTTTGCCAACACGCTTAATGCTGTCAATCAATCTCCTAACGTGGTCCAAAATACTCAACGTCCACAACCAAGAAGATTTCAAAAACGCGAGTTCACTCCCTTAGGGGAACCCATTGAGTCGGTGTTCAAACAACTGTTACAACATAACCTCATACAGCTGCAGGAACCAAGACAATACGATCCAGGACAGTTTAAACCAGCTTGGTGGGATGACAATGCCTTTTGTGACTATCATAGGACTAAGGGGCATAACTTACAAAATTTTTGACAACTGAAGAATATCATACAGGATCTTGTCGAAAGGAGAATTATCGAAGTTAGTGGACAAAAACAAAAGTCATCAAACACTGATCATCAAGTCTTTTCAGACCCACTACATGACCATGGGAAAGGAACTGTTCCCAACTCAAGTACTAAGACCAATATGTCAGCCAACTATGCAAGTATCAAACATGATTATGATAGTGGCAAAATCATTCATTGCCTTCGCGCCGTTGATGAAAACATCAATACCATTACTATCAATGCTAATCCTGAATGTGCGGTCAATACTCGTCGTACTAAGTTCACTATCCAATGCCCTCCATAACAGCAAACACCCAAACCTTCCAAGTTACAATATAACCTACTTGACCAATTGGGGAAGACCCTAGCCCAAATTTGAATCTTGGAATTGTTGCGTATTTCTCTTGAGCATCGATCTATCCTTGATAAAGCTTTATAGAATACCATGGTCCCTAATGATCTAGATGTCAATCATTTCCAGGAAATGGTGGGCTACTTGACCAATAATCACCATGCCACATTTTCTGAACAAGACTATGCCACTGAAAAGACGAACCATAATGACCCTTTACACCTGGAAGTCCTCGTTGATGACACCAAGGTTAGACGAGTTTTGGTAGACGGAGGAGCAGGGTTAAATCTACGCACTTTAAAACTAATTAAGGCATTAGGTATCTCAGAAGCATGCGTAGACATGACCAAAAGTATTGTCATTAAAGCTTATGATGATGAGGAACGCAAATCAAAGGGGGTGGTAACACTTCCTATCAGAATTAGTCCTGCGGTGATGGAGACAAAATTCCAGGTCTTAGATCTCACCCTTCCTTATAACCTTCTACTCGGTAGACCATGGATTCATGCCATGAAGGCAGTCCCTTCTACGTATCATCGTTGTCTTTAAATTCCCTTTACAATGGCTCGAAATAACTATAGATGGTGATCCCGATCCTTTTCGCATCGCGACTCAATCTAAAAGAGATCCCCCAACGCCAAGTACCTGAACTAAGAGGTTTACTGCCTAATCCATCTTCTTATGTTGACTCCATCCACACTCACTGAATATCTATTTCAATTCTCACTCCCCTCGCCATAATTCTAGGGTTGAGATCCAAGACAAGGGTTGTGGAGAATATTACATGAAGACTTCTTATTGTGTTAGCCATTTGGTTCCTCCTAAGTCATATGGTTTACCTCTTACAGGTAGGGTATAGTCTATGATCACTATACATGTTCCTCCCACAACAACTTTCACTAAATGGGGTGAATTAAGCAAAGAGGCTGTAGATGCAGAAGATGTCACTTCCTGGCTGTATAAGGAAGATAATTAGGAACCCCTTTTACTTGCTCATATCCCTACAAGTCTATATGGAAAGGGTTTCAGAATCATGCAAAGCAAAGGATATGATGGAAAAAGTGGTTTAGGCTTAAACCAAGATGGAAAAATTGAACCAATATTTGTTTCTCAGTGGCCAAAAGGAGTAGGGCTAGGGTTTCAACCGATTCAGATTGGCGTTCCTAGTACTCCGTTACCCTTACTTGAGGAAGTATGTGCTTCAGAAGATATTAAGACATCTCACGAACCAGTAGACCAACATCATTGTGACTCCCCCGATTCTAATGATTATGAGTGGGAATCGCTATCCTCTACTTCTTCCATGGACCTTGACAAATTATTTGGAGAACTTGACTTGATGTTAAGTTCCTCACCAAATCCCTTGAATTCTTGTCCACCAAAGAAAATGACAAAAGAGGAATGGTTTAAACACTACTATTGGGAATCACTTGATCCTACCTCTTGGCAACCTGAGCCACCTATTTCCGATAGTCAAACCTTGGCATTAGGCCCACCTATTCATCCACCTAGACCCAAACCTAAGAGCAAAAAGGACCTGGTACAAGACTTTTGTAACCACATGAATAATTCAATCTTTACCTTGACCCCATTAGACTTTGATAACTCCGACGATGACATGCCCTTATTTTATCCCCAACTCATTGATTGGGATCAACAAGATGCACTTGTCTTAGACACTTTTGAGAACGACGAAGCAATTGCTGAGTTCCTGGAATTACAAGAAGGCATACCTAACGGGGATCATAAGGCTAGTTTTACCATTGAATTGGACAACAAAGCATATTTTTGGGAATCTGTTCAACCCTCCAGTCACAAAAATGAGAAAAATAATAAACAAGATAAAAAGGATGAGTCTCTAGGTGAAAACCAAAAGGCACCTTTAGACAATGGAAAAGTAAAAAGAAAGGATGCATCCGAAGGTGAAAACCTCTCTGAGGCACCTAAGGATGGAGGTTTGAACATTCTTCCTGTTGCACAGGAAAAGTCACCCATGCTCGTTGAAGAATCCGTAGAGGTCAACATAGGCACAAAAGAGAATCCTCGTCTGGTTTATTTGGTAGCGTCATTGACAACAGAAGAGAAATAAGAGTTCCACCACTTCTTTGAACAAAGACAGATAAATTTTGCTTGGTCATATGCTGACATGCCCAAGCATCCCAACTTGTTCTACATCATTTCATAACCAAAGAACCGAAACAAAAGTCGAGGAAAATGCAATCTACAAATTGCTTTGTTAGTTAAGCGAAGAACTCCGCGAAACTCCTATAGACGCTGGTTTCATCAGATCTTATCGAATTGGCGCATTGGATTTAATCTTGTACCAAATAAACTAACCGGGCATCCGATCAGACCAATTTGAGAGATATCAACAAAGCTTCATCCTAAGGATGACTTCCCTTTGGCTCAACACAGACATGATAGCTGACATGACAAAGAGATATGAGATGTTGTCCCGCGGACGGATTTTATGGATATAACCAGACCGTAATTGCTATATTGAAGACAACCTAAGACAACTTTCTACTTGTCCTCGGGGAGCGATTACAGAATGTTATGCCCTTCGTGACTCAAGAATGCAGGATAAACTCTATCACCGCGCTATGACTCACTTCTCATCTTCAGTGATCTAGTGCAATACCAAGTGGAGGATTTATGCCGATGACCTTATTGAAAAATCCAAGACAAGGGCAAAACATTTACAGGTTTTAGACAAGATATTTCAGAGGCTAGAGAAGTATAATGTGAGACTCAATCCAAAGAAATGTGTGTTTGGAGTCAAGTCAAGAAAGTTGTTAGGTTATATCATCTCTAGACGCAGGCACTGAAGTGGATCCCGCCAAGGTGAAAGCAATCATGCATGCTACTACCCACCAACCCCTACCAACTACACGGCTACAGCAGCGCTGCAATCCATCAGAAAATTTATCGAGAAGAAACAAGACATCCTTTCTAAATTGATCTTACTTAAGAAAGGAGTACCCTTTGCATGGACATCTAGGTGTGAAGAGGCTTTTCAAGTGATTAAAGAATATTTACTCACACCACCTATTTTAATGCCACCTGTTGAAGGAAGACCATTGATTCTTTATATTATAGCAACCCATTCATCGCTCGGAGCATTGCTTGCACAGAATGACGATGAAGGTCATGAAAGGGCAGTCTATTATATCAGTCGGACCTTGGTAGGTTATGAGCTCAACTATAGTAACATTGAACGGCTCGTCTTAAGAGTATTTGCTACTCCAAAACCCAGGCACCGCATGCTAAACCATCAAACAATGCTGATTAAGCAAAATAACTTCCTAAATATCTTCAAAGAAGGCAGATAATAGCATGAATGGCCAAATGGGTTATGATACTTAGTGAGTATGATATCCAGTATGTAGAAAGAAAGGCTATTAAAGGACATGTCATTGCTGATCAGTTAGCTGACACACCCATACAGGAAGATCACCCATTAGTTGCAGACTTTCTTGATGAGTTCATATTCACAATTGACACAAACATAACATGGAAACTGTACTTTGACGGCTCACATACAAATCATGGTTCAGGGGATGGTATACTATTTATTACACCATAGGGTGATTCTATCCCTAAGTCATTCAGGATTGCATTTCCATGCACTAACAACATGGTAGAGTATGAAGCTCTAGTGATAGGGTTACGTATGGCAGTCAAGTGGAAAATTAAGATTTTACAAGTATATGGGGATTCTCAACTAGTAATTAGACACATAAATGATGATTATGAGTAAGGACGAGAAGCTTGCTCCATACAAGTGCATGGGTAATAGCTTTAAGGAGTACTTTGACAAAGTCAAATTTCATCAAATACCTCATGTTTTAAACAGGCAATCGGACGCTTATGGCTACAACTGCATCACTCTTGACATTCCCAATAACGGCCTAAGTTTGAGTCTTTGCAACAACTTTTGGTCCCAGCCTATGATATCCCAGATTCTGAAATGGTGTGTGATATTGTTGGTCCTGATTCCCCATGGTACAAAGAAATCTATGACTATCTTCATGCCGAAGTCATACCCACTGGCCTATCAAATAACCAACATAGGACATTCCTCCGCAAGTCAGCCAAATACACCATCGTCGGAGACACCCTATATAGACACGCCTTAGATAACACCCTACTGAGATGCCTTGATTCTATTGAAGCACAAGCAACCTTGCGTGGGGTGCATGAGGGTATATGTGGTTCCCATTCTAGCGGTCCTACCTTAGCCAAAAAGATTATGAGACTGGGTTATTACTGGCCTACTATGGAAAAATACTCATATGTCTTTGTAACGAAATGCCGCCAATGCCAAGTTCATGGAGACTTGATACATGCCCCAACATAGGAGCTCCATCCTATCACATCACCATGGCCCTTCGCCCAATGGGGACTCGACCTCATAGGTAAGATCCACCCTACATTATCTAATGGACACAAGTTCATTATTACTGCCACTGAGTACTTTATGAAGTGGATTGAAGCCATTCCTATGGCATACATTACCGACACACAGATTTCTAGATTTATCATGAACTACATCATCTGTCGATATGGTGTCCCTCAATCCATTATCACTGATAATGGCCGCCCATTTAAGAACCAAGAAGTTCATCATCTGTGTGAAGAATTTCATATCCAACATCACTTCTCTACTCCATACTACCCACAAGGTAACGGCCAAGCAGAGGCATCTAACAAGACCATCCTTAGAATCCTCAAGAAGACTGTCAATGATGCTGGTCGTGACTGGCATTTACAGCTTAACCCTACCTTATGGGCTTATCATACTAGTATCTGTACTCCCACTGGTGCTACCCCATATTCACTTGTATTTGGTTCTGAAGCTATTCTGCCTATTGAGGTCAAGATTCCTTCCCTAAGGGTATCCTTGAAAGGCCACATTGATGATGAAGAGTACCGAGTGTCACGACTCCATGAGCTAGAATTCCTAGATGAGTGAAGATAGAAGGCATTAGACCATCTCCAAGCATATCAGAATCGCCTTTGTCGTAGCTATAATAGGAAAGTTTTGAACATAAACTTTGATATCAGGACCTTTGTTTTAATGGAGAACCTAAAGAACTGCTGCAAAGAGAAAAATCGTGAAAGTTTGAACCTAACCTGCTAGGACCTTATGTTGTTACAAAAGCTTTTGGATCAGGAGCATACCAACTCTCTACTCCTGAAGGGGAACCATTGTCCTCACCAATTAATAGTATGCATCTGAAGAAGTTCTACGCATAGCTTCTGGGAGCCTTTGTCTTAATTAGCAAAAATACAAAAAAATCAGAAAATCATAAAAATCGTTATCAAGGTGAAAACCTGGAAAACAGGCGTCTTGGTAACACCAAAAAAATTAGATAATTTGGAAAATAGTAAAGAAAAATCATTCTTCCAATAGTGAAAACCACTTCGGTGGCGCTTTGGATAGGTACCATGGTGAAAACCTGGCAAATAGGCGCCATGTGTAGCTTAACTCTGCTCCTTTGTCTACTATTATTCTGTACATAGTCTTTATCCTTGTCTATAATCCACTATCATGTATATAGTCCTTATTCATATCCCTTATCCTTCTTGTCCATCGCTTGTATATACCATTCATAATAAGTGGTAGTCTTTCCCATAACTTGGAATGATTGACATCGAGAGCATTTCATATCCCCCGTTTTACCCTATTCATAATCAATTGGTCTTATATACTCGACTGGGGGAAAACACTCGACATGTGTCATATTGGTTCTTAACTTGGTTGTGTTGGAGACATAAAACCATAGAAAAATCTAAAAACATCGCAAAATGACTTCAGAAAACACAAAAACATCAGAAAACTTCAAAATGACAAAACAATCAAAACATTTTGAAAATCCAAAAATAGAGTCCAAGTCAGTCTTTGTCGTTTGTCGAACTACGTTGCCTCTGCAACTGGACGTAGGCAAGGCCATCTGCCTATGTGCCCCCGAGGCATTAGTTCAGTCCATTTAGGTTTGTCTGTATAAATTCATAATTCAATCCATATGTCTATATGACAAGGTCATTGGTCATGTCGAACTATGAGGTCTCTGCGTGTATAACGTAGGCAAGGCCATCAATCAATGAGCCCCCGAGGCCGCACTAGGTCAGTCCATTAGGGTTCGTCACATTCACTTTCACACACGTCTTCTATTTGTAGTCAGTCTTGTCAGTCAAGTCAAGTCGAACTACGAGGTCTCTGCGTGTACAACGTAGGCAAGGCCATCAATCGATGGGCCCCCGAGGCCACAATAGGTCAGTCCTTTAGGGTTTGTTGTTACACACAGTCAATTGTCAACACTTCATATCAAGTCATGCATCAATCTAGTGAACAAGTCAACAATATCTCTAAGTCAAATCAAACAACTTGCCAAACAAAACAATTCAAATAGATCAACCAAAAATCTGCTACAGGATGTGTCCTTCTTGGAAACAGACATTATCAAAACAATCAACCTATGTCTTATACATGATGAGTCCTTCCTGCATAATCGACAAGGTCAAGCATAGCCTTACACAAGTTATCACATCAAAGACATCTGACTCAACGTCTTATACGATACATGTCTTTCTGAAACCAGGCTTTGTCATGCCTTATACAGATAGTCATAACATCGAAACCAGACTCACAGTCTTATCCGGTAGGTGTGTCTCCTGACATCAGGCTCTATCAATCAATCCTTTTATCAATCAAACAAACAACTCATGTTTTGGCAAATATTTTTACTGGCCTTTTGAATTTCTGATTTATTTATCTTATCATTTATCTGGACTTGATGACTGGGATTCATGTTACTAGCTTTCTCAAGGATGTCCCATGAAGGATTTAGAGAAGCAACGATGTATCAGAATTCTATTTTCTTTGACTGCTATTTGTCGACTGTCTTTTAATTTTGATTTTGAGTCATGTTACTAGTTTCCTCAAGGATGTCCCATGAAGGATTTAGAGGAGCAATGACATCTCATGACCCATCTTTTACTTTATTTGCTGTTTGTGGTTTGTCCTGACAAAAAGACTGGGGCAACTTGTGTCCTTAGTATGAGTTAATGACAATCCTTGTCTGCGATTGTCTGTTATTAGCAAGTGGATGACTTTGCACACCTTGATCTATGTCATATCATGGTGTTTTTCTCCACTTGTATTAGTCCCGCCCAATGATGATAAAGTGCAATACCTTTTGTGATACGACAAAATATCGAAGATTCCTAATACTAACATTTATCTTCTCTCCTTCATTCTTTGACGATCTTTCTTTTCGCACTAACAGTTCTTCTTTCTTGCATTATGATGGAGTCTTGTGACATAAAACATTATATATCATCCTGCATCAACATACATGTTAGAAACATTCATACATATAGGCATAGGTTTTATCTAGATCATCATGGCATAATAGATAATCATCAACAACCATACATATGATAAGCATATTATAAGCATTCCATGTACGAAGCAACTGTAAATACATGCATCACATTACATCTGTATAACATACATGTAGTATCCATCATACATATTCACATCATATTGCATCCCATAATCATAAATTTCATACATCATATAGAATCAACATTATTTCATTAGTTGCATAAACACCATAAAATACATATACTCATCCATCACATAGGCATATCATATAAACATCACATGTATGAATAAATATTGCATAATCAATACATAGAAATGCATATCATGAGAATCGCCGCCAAAATCATATATATATATATATATCGCTCAAATGTGTCACATCACAATGTCATAATGTAACAATAATACATGGAAGCCCACAGGCTATAGGATCAAAATATAGTGTCTCAATAAACGGTACCCCTATCCTGAGCTACCACTGCCATCATGCCGGGAGTGTGTGGGGGAATGATGATGTGAACCCGCGGATCTCTGTGCTGAAGGAGGTCTGTCATATGGCCCTGCTCTACGTGGCTGATCTACTCCCTCTGTATTCACTGTCCGTGTGTGGGTCTTGGTCTGGGACCTGCTACTGTGTGTCGCTGAAAAACTAGGAGCCCGTCTCTCTGGGGGAACCTCTGCCTCATATAGGTCCCGGTAGTATCTCTCCCTCTCTCCGGCTCTGACCAACTCTCTGGCAAACATAGCTGATGGTCCTATGCATAATGCTCTGAGCTCTGTGAACCTCTGCTCAGTCTCCTGCCGCCAGGCTATGGCCTGATCCCTGTCCATCAAGGCTCTGTCCCTCTCCATCTGATAGGCATCCCTCTCGGCCATCGATACTCTCATTTGCTCCTCCAAGGAGGCAACCTGGGCTCGCAATATATCTGTGTCGGGCTCCTCTGCCTCTGTCTCATCCTGTCGGGCCCTGTCTCTCCCATCCTCCTCCTCATCCAGCTCCTCTAGGATCTTATCTCGAATCTCCCTCTCGTGATCATCCTCCTCCTCATCGTCCTCCTGGTAGGCACCTAACAGCCCCAGAGCGTCAATCTCTACCTCCTCTCTGCCTGCCTCCTCGACACCTGCCTCCCCCTCTGCTGGGATCTCTGGGATATCTGGTATGACTGCCTCAGCCGGCTGTGCCTCCTCACCACCTCTGGATACATCCTCCTCTCCACCTCTGGCCACATCTAACATAGCCACATCCTCCTCTCCTCCTCCCTCCTCCTGGATTGGTGACAAGGCTGGTCCTCGTCCCCGCCGTCCACCTCTGCCATCATCCCCTCCATCACCACGGCCTCCTCTGTCTCCTCGGCCTCTTCCTCTGCCTCGTCTGCCTCTAGGACCTGTCCCACACCGCTCTACCAGTGCTGGCTGATCTGGGTCTGTCAAGGGGATCGGCCTGTGTGCTGCCCACCATTGATCGTACTTAGGCGTGGTCCCTGGGTCTACTGGTCTATCCCTCCATCCCCATGGAAGTGCCTGTAGACCATCAATCTCTGCCTCTGCCGTGGCCACTATAATCTCTGGCCCCCATAGTGGGACCTCTTATGAGGACTTGGAAAACTCTACTCTCCCTCGAGGTACATCTTGTACCTCTCCAAACTGTCTCAAAACCCGGTCTGGCAACTGTCGCTCTATAATATGTACATGAGACACTATCCGTCCCACCAAGTACTGTGCCTATCGACAAAATGGCAAGTGCTTGCCCTCATCTGACCACACCTTGCAGCCTAGGTATGGTCTCCATGTGAACTCCTGCATCGTATCTATAGCGTGTCTGAAGTAGCCTGTGTCTCCAATATGATGCTGTGTGGTCGCCCCCACATAACGAAAGGCGTATGGTGCTCCATGAGGTAGGTCTACTGTAACAGGTGGTCTGAAAATAACAATATGCTCCCACGCCCATACCATCAGGAGCGTGGTACCACAGCTCATCGACTGTGCCTCTCTATAGGCAATGTCATGTAGGTGGAAGTACAACATCCCAAGTAAACATGAACCCTAGGCATATACAACTCGCCGCTCGAGCATGCCCACTAACATCTCCCCCCATCCCACAGGAAACCCATGACCTCAGCGGTCAGGCAGTATTATACCGCCTATCAATGTCGCTACTAGACAGTCCAACTGTCTATATCTTTGGGCCAACACCCGCCACCTAATCTCATAGTCATCAACCCCTAGTTGTCTAACGTCGGCATGGGGGTAATATCTGCACATCTCAGCAATCCCCCTCTGAGTATCATAGACCACCCGTGTGCCTCTAATCGGTAGTCTAAGTATCCTATACACATCCTCTAATGTCACTGTCGCCTCTCCAGTCGGTAGGTGGAAGGATGATGTCTCCGAGTGCCACCTCTCACATAACGCTATCAGTAGCCCCCGATTTGCCCGAATCTGGGGCATATCGGTCACATGCAACAAACCCAAATGCCATAGAGTCCGTCGCTCAGGCGGCCGCAAGCTGTCTCTGAATCGGAAGGTGGCGGGTCTAGACTCCCGTGTGTATATCGTGTCTAATACAACCTGCAACAACATTATACATGCCTCATGTTAGCCTCAATTATCTATTCTAGTGCAACATGATTATACTACATGAAATGCAAATGTGTCGTTCTTTTGCACATGCGTCATTCTTTTTCATATGCGTCGCTTTTCAACACATGCGGTTCATAAATTTCATATGCGTCATTACATTACAAATGTGTCTCATAAAATCACATGCGTCACACAAAAGTCAAATGCGTTGCAAAATAAAATATGCGATGCAGAAAATTCACATGCGTTTCTAAATTTACACATGCGGCTATTCCAATACAAATGCGATTCAAAAAAATCAAATGCGTTGCAGAAATCAACAAATGCGGTTAACTGCAGAAAACCTATTCTAACCGACCGACGTTAAATTACAAATGCAATTTTTCGTATACACATGCGTCATTCGCGCATGCATATGCGGCTCCTAACTAAAGTGACGCATATGCAAAATCTACCATAAATGCATTAAAATGTGCAAAAATGAAAAATTTCAAAAGGCAAGTTTTAGGTCCATACCGGGGGGTCCACGCCGACTGGTCTCTGGAATGTCCGAATCCTGTATGCGTGATGGTGAGTGGCTGGAACTGGAGACATCCTCACTAGAAAGTCAGAGCAAATTTTCAAATTTCTAAGCTAGGTGGGTGCAAATGAATAGTTTTTCAACCCTATTCCAACATATACCTAGGGCTTAGGTGGCATTACTGTCCTACTGGCCATGTAAACTTCCATTTTTCATCATCCCGTACCCGTCCTTCCCATTTCCGAATTCCATTCCGTCCACTCCACTGCATTTCTGCCTATCCTATGGACTAATCGGGAGCATTTCCAAATTTCTCTGCACCTTTTGAAAATTTGTCAATTTTTCCGAGGGGGCATACCTTCACCTATTCTAATCTGGAGCATTACTGGGGCATGTTTTTATTGTTTTTCTTTGACACAAAGCTGAAACAACATTGTATCAAAGAGGGGAAAATGTAGACACCGAAATTTGGTTTAGGCCTGCGACTTCAATATTCTTCATAATTCGTATTCTTCATGGTCATGATTAAATAATGTCAATTATTTAATTATTCTCTATAGTCTTCATTTCTTCTATTAATTAAATAATCTTAATTATTTAATTAATTCATCTTAACATTAATTCTTCTATTGATTAAATAATCTTAATTATTTAATTAATTCATCTTAATATTAATTCGTCCATTGATTAAATAATCTTAATTATTTAATTAATTCATCTTAACATTAATTCTTCTATTAATTAAATAATCTTAATTATTTAATTAATTCACATTTTCTTTATTCTATCTGATTAATTAAATAAACCCTTTTATTTAATTATGTTACTAATTAACCTTATCCTTCTTGTCAAATTAAATAAATTACTCTTGATCATATTTCAACTATAATTAAATAAATTCTTTATTTAATTATTCATTTAAAATCCCTTCATCATTTAATTAAATAAATATTATTTATTTAATTATTCTTCAAATATCGAGTCTTGAATTAAATGAATTATTTAATTCATTAATTCTATTTTAACACATTTTTCTATATTTTAGATAATTGTGTGAAGTTATCTAAGTATTCACTTTTACTTGACTCGACATCTATTTTAATTGCTCAGTTAACTCTTCATTTGACGTCTGAGTGGCTGTCTAGAGTAATCTCTTCGTCAGATCATTCAATCGTCCAGTTCTAACTCATTTGCGTGCACATGCGGATTAATTAAATATTCTTATTTAATTAATTAAATGTTGTGCGTGCATTCGAACAAGAGCCGTTATAATCAATCTTCATCTTTGTCATGCAAAGATATTTCTTATATTTTCGAATGTCGAACTGAAGATTAAATCATTTATTTAATCTTTAATCCTATTTCTAATTTGTATCACTCATGTCACTACTAACAGTTATCAGAACGCATGTTTAATCAGTCGATCTCAACCGTCTGTTGGTCTTTCAATCTTGGCCTGTCATTCGAATAATCAATTTTCTATAAATTGATTTGTCATTCTTCATTTCAATTTCTCTCGCGAAATCTTATGACTTTTGAGAGCACTCAATCTTGAATCTTCGATATTTTGCTAATCACTATCTTAGGGCTATAATTTGCACCTAACTTTGCATTTAAAAACTGAGGGAAATTATTATACTACACAAGCAAAAAGGAGAAGGGAAATCGAGATGAATCATGGAAATACATTTGAAATTGGGGAGATTGTTTCAGTTTGTTTATGTTTCTGACTTTCCTATGTTCTTTGTTGCTTAACATTTAGATTTGCATCTCCCAGGACTCTTTAACAAATTTGGTATTGCATTTTGGACATGGGTTTCCTTAATCGCTTCTTTAAAAGTAAATCCTTTTCATGCATGCTAAGATATATCCTGAAATGACCTTTTGTATAATGTGTAAAACTTAACATCATCTCTTTGTTTTTCATGCTTCCCAAAATTGTCTCACCTCATTTTGTTGTTACACCCATAATTTCTTTTGCCACTTCTTCAAAAGTTGTAATCCAAGTGAATGAAGTATGGTCTTCCACTTTGCATTGAAGCATATATTTATAATCACATTTAGGGAAAGTTTTATCACATCTTCCACAATACCACTGACCATTTTCATTAGTGTTTACCTTCTTTTTGTAGTGCCTATCTCCAATTTTCAAGGGACATGTTGTATAACAAAAAATTTCTACCTTAATGAAAGATAAGGTAGCTTTTATCACTATCCAACAAGGTTTACCAGAGTTGGCAAGGTCTCGATCCTATATTTCTGAGATACTAGGGTTAGGAACAAATGTGGGCTAGGGCTGGGGTCCAATTCACTGCCAGAGCTTAATTAGGCTAGATTTCAACTGGGCCAGAGCCTAATTAGGGTTAGGGTCTCAATTAGGTTAGGCCATAAATATGGCTCTACTTCAACTGTGGTTAAGGTTCAATTAGGATAAGTGTTCACTTAGGGTCATTGTTAGGCTTAAGATTGGCCTTAAGATTTACTTATATAGTATTTTGGATAATAGAAACAATTTTGATTGATTTACTATTTTCTAAATTCATTATTGAATTTAAATCTTATAATTTATTCTCTAAATTCATTATAGAAACAATGTATGATAATTTATTCTATTGATTTTGAGGGTGAAAGTGTGGCTACATATATAGGGTTTCTATACATAGTATTTGTAGGAGAATGGTATCTCTATTTTGAATTATTCTAAACCTTGTTTCTATGTAGTAGTTTTTAAATTCATTTTGTTGTTATACTCTATAATTGGTAGTTTATATATTGTAGTTTCTCTATACTTAATATTTAGCAAGATTGGGGCACTAATAGAACCTTCACTTATTTTTTTAAAAAGATTAAGAAATGTATGAAAATTTGACAACATGAAAACCATGAAAATAAAAGTGAAAATAAAAATTTAACATAGTAAAAATGGCCAATCATGTGCCAAAAATGAAAAGAACCATTTGTTCTTACTCTAATATTTCAACCACATACTAAATTACCATGTGCATTTTATAAATGCATTATGCAAGGAGCACAATATTGGGAATCAATGTGAATGATTCTCATCAAGAAATTAGACAAGCTTTGAGATTAAAGGACCCAAGCTCTTT
>VDFB02271358.1:968273272-968324811 GCA_007258455.2 Sequoia sempervirens
ATGATGTGGACCCATCAGGTAAAGAGAACCACTCTAATGTTCTTTTAATTAATGAAATACTTGTAACAATAATAATAAAACATATCAGTTTAACATTTCTTTCTTATTGCAGCAGATCCCCCCTTGAAGCGGCGTCCACATCATGAGAAGACGACTATGCGTACATTAAGATCACAAGCAGAAAGGACAACTAAAGGGGGGGGATAGATATTGATTTAGAAAATGATACTCCACTTCAGCTTTATGTAGCTTTAAAAAGAAACAAAAAAAAAAGTGATTGTAATCATATCATGACAACCATATTTTTGATAATATGTAAAAACTGAAAGAATGAATATTATATGTTAATGAATGAATGTGAATATGTTAATTAATGAATGTTATATGCTAATGAATGAATGTTATATGTTATTAATGGATGAATGAATGTTATATGGATGAATGGATGTTATATGTTATTAATGGATGAATCAATGATTAATGTTATATGATTGGGTATGGGGAATTGAGAGTGATGTGAGGGGAGGGGGGGGCGCCCAAATGAGCTTCCATCGTCACGTGGTTGGCCTTGTTAAGTAGAGAATATTAAACTATACTCAAAACAAAGAGAAACTCAATAAGGTAATGCACTTTTCAATATAAGAAATGCATCATTTGAAGCATCAAACCAATATGCAGTCTGTATGTATGATCAGTCGTCAGTCTCCGCAATGGTACATTTCCACGAATATTTTTTTTAATAAAAAAAATTGCTTCTTTGTCGCAATTTTGACGACAACCACCGATGAATCAACAGAAAGGCTCGACGAAGTTGCTATAGTTGCGACGACGATTTCGTCGTAACTCCCTGCCCATTTCGTCACCCTTCCGACGATATTTCGGCGTTGCTACCACGCTACTCCCTATCCATTTCGTCGCACTTTCGACAAAATTTTGGTGTTCTTCCGACGCTACTCCTTGCTAATTTTGTCACAAAGTCGATGAACTCTTCGTGTTGTTTCAACGCTACTACTTGCCTATTTCGTCGCACATTCGACAAACTTTTGGTGTTGTTTCAATGGTACTACTTGCCTATTTCGTCGCAATTGCGATGAACGTCTTCTGTTGTTTTGACACTACTACTTTCCCATTTCGTCGAACCAGTGACGAACTTCTGGTGTAATTCGTCAGTGGATACACAAAGTTTTCATCGATATTCCGACGAAATCCCGAGGTATTTCACGATGCCGTCGACCGACGATTCTTCGCCGTTATTTTGACGTTTAATTTGTCGTCGGCCTTTCGACGAAAAAATGACGGAAAGATTTTCTCCATTGCGTCGCTCTTCCAACAAAGATTTGTCGAATGACTAATGAATGCACATTGGAAAATAGTGTCAAATCCAGTAGTGTATGTTTGCATTTGAGCATATGCATAATCATAGATAGTTAATTTTAGTTTCATATCATCTCACTCATCTCTACTTGTTCATCTATCATCAACATCATCTTTCGTTTATCATCGTATTCATCATTAATTCCATTATCTCGTTTCATTTAGAAGCATACCACTAATACTTCCAGCACACATTTGCACTTAGAAATCATCTTAGCTTGCATATTAAGCATCAAATCTCATTTTCTAGGTAGTCATTTTAACAACCTTTGTTCCCATAGAAATCTGAGGGCCAAACAGTTTAATAAATACCTAGAAATAGAGGACAATGATACATATTTGAAAGATTTGATTGTATTACGAATAGAGTAGTTTTACTTTGCTTCAAACTTTGAATGTAAACCGTCTCATTAAGTTTTGTGTTGACATTAGAATACTCTCCACATTCGACACACACACAAAATGGCACCCACCGTGGGGCCTTTGCCTTACTTATTGCTAATGTTTTGGATGATTTCATGATTGTAGGTTCAAGGTTTATAACTTGGGAATGCTTTGCACCGGTTTGGAGGCAATTTTGAGCTGTTTTGAGGCATTTCTGGGCTATTTTTAGAGTTTTGGCACCTCTTGTATCTGTTTTGGCACCTCTTGCAAACAGTGCAGAGACCATTTTCAGCTGCTTTGAGACCATTATGGCTTGTTCTAAGAGTTTTGGCACCTCTTGTACCTATTTTGGCACCTCTTGCAAGTTGTCCTGAGACTGTTTTCACCTGTTCTGGGACCATTCTGGGCCACTTTTAGAGTTTTGGGGCCTCTTGCACCTGTTTTGGTGCCTCTTGTTAGAATTTTGGCACCTCTTGCAAGTTGTTTTGAGACTATTTTCACCTGTTCCGGGACCATTCTGGGCCACTTTTAGAGTTTTGGCACCTCTTGCACCTGTTTTGGCGCCTCTTGCAACTTGTTCTGGGACCATTTTCACCTGTTTTGAGATCATTTTGCACTGTTTTTGGAGTTTTGGCGCCTCTTGTAGTTTGTCACCAAAATCAAAAACTCTCATTCTGTGTCGTGCATTTGTAGGTTTTCCCAGATTCGCTGTCAAAGACTCAAAACATAAACTACTAACATATTGCAGGGGCTGGACGTTATTTACTTGTTTCCTTTGGTTAAGATAGGAACGTAGCTTAAGTAAAGGGATAATGAACATCATGTTTCCTTTTGGTTAAGTTAGGAACATAGCTTAATTAATGGGTTAATGAACACCATGTCTTTTGTATGTGATGAATGGTAGGCATATGCACTCCCCTTAACTGGGTGATCCAAAAAGCTAGACCCATTCTTGTTTATGTGTGAGTGTAAGTGGAGTATATGGCATGAGTTCTCTCTTTATTCATGTGAAATAAATATCGATTGAACTATGGGTATACTTGCTTTTTTTTATCCTAGAGGGCCTGCCTTGTGGGAAAAATTAATCACCCAAGGGAACGACTCAACTAGTAACACGCTAAAGCCAAGCGACTTCCAATCGAGATATAAATGTGCATACTTGAGGAAAGTTCAAGTATCACGAGGATAATTCCGATGAGAGGGATCGAAAGGGACTCTTGCCACATAGATTATCCCCTATGAATGGAATGCCTGCATTAAAAATCTTGTTGTATATTTGCCAAAATCCTTTATCTATTATTTGGTGCAACAACGGTCATTCCCAAGGCATCCACATTCTCGTAGTTTTTAGTAGAGTTGATCAGTTCACCATGGGATTTTCATGGGGACTGCAAGCTTGGTTGGCCTAAGAAGAGAGTGCACTGTAAGGGGGAGCCCGTGCAACCAAGCTTCTGAATTCATCTGCTAAAGATAGTGTGGTTGGGGTAAAACCCACATGGAATCTAAAAGAATAAAGTCTTACATAGCCTTAGGAGTGTATATTATACTTGATGTGTCTTCAAAATGAAACTCAAACAAAACACCATAAAAAATGTTACATTTTGAAAGAGAAAACCTTGATTCAGAACTACATTCATTGAGGTAGACAAGTCGGTAACTTAGGTCCATCCATCTTTAGAAAATTAGTCCTTCCAGCAGTGTTCTACCTTTCCTTAGGAAAAATAGAGTCATAATATGTGTTTTACATGATGATTTCACGAAGGGTCAAGATTAGAAAACTAAAGATAAAACCTCTTAGTCCAAAACAACATCAAAGAAATTTGTCTATGCTTTACAACTTTAGAGAGAGGTTAACCTTAAATTTTTACAAGAGAGCTTGCAAAAACAATCTAGATTTATACATGATGTACTATTGTCAAAATCTAAGACTTTTCCAACATTTTGAGTACCTTAATTACACCTCTCGAGTCAAAAATTTGAGTCCAAGATCATTCCTTAGATAACTTAGAAGTCTAAACATTGTCAAAACAAATCTATACAAGTGTTATGATTTAGACTAAGCGTCGATCTAAGTTTGAAATAGTGCCAAGGATTACAACTAAGTCAAATAGAATGACAAATTCTATTGATTAGACTAGGTTTGATTTGATTGCATGACATAGTTTCATGATTAAAGGATGACAAATCTCGAAGATGAAACTAGGTTGTACAAACAAAGATGTGATGGATATTGATGATTTACTCTTACAATATCCAACATGATATCACCATGAAAGACCTTTGCAACTTGAACAAAGAAAGGGTGTCTTCCTCACTTTCTTGCAAAAATGGAGATTATTTGCAAGGTATTCTCGTCCCATGCCCGAAAAGGAAAAGATAGAGATTTTCATTGATAACCTAAATGATGAGATGAGTTATAGGTTGGAATTACAATGTCCCCCTACCTTCAAAAAATTGATTGAAAATGGATTTAAAATTATCATCAAAACAAGGGTCATATGACGAAAGATTGTTGGCAATTAAAACACGCAATCCAAGATCTCATTGATAAAAAAAGGGTACACATTGAAGGACCTCAAACAAACAGTGATTAGGGAGTGTTCAAGAACCCTCTACCCAATTATGAAAAGGGAGAGTCCTCTACATAAAATACCAAAGGCAAGAATATAAACTATGTTTATGATTCTACCATTCATTGTATTGAGATGGCTGAGAATTCCATCCAAGACATTGAAATTGGAAGCCAAGGGAAGGATGCCACTACTAAAATCCAACACAATGATGACACCATCTCACATCAAATCAATGGCCTTGTACCTAGAAATCTGAGGACTAACGTTGACACAAATGACAATCGAATTAACGCCATCAAAATCACAAACGATCAAGACAATACACCTATCAATGTGATTATGAGAGGACAAGCCAAGGTAACATTGAAAGGAGCTACCCTTTCCACGTCCAAAATACTATTTTTCCTGTAACTCAATATAACATTGTTGATTAGTTACAGAAGATACCTGCTCAAATATCCATATTGGAACTTTTCAAGATTTCACTGGCACACAAGGAAATCCTGGAACAAGATTTAGTTGCCACCACAGTACCAAACAATCTAGAAGTCTGTACATTTCAAGCTATGGTGGGACATTTGACTGCACCTCATTGCTTATCATTCTTTGAACATGACGATGCATCCACCACCCATCCGCATAACACTGCTCTCCACATCGAAGTCCTAATCCATAAACATCACGTCAAACGTGTCCTTATAGATGGAGGAGCAGGCCTAAATATATGCACTCTCAAGCTTGTTCGTGCATTAGGATATTCTAAAAATGCTATTGATCCTAGAAGGAAAATCACCATAAAAGCATATGATGATGAAGAAAGATCCTCCCAAGGATTGATCATCTTACCCATTCAAGTGGGACAAATCATCAAAGACATAGTGTGTCAGGTGTTAGACAAGGAATTGACATATAACATACTCTTGGGATGACCATGGATTCATGAAATGCAAGTAGTACCATCAACTTATCATCAGTGCCTGAAGTTTCCTTTCAATGGATAAGAGGTCACCATTGCTACCGATTCTAACAATCCCCAATATTGCAATGCACTCAGAACAAGTCAAGATACCTTTGTACCACATAATAGAGAAGTCATCAAATTTGATCCATCAAACAAAGAAAGTCCAGTGGGTTCTTTGTTAAGATAATATGATGAAAAGGATCAATGAAAAGACAAAGGGGTCGTTGACTCTATTTCATGCAGCAATAGAATTCAGCTTGATGCATAATCAAAACATTTGGAAAAGACCCAAATAAAAGACAATGGCATGGGGGAATACTCATTTGAGTATTCTTCATACTTATCACAGCTTTCATCTTCTCCTAAGTCACATGGACAACCATCCACCTCAAGACAACAATCTTTACAACCCATCACACTCTTTGATGGGAAGTTTATAAAAGCAAGCACTCAAGCGGAGGAATCAAAAGATAGGGATGTCCTAAACTGGCTATACAAAGATGAAGAACCTTCACAGGTATCAATGTCCAATATATGCATAGATAAGTATGGCAAAGGTCAGACAATCCTGACAAAGATGGTATATGAAGAAAATGGTCCTTTAGGTAAAAGAAAAGAAGGCATCAATGAACCAATACAGCTCATCATAATGAATCCCAAAGAAAAAACAAGATTAGGATATAGAGAAGACTCAAAAGAGGAAGCTACTCAAAGAGCTGTCGAAAGAATATTACAATTATAGGCTAGTGAGGATCATGAAATAGATTCCAATGAATATGAATGGGACTCCATCTTTGAAGAATATTTCCATGACAAAGAGATCGATGTAATCCACAAGTATACACCAATATGTATGAAAGGAAAAAGTTCTGGTTCTAGACTACTTGAATATGGATCACAATATGTCGTTGACTCAAGTGAAGACAATCATTCTTTGAGTGAGATGGACACATCAAAAGAGAATAACATCCTAGACCTCATTGGACAATTTGACAACATGGCTATTCTGATGCTTACACCTTATGACCTTGGCCAATCTAATGATTTCTTGTCCTTAATGCATCCTGAACTAATTGATTGGGACCAAAATGAGCCGCTTAACATACTTACCTTTTCGAATGATGATACCCTCATGAACTTCCTATGTTTCGATAATCCTGACACATGTTCTACCATTGAATCTTAGAACGAAGCTCCTGACAAAGGGAGTGTCAAACCTTTCAGCTGCAAAATGGAAAATATAAGAAATGGGACTAATAGTGAAAACCATATGATGGCACTATTAAATCAAGAAAAAGTAAAAACAAAGAGTGTATCTCAAGGTGAAAACCTCCCTAAGGCACCAAGAGATGGAAGGTTTGACACTCTCCAAGAACCCTACCAAGAGAGATCTTTAGTACTAATAGAACCTACACAATCCATCAATGTTGGTACAACTGAGATAGTGAAGACCCTACATTTAGCAGAATCCATGACAGAAGAGGAGAAACCTTGTTTCATCAAATTCTTTGAGGAGAGGAAAATCAACTTTGCTTGGTCATATGTTGATATGCCAGGCATAGATCTAGAACTCATTATGCATCATTTATCATTACCACTTGACATAAAACTAGTAAAGCAAAAATTGAGAAAGATGCATCCCCATATCACCCTTTTGGTGAAAGATGAGTTGAAAAAGCTATTAGATGCAGGATTCATAAGGTCCATTGACTATTCCGAATGGATATCAAACATTTTTTCGGTATCCAAACCAAATAAGAGCATCAGGATATGCACGGACTTCAGATATCTCAACAAAGCCTGTCCAAAAGATGATTTCCCTCTATCAAACATTGATCTGATTGTAGACTTGACTGTGGGGCATGAAATGTTATCACTTATGGATGGATTTTTAGGATACGACCAAATAAAGATAGCACCTAAAGATCAAGATAAAATGGCCTTCACATGTCCTTGGGGCACTTTTTGCTGGAATGTGATTCCTTTTGGGTTGAAAAATGCTGGAGCAATATATCAGAGAGCTATGACTACCATTTTCCATGACATGATGCATAATTTTATGGAAGACTATGTAGATGATCTGTTGGAAAAATCCTACACTAGAGAAGGACACTTAGAGATTCTAGACAAAATCTTCACAAGATTGGAGAAATTCAAGGTGAGGTTAAATCCCAAGAAATGTGTGTTCGGTGTAACATCAACTAAACTTTTGGGATACATTGTCTCAGCTAAAGGCATCGAGGTGGATCCTGGAAAGGTCAAAGCCATCATGGAAATTCCTCCTATTTTTTTTTTCCAACTTAGATTATTACAAGGAAGGTTTCAGTCCATCAAAAGATTCATCGCTCAACTAGCTGATAAAACTCATCCTTTCAACCACTTATTACACAAGAATGTCTCTTTCAAGTGGGATGAACAATGTGAAGCTGCCTTCAGTCAACTAAAGCAATACCTGATGACACCACCTGTGTTGATACCACCAGTCAAGGGAAAACCATTATTACTATACATTGCAACAATCGAGATATCTTTGGGAGCCTTATTAGCGAAAGAAGATTCCATAGGAAAAGAAAGAGCCATCTATTATATCAGCAGGACCTTAAATGGTTATGAGATCATTCACACCTTTATTGAGAAATCCTGCTTAGCGGTTGTATTTGCTACACAAAAATTAAGGCACTACATGCTGACTCACACCATCAAACTCATTGCAAAAATTGATCCATTAAAGTACTTACTTAACAAAGCCACTTTAGCAGGGAGGTTAGCCAAGTGGGTCATGATATTGAGCGAGTTTGACATCCAGTTCATGGATAGGAAAACAATTAAAGGTCAAGCCATAATAGATCAAATAGATGAAGCACCATTGTCAGATGAAAATCCAATGGACATTGAATTCCCTGATAATGATATCCTAACCATATCTACATAACAGTGGTTGCTATACTTTGATGGCTCTTATACACAACATGGATCAAGCACTTGAATCTTGTTTGTCTTGCCACAAGGATACACCATTCCTAAATCCTATAGATTAATGTTCCCCTACACCAACAACACAACTGAATATGAGGCATTGAACTTGGAATCAAGATAGCTGTTGAATGGAAAATCATGGAATTTCTAGTCTATGGTGACTCACAACTGGTCATTAACCAAGTCAACAATGATTATCAAACAAAGGATGACAAGTTGCTGCCCTACAAGAGGATGGTGGATGATTTCAAAAATTACTTTGTTGAGATCAAGTTTGTACAAGTTCCCATAATAGAAAACAAAGTTGCAGATGCAATGGCCACCATTGCTTCTCTCTTGCAGATACTTGAACAACGAAAACATTATGAATTCATGGTAGAAAAAGTGTCCAACCCAGCCTATGAAGATCAAGAATCCCAAGTGATATGCCATATTTTTGACCCTCAAATTTCCCTCTATGGAGAGATCCATACCTACTTGCAAGAAAATACCCTTCCAATTAACTTATCTCAAAACCAAAAACAAAACTTCATTCGACAAGTGGCTTGCCACACCCTAATAGCTGATGTGCTTTATAGAAGAGGTTTGGATGGTACTCTTCTTCAGTGTCTAGAATGTAACAAAGCTGAAACCACTTTACAAGAGGTTCACGAAGGTATCTATGGCACACATTCAAGTGGCTTAACCCTAGCTAAGAAATTATTATGATTGGGGTATTATTGGCCAAACATGGAGAAAGAGTCATTTCAATATGTCAAAAGGTGTTACCAAATGTCAAATTCATAGAAACTTGATACATGCACCTGCACAAGAGTTGCATCCATTCACAACTACATGGCCTTTTTTTTAGTGGGGATTGGACCTTGTAGGTAAGATTCACCCCTCTTCCTCCAATGGACATAAGTTTATAATCACAGCCACAAAATAATTCACCAAATGGATTGAAGCTGTTCCTCTAATCACCATCACCGGGAAACAAAATCATCATTCATCCTGAATTATCTCATATGTCGGTATGGTGTTCCTCAATCTATCATTATGGACAATGGCCGACCCTTTAAGAATCAAGATGTTTAAGAGATTTTTGAAAGATTCCATATCCAACATCAGTTTTCTACACCTTACTATCCCCAAGGGAATGGCCAAGCAGAGGCCTCAAACAAGACTATTCTGAAGATTTTGAAGAAGACCGTCAATGAAGCTGGATGTGATTGGCATGTTCAAATAAACCCGACATTGTGGGCTTATAGAACCAATATCCATACCCCGACATGAGCAACACCCTATTCTCTTGTCTATGGGTCATAAGCTATTCTACCTTTTGAGGTTGAGATACCATCCCTGCGTGTGTCACTTAAAAGGATGATTTCATACGAGGATTATAGAGTATCTAGGCTACAAGAGTTAGAACTGTTAGATGAAGGCCGACAACATGCAGTTGATCACCTAAAAGCTTATCAAAAAAGGATATCTAGGAGCTACAATCATAGAGTAATACCTAGAGTATTTCAAGTGGGCGACTTAGTCTTAAAAGAAAATCCCCGTAATCAACAAGATCAAGATAAGAAGGGGAAATTTGAACCTAATTGGCTGGGTCCCTTTGTTATAGTATCAGTCTTTGGATCAGGAGCATATTAGTTATCCACACCAGAAGGGGATTTGTTTGATGAACCCCTCAAAAGCTTGCATCTCAAAAGGTTTTGCACCTAGCTCATCCAGTGTATTGGTAAAGGTCCTCGAAAAATACCAAAAAAATCAAAAAATGGAAAAATCCAAAAAAATTAGAAAAAGGATTGAAAAACAATAAAGAAAAAAAGATTGTCCTCTAGTGAAAACCACTTTGGTGGCACTTTGGGCAAGTACCTTGGTGAAAACCTAGAAAATAGGAACCTTGTGTAAAATAAGCACTCTCCATCTATCTTGGGCTACGCAACTTGCTCTGCAACATTCATCCATCATGCTTCCATCTCTGCATTTGTCACGCTTCCATGTTCGCATCATAGCTTGATCCAGTGTTTGTATCATGGTATCCCCTAGCATTACTCGGCCCATTCTAAAAATTAGTTTGTCTTATCATATCACAGTAGGGGCATGTCCTGCATTAGATTAGATTCTTGTACATTCTTAAGGTTGGAAAATCGAAAATTGAAAAACGTTCAAAACAAATAAAAAATCCAAAAAAAATTCAAAACATATCAAAATCTCAAAAACATTCAAAACAAATCAAAAAAAAAAAAACATTCAAAACATGTCAAAATCCAAAAATAGGTCAAAAAGTCAAAAAGTCAAAAACATGGTTGTTATTCAAACTACATCGTCTCTGAGCTTTGAATGTAGGCAAGGGTGATCTTTGATTATCCCTTGAGACATTTAGATTAGTCTTTTAGGTGTCCATTATGTTCATATTTTCATCTTGTAAATCTTGGTCGTGTCATTAGTCGAACTTCGTGGTCTTTGTGTATATAACGTAGGGAAGGTTAATCTGTTGATCAGCCCCCGAGGCCCCTAGGATAGGTCTTTAGGTTAGGTCTTGGTCGTCATGGTCGTGTCTCACCCTGGACTAGGGGAAAAATCCTGCACTCACTAGGGGAAAATAAAATTTGAGCTTGAACCAACAAGAAAACAGTTGTTGGACCAAAGTTACAAACACAAACTTCAAATGAATGATGATCTTTCTGAATCAAGGGTTTATCACGTTAAACATGAAAGTTCAAAATTGTTCTACTTTGATTTTTGATATCATATCTCTCGAGTCCTCGATGATGTATCGAACTAGAGGAGCAAGGAAGGAGTATGATTTTTCTTTGTCTACTGTCTGTAAGCTTATCATTATTACTATGCAAGTTTTCGCGAGATGTGCGCTACAAAGTATCACTGATGACATTATGAATTTGCATAGGAAAAAGATTAACTCTTGTCTGTTTACGCAAGTGATGCTCAGGTCATCTTGGTTTAATTATACTTAGATGCTTGTGTTAACTTGCAATTTTAAAACATCATGGAAGTAGTACTCATTTCATCTTGGTCTAAAATATGCCATCGATGCTTGTACTCACTTTCAACATTTTAAAGGCCCAATGATGATAAAAAGCACGACAAATTGGTTAATATAAATGACAACTTTTGAAAATGATATTTGCATAGTTAAGTTAGACTGCATTCATGTTAGTGTTGCATGTGTATTTATGGGGCTTTTCAATGCTAAAACAATTTCAAAATGGTGTCATCTCTATTATTAATGGATTGAGTACACTGGACATCAACCAAAAACACATCATTCTTATTTAGTTGCACATCAGTTGCATCATCATTTGCATATCTTAGAAAACATTATCATCTCAGTTACATTCATACATTCCATCATAGTATTTGCATCAGAAAATACAAAAGAAAATAAAAAAAAGGACATACATTGTGTATCATTTCCAACATCAAAATCATGTCATCCACTACGCTTGAATAAGTGAGTCTCTTCAGATTTCCAAGAAAGTTGGGAAATATGTTAGAGTTATGAAGCTTAAAAGATCAATCTATTGTAGTCGTCCCACAACTTTTGGAAGTTAGACAGACTCACTTATTCAAGCTTATGGCCTTGAACATTTGAAGTCATGCACATTCAATCATTTGCATTACACATCATAATCATCACATTACATTGCTTAATCATAACCATCACACCACATTGCACAATCATCACATCGCATTGCTTAATCATAATCATCACATCACATTGCATAATCATCTTATCGCATTGCATAAGCATAATCATCACATCGCATTGCATAATCATAAATCAAATCACATTGCATTGCATAATCAAAATACTTTCATCACATTGCCTAATCATTTATTTAAAGGGGTAAACGCTTTTGACCGGAGCTATGAACCGGATACAACCATTCAATAATAACACCCCAACGGGGTTTGAACCATGGTGGCAAGAACAACAATGCCACCTATAAACCATCACACCATGCCAATACCGGCTAATATCACATTGCCTAATCATTATTATCACATAGAAATTAAATAAATTCACAACATTGCATATCATAATAGTGAAATCAAATGCATATCAATATTTAGATCATAATCACTGTTGCATATCATATATCATCAAAAATGTCATAATGTCCACGTGTACAAGGATATCCAAAAACTAGGATGAGATACATCAAAATCCAAAAGGGAATTGTATCCTGGGAAACATATCCTCAATCTCACAAAAGGTGTATACACAATGTCCAAGGAACATCACAAAATGCTATGTCGAGCTCCACCAGATGCTGCTGCTCTCATGGAACTAGTACCTTCCTCTACTTGACAAACCTACACCTAGATTTCTCCTATCTCCAGGCAATGGCTGTGTGACACCCATGCTCATAGTCCAAGAACGAGATCTGCCAGAACGAGATTTTACAAAACTCTCTCGTCACTCAGGAGGAACCAACACATCATATTTAGCTGTAAAACTGCAACTCTTGAGAAATATGTTGGATATCTTTGAAGAATTCTGCTATACCTACAAATGGTGTCGTCTACTGTATCCTCTCAGCAATGGCCTCAGCTTGCTGTCAAGTGTCTAAAGGCAGCCCTCTCTGAAGTAAGTATGATCATCTGTGCCTGCAACTACTGCCTATCTGTCCCTCTATCAGTCGTCAAAATATCAATCTATGACCGACATTGCCCTAACTCATCCTGAAGGGACCCAATCTGTGCTCGAGCCTGCGCTATCTCGCTCTGAAATGACTGAACCTATGCCTACAAAGCTGCTATCTATGATGACTGTTGATGAGAGGGTATCCCAATCTGAATCCTAGGAAGCACCACCTGAGCTACGGTAACACTCCTCCTATGCCTCAGAACTGAAAAATCTAATGGATGACTGTCATCTGCACCATCATCATTCTCCCCACCACCCACTGCACCACCATCAATCTCCCCACCACCCACTGCACCACCATCACTCTCCCCACCACCCACTACACCACCATCACTCTCCCCACCACCCTCTGCACCACCTTCATCACCTCTGCAAACCCCCTCCCCACCATCATCCCCACCCTTTCCATCTCCTCCCTCTCCATCAACTGGCGGTACTGGCTCCTCTAGATGAGTAAATCTAGCAAAGGGATGCGTGTGGAAGAAATATGAATAATCCTCAGTCATCTTGAAATCTATAATATATAGAGCATAATCCCATAAACCTGGGGTCAAGGTATAGTACTTTGTACAAGCTTCCTCATATGATACATAGGGGCCCTGCTCTAACACATCCTGTCATCTGCCGTACATAATGGGAAACTCCCAGGGGCATCCCCTGAACCCATCCAAACTGTCGACATACTCGCAAATACAAGTAGCGCTCAAGCACAACATGTGTTCACCCAATCAGATAGCGAGATAACAACATAAAGGGCATCTCCAGCTGATCCTCTGGCCATTGCTCACAATCCAAGTACGACTGCCATGTGATAGTCTCCAAATCATCCAGAACATGCCTCCAATAGGCAACCTTGCCAAAATTATGCTGTACATGTGGACCGCTATCTCTCTTTGGTGGTCGGTATCTCTCTCCCATGGGCCGAGTGATGGCTATATGCTCCCATGCCTAGGTCTGCAGTAATGTGACACAACATGACAAGCTTGTCGCCCTGTAATAAACAACCTCGTGAAAATTTGGATATAAGTGGGATAACATACATGAGCCCCAAGCATACTTGGTATTGTCAAGTGTCATCCACGATAGCACATGACCCCAACCTGCTAAAAATCCCTTTGACCTACGATCAGGATAAAGGAATCCACCAATAAATCTAGAAAGTACACACAACAAAGGATCATATCTACTAATCATCTTTGTCGAAGGGATCCATCGGCCCATAACATGATCATCTCGACATAATCTCCACAAATGCAGCTGTCCCACCCCGCTCTATCTTATCTTACACTACTATCTCTACCATCACTGGGATCCATAGAATACGATAGAAATCCTTTGCAGTCATGATCATCTCTCCAGTCGAAAAATGAAATGTATTATGATCACTATACCATCTCTCCGCCAATGTTGTCAATAAACCTCAGTTGATTCTATATTGTGGAATATCTAACAAGGAAGTCAACCCACAATGGGAGATAATCTCTAGGTTGGATGAGGACAATCGGCGAACCATGTTCTAGGTCTTCGAGAATCGCTCCCAAGACTGGAGTACATCTCCATCTCCCTAATCATGAATACAAATCAGTCGATCAATGTCATGTTCAATCAAGACTATTAGTTATTCAAGGTAATGTGCAGTTAATCAAATTAGGTTCAATCAGAACAATCAAATCAATCAGAACAATCAACATCTCAATCAATCAACCCATCGTTTCTTGCCTATCATGAGGATGATCTGCTATCAATCAAACTATCATTCCTCGCCTATCATGAGGATGATCTGCTATTAAATCAACCTATCGTTCCTCACGTATCATGAGGATGATCTGCTATCAAATCAACCCATCATTCCTCACCTATCATGAGGATGATCTACTATCAAATCAACCTATCATTCCTCACCTATCATGAGGATGATTTGCTATCAAATCAACCCATCATTCCTCGCCTATCATGAGAACGATCTATTATCAATCAACCCATCATTCCTCACCTATCATGAGGACGATCTGCTATCAATCCTACCATTGTTCCTCACCTATCATGAGGATGATCTGCTATCAATCAAACTATTTTTCCTCGCCTATCATGAGGACAATCTATTATCACTCCTACCATCGTTCCTCGCCTATCGTGAGGATGATATGCTATCAATCCTATTGTCATTCCTCGCCTATCATGAGGACAATACAACATTAGTTCTATCATTTGATTCTCGCCTATCATGAGATCAAATCATCACACAAAATATCAATCAAAAACTGTGCATACCACAATATGATTGAAATCAATCCAAAACATGACAAATCGATGAATCCTAGGCTTTAAGGACATCTTGCGAACATCACCCCGAGGGATTTCCGCAATCGCACCCCACAAAACGGGTCAAACAACAAGCTGAACCACCTCAAATAAACAAAGATGAAAACTTCCCAAGGCAACAAGAGGCACCATTTGGGACCCCAAAGGTGCCAAAACAAAGTTTAACTCCAAAAACCTCTATTTTCAAGCTTGCAAGAGGCGCCACTTGGGACAACAAAGGTGCCAAAACAATGTTAGAGGCCAAAAAATTGAATTTCAAGCTTGCAAGAGGCACCACTTGGGACCCCAAAGGTGCCAAAACTCTAAAAACACCCAAAAACATGCATTTTCACCCTTGCAAGAGGTGCCATTTGGGACCCCAAAGGCACCAAAACTCTCAAATGACTCAAAAACATCAATTTCAACCTTGCAAGAGGCGCCATTTGGGACCCCAAAGGCACCAAAACTCTTAAAACACATGAAAACTTGAATTTCAAGCTTACAAGAGGTGCCATTTGGGACCCCAAAGGCACCAAAACTCTTAAACATGCTAAAAAACACTCAAAAATGACAAAAACATCACCCGAAAGTGCATAAATGACATCCAATAAGCTACAACATCTATCTACGACATTGAAAATACCATTAAAAGGCAAGAAAATGACTAAAAAAGAGGTTTCTCCTAAAGCGTACTGTAGGTCCAGAGGTAACAGGCTGATCAGGTTGGCGAAGATGCTCGAAACGATGCTTATGGTATGGGATCACCATCTTTCTCTAAGCTCTCCAATCTTCAACTTCTCCAAACTCCAAATGTGCAAATGAATCCCATTTTACCACTTTTTACCTTTTAGGGGTAAAATGGAGGGAATTATGGTGGGATTTATTTCACATTTTTACCAAAAAGGAGGGGTAATTAATCAATACTATTCCAAGAAAGAGCTTGCAATGACCTTTCGAGAGATAAATCATCTCCGACATCAAAATCTCATTGAATCAATGTTGGATCATCATCATAATCATCACAACACCATCAACTCATTCCAACATTTCATTTTAACATCCCCACATTCACCGATTTATCTCTCGAGGGGGCATATATCCGTCAATACCTGAAATTCAAAAGTCTGGGGCATGGTCTGGGGCATCAAAATCTTTTCTGAGCATTGACATCAAAATTTTCTTTGAAGCAACGTGTAAACACATTACTTCAAAGAGGGGAAAAATGTATACACCTAAAAACGGTCATCACATTCAATTAATTAAATACAACCTATTTAATTAATGCTTCAACTACATATAAATAAGGTCTTACCTTATTTATATTGTTCACTTTCCTTTTAATTCTTCTAATTCACATTCTTCTAAATAAATAAATAAACAAAATACCCTAAATGTGTTTATTTAATTAACCTTCCTTAATCCTAATTAAGAATTAGAGCACATTTGTACAACTTTTTGTGTGCCACCTCATAAAGGTCACATGAAAATAAATAAGCCTAATTATTAATTAGAATTATCCTCACACACTTCCACCAATGAGAAAAAGCACATGGCTTTATTCCCCCACACTTCCAACAAATTTGGAGCACATGGGTCTTTGTTTCACACACTTGGGAATCCCATACATTTGGCATGCTTCCAATTGGTCAAAGGATTCTCTCCACACACATGGCATGTTGTCCTTGATCAAGGGGACAACATCCTGATTCCTTTCATCTCCACCGTCTATTATTTCTCCTTCGAATCTAGACTGTTGATAGGTGCCACCTCACAAAATGCTTGAGAAACCCTATAAATACACCATCTTGCCTTAACATTTATCATCCACCTTTTGAGTAATGTTATAATGCTATTTTGAGATACAAATTGGAATAGTGTTATAATGCCATTTTTCATCCACCTTTTGAGTAATGTTATAATGCTATTTTGAGAAACAAATTGGAATAGTGTTATAATGCCATTTTTCATCCACACTTTGAGTATTGTTACCATGCAAGTTTTTTGTAGGATCTTGGAGCTTTCATGGAGTCTTATACTTAGTTTTCATATCATGTGTTACTTTCCATTCTCATATTAGATTAACTTATTGCTTCATAGTTACATTTTATCATCCCCATTGCATCATAGTTACATTTTAGGTTAGTTTGTTTTATGTTTGCATTTGAGCATATGCATAATCATAGATAGTTCATTTTAGTTTCATATCATCTCACTCATCTCTACTTGTTCATCTATCATCAACGTCATCTTTCGTTTATCATCGTATTCATCATCAATTCCATCATCTTGTTTCATTTAGAAGCATACCACTAATCCTTCCAGTACACATTTGCACTTAGAAATCATCTTAGCTTGCATATTAAGCATCAAATCTCGTTTTCTAGGTAGTCATTTTAACAACCTTTGTGCCCATAGAAATATGAAGGCCAAATGGTTTAATAAATCCCTAGAAATAGAGGACAATGATACGTATTTGAAAGATTTGATTGTATTAAGAATAGAGTAGTTTTACTTTGCTTCAAACTTTGAATGTAAACCGTCTCATTAAGGTTTGTGTTGGCATTGGAATACTCTCCACATTCAACACACACACAACAATAAGTAATTACAAGTACCTCAGTAATGAGGAATATCTCCACAAATTCCATGTCATCATATGGCATACCATTCATACAAGAATCATAAGTACTTGAAATAACATGATACAATAATTGACTTAGGCAGTTCATTGCCAACATGTAATAATAATGCAATAAGAGTACAAGTAATGTATGTACATATACTAGAATCATCAATAGTTCAATCCACTAATTATCCACAATTCAATAAATGTATAATCTGAAAGTACATATAAATCATAATTCAATAATAATGTAGAGATACAAATAACATAGTCTCCAATTTCCATCGACCCTCTAGTTATCTGCAAGTCAAGAAACGAGAACATGCACTAGATGCTTTTTCCACCCAACCATGAAACTTACACTTCCTCAGAGAGTTCTTCCTAACATGAAGAACCATCGACCCTACACGAGATGCTTAGCAAAAATAAATCGATGAACATGATAGAATATGGTGCATGCCTAATATATCTATATGTATTTCTATCATGTGAGAACATGCTATGATTGATATCAAGAAATGGAAAAGAGAAAATAAATATAATAAATCCATCTATTTCAATGGTCTAAGTTGCTTGGCCAAGAATATAGCCGTATACAACTAAAAAAAAAGTAGAAATGGAAAAAGCAGTGTCTACGCTCCTTATTAACCCATATTCGACAGCAGTCCTAAAAGGTAAATTTTCCATAAACACTAATGAATAATGTAACATACTAACCCTTCAATGAAGTAAAAATTTCTAATTTTTCACCTTACGAGTAAATAAACTATGTAACAAGCCATTGCAATAAAAAAATTTCTTTTCTTTATTGAGAATATACAAATAAAGATGCATAACATAATACAACCACGATTCCATTTCATTACAATAATTCAATAGTTACATCAATACAATAATGCATATATTTACATACATAGCTCAAAGAGATTTGGAACAAATAGTTGTAAGATGGTTTAGGATCCTTCCTTTCAAATATTGGTTCTTTTGTTGCCTTCTTTGGAGGAGAAGCATCACTCAAGCACTTTTTTGCTAACCTCAGAATCTTAATGCAATCCCCCACACATCTATAATTTGATAGATGGCCCTTCCCTTTGACGAAGAGATTGGTAGAGTAACCAATCTTGGCAACCAACTGAGCATAGTGTTGTGTCCTACATAACTAGAACTTGTAATCCCACAATCTCGAACTAGCATGTAATACTGGATCACAGTGAACTAACAATGGAGCCAAAGGTCATCACACTACTTTGGCCAAAGTGTTTTCAATGGTAAATTAGAGGAAGGTCATCTATCACATACACTACTTAGGGCCTATTTGACTTAAGGCCATCTTAAACTATGCATAGGTATTTCCTTCAATGGATAATCTATCATCCCAGAGATAACCTATCACCATTTTAACCTACTTGGAACAAACCTACTTAGCAAGTAAGATCACAAGCTCCTTCCCATACTGGATAAACAATCCTAGGAGTAAACACATGCTATTCTAGTTAAATGAATAACTTAGCTAAGTGTATCCCATGTGCCACTCATGTTCAATCATATATAGTATATAATACCTATGATAAACACCAATCTCCTATCATGGAGTACTTACAAGCAAATCATAATAACAACATAAAAGCTTCTATTCCCTTTTCAATGACATTCTAAATTCTCTAAATGCAAGCTTGGAAAAGACATTTCAATCATACAAGGAGAAAAATTCATAATTTAAAAATATCAAAGAAGAATATCCTCATGCATGTTATCGCTTGTCCAATCAATTGACAACAATGTAGCCTCTCCCAAATAGCAACAAGCTTGATAATAAATTCACAAGAAAACATCACTATGAAACTCTCTCTCAAGTTGATAGTTTACTTCTCTCAAACAACAACTCTCTCATAATAAATAGAATTCTCTCTTTCTCTCTTTGACAAATAAAATAAAAGTATAAGCTGAAATAATGTAGAGTAGAAACTTGCAAGAAGAATGCATCCTCTCAATGATCAAGCACCCCTATTTACATAGCAGCTTGGTAACTTCTCAGCCTATTGTTTAGGCATGAAAATGGACAACAAACACCATGCAAAGAAAAACACAAATCACAACAAAAGGGTGGTGACTAAACAAGTTCATACTCAGAAAAACATCTAAAAATGGACTTGACAAATTGACAACAATCAAAGACTTATTCAAATATACACATGGATAATTTGAATTATCTCTAGCAATAGAAATCTACAAAAAATGGGTTTCCAGAGGTGGCACCAAAACTTCCACACTCCTCTCAATGTTGGTGTGGTTTCCTTGCAAGTAGAAACAATCAATTACCAATTTGCAACACCGAGCATTCATCGACTTGGTCTGGAGGTGAGTCGACTTAGATATTTACTCTCTCTTTGACTATTTCTCATGTTTCAATAGATGTTGGTTCATGGTAGTTTAAATTTACCAAGTCAAAGATAATCTTCACCACAGGTGTCAACGAAGTCTATGTCAAGCATTGACATAATGAAACAAGCTTTAAATGAAATATATGTGTTCCATTAAGTGTGACAACAAGAGTAAAACTTAGCTTCTATAAACACACTCATAAGCAACTTTAAATCAGCCTCTAATAATTGGCCTCTATCATGATAAATGATAGTCGATTTTCAAACAATAACAAATATGTTAAATATATATTAATATATATATATATATATATATAATATAACATATACATATATATATATATATATATATATATAAATATCATCACATATTTATATATATATGTATATGTATGTATATATATATATGTTAATATATATTTACATATATATATATCATAAGCCATTAATGTAAGTATAAATTTGATATATATATATATAAATAAGTACATGCATGATAGTATTTACATATAATAAAGAAAATATATCAAATGTATGCATATATATATGTATATAAGTATATGCCTCTATGTACACGTATATGTATGCATATCTATATTGATACATTCATATGGGCATGTCCATTTGCCAACGTACGTGTGTATCGATACATATATACATATGGATATGTGTATATACTATACATATATATGTTCACATTCGATTCCCATATAGCCACTCACAATTACCATCATATTGATAAGTATTTACATGTAGTACATCTATATGTTTGCATATACATGTCATTAGATTCCATTGACATGCATGTGCATACATATACACATACTCCACGTACGTCCCTTTTATCAATATAATCGTAATAGTACAAGAAAGATCTCAAAGGCTCAAATAGATAAAAATCACCTAATAATGCATGCAGTAGTAAATAAGACTCTTCCAATGCAGACACATCAACTAAGGATGACTTACCAACTTCCCACAAACTACTCAACTCAATCATTCTATTGTGGTGTGTGTATGCTCAGATAGTTTACTTTTATTGGTTACTCAACCAAGATCTTCTCTTGAGTGATATTTCCCCTCTGCTTGGAGGAATGAAACATATACCTGCAACCACTAATAAATGTGCATGTAAGTCAATTGTTCACAACATATGTAGTGTACGTAAAGGATCTCCAAAGTTAGAATAACCATCCATTCACATATGTGCAATACTTTTCCATGAGATAACATAAAATGAGATAACATTCACATGTAACGCATTGATAACAAAGTACAGGAACAATTTATTCATCTTCAAAATTCACATTACATTCGTATTTACCCTATGTAGTATTAGTAAATAGTAATTACACAATTGGGGTGTGACATACTCCCCCCCTTGTGAATCATTGTCCTTGATGACTTTAGGTAGCAATATAAAACACAACAACAAATAACATATTGTTTCAAGCATTTTCAAAAGCATTAAGAATATGAGGAAACTTTTACTGATTCTCAGCATAGTCTTCCCAAGTAGCTAAGTCCTCTGCATACTGGTCCCATGGGAATTTGCATTGAAAGACTTCTCTATTACGCAAGTGTAGCTTACATGTTTCAAGCACCTTGACGAGCTTGAGAGTTACTACTTCAGGGTCCCATACTTGTAAAGCAGTCTAATCAATCACATGATTATCACTTGGTATATACTTTTTAAGGTAGGACATGTGGAAGATGTTATGCATTCTAGCAAGAGCTAGTGGCAATTTGATCTGATAAGCTATTGGATTCACTTCCTCTAGAATCTCAAAAGGTCCAACGTAATGTGAGGCTAACTTAGAAGACTTTCTAAATTTAATGGAGCTCTTGTGAGCTTTCACTCTCAACAACACTTTGTCACCTATGGAAAAATTGTGGGGCACTCTCTTAGCATTAGCGTAGCTTTCTGTCTATTGTTAGCTTTGGCTAACCTTTGCTTAACAATCTTAACTTGCTCATCCATTTCAGCAAACATCTCTAGCCCAAGACTCACTCAATCCTCAAGTTTATCCCAAATTATAGGAGTTTGACACTTTTGGCCATACAAAGCTTTGAAAGGAGCCATATTTATCGCATAATGATAATAATTATTGTAAGAAAATTCTACTAAGGGAAAGTAGTCTTCCCACTTGTACTGCTAATCCATGCAATACATCCTAAGTAGGTCTTCCAATACGTGATTCACCCTTTCAGTTTTCCCATCCATTTTCGAATGATAGGCTGAGCTAATATTCAATTGATTCCCTAGTGTGGAAAACAAGGTTTTCCAAAACCTAGAAGTGACTTGTGCATCCCTATATGAGATAATCTTCTTAGGAATCCCATGCAACCTAAACACTTCTTGCATGAATTTACTTGCTATGATAGGTTCTCCATCCGTTAGATTCCCAAGTATAAAATGTGCTACTTTGGTAAGCTTATCTACAACCACAAGAATGGAATTATGCTTATTTCTTGACATAGGCAATCCTTGCACAAAGTCCATACTTATGAATTGCCAAATCCTCTTTGGTATATTGTGAGGGTATAACAAGCCTGCAAGATGATGATGCTCTGCTTTCACCTTTTGACACTCAAGACACCTAGCCACAAAACTAGTGACAACTCCTTTCATCCCTTTCTAGAAGTATAATGGCTTTACATTTGCAATCATTTTTGTCACTCCAGGATGTCCAAAGTATGGTGCTTCATGTACTTCCTTCCATACCAGATTTCTCAACTCCTCTACGTCAGGTACATACATTCTACCCTTATATCTAAGTAATTTGTTAGGTTCAAAATGAAAACCTTCATACCTAGAATCTTGTGGATTATTAGCAAGTTCTTGCTTGACTTGCAAGTAATACTCATCTTCTTTGCACTTTTGCAACACTTGCCCCTTAAAGTTGGTTTGAATAGTTACTATAGAAGCAATATGCCATCTTCGACTTAAGGCATCAACAACCCAATTTTCCTTCCCTTTAATGTAATTGATTTTAAAATCATAGTGAGCTATTAACTCTAACCATCTTCTCTACCTAACATATAGATTAGGTTGAGTGAAAAGGTACTTTAACCCATTATGGTCATTTTTCATCTCAAAGGGTTTTCCTAACAAGTAGTGCCTCCACATTTGCAAAGTGTGAACCACAACTGCTAATTCTAAATCATGCGGTGCATAATTCATCTCATAAGGTTTCAACTTCCTAGATTCATAAGCAATTACTTTCCCATCTTTCATTAATAAACCTCCTAACCCTTCTCCACATGCATCTATGATAACTATAAAGTTACCCTCGGGATCTGGTACTTTTAAGATCGGTATGGTGGTTAACTTCTCTTTGAGTAGGTCAAAAGCTTCTTGACACTTCTCAGTCCATTCAAATTTATTTCCTTTCTTTTGTAAAGAAGTAATTGGGAAAGCGATCTTAGAGAAGTTTGCAACAAAATTTCTATAGTACCCTACTAGACCCATGAAACTTTTTACCTCTAACAAATTCTTAGGTACAAGCAACTCAAGTATTGCCTTGATCTTAGCTGGATCTATAGAAATTCCATCTATTGAGATCACATGACCCAGGTAATGTACCCTCTTTTGAAATAATGCACACTTAGAGGGTTTACCATACAACTTATGTTCTCTTAAACGTTGTAGGACCATTTCTAAATGCTTGCAATTTTTTTCTCATTTCTAGAATAGAAAAAGATATCATCTAGAAAAACTAATACAAATTTGTCAAGGCAATCCCTAAATACACTATTCATCAGGTTCATAAATGTTGTAGGTGCATTTTTTAAACCAAAGGGTAAAACAGTCAATTCATAGTGTCCATATCTGGTTCTGAATGCAGTTTTAAAGATATCTTCATCCTTAATCCTCAATTGGTGATATCTAGATCTCAGATCTATTTTAGAGAATATTACGGCTCCCCTCATTTGATCAAAAAGGTCATTTATGTGCAGCAACGGATACTTGTTCTTAACTGTAGCTTTGTTAAGCATACGATAGTCGATAAACAAATGCAAGGTACCATCCTTCTTTTTAATAGAGATGAATGACACTCCATAAGGCAAAACACTTGGTCTTACTAGTCCTTTAGACAAAAAATCATCCAATTGTGCCTTAAGTTTCATAAGTTTAGTGGTTGTCATCCTATAGGGTACTTTGGAAATAGGTTATGACCCTGGAACTATATCTATAGAGAAGTAAAATATTCTTTTCAGAGGCAACCCTAGTAACTCATTTGGAAACACATCTGAAAATTTTCTCAATATTGGATACTTCTCCATATCCGACTTTCCAGTTTCATCTATTTCACCATCTCCTAACTATTGAAAACTCTAGAACTCCAAATCATCACTATCCTTTCCAAGTTCTTCAATATTTATGGCAAAGAGTTTACACCCTTTCTTCTTAGCTCTTATTATTTGCATTTCTGTGATTTGTCGAATCCTAACCTCTCTAGATATCCCTTGGAATTTTACTTGATTTTCAAAATCATCTAGGCATTCTACAATTTTTACATGGCAATCTACCTTAGCCCTATGTCTCCACAACCATATCATACCTAGGATAACGCCATATGATCCTAAAGGTGCAACATAAAGGTTTACTTCTGTAGAAAAACTGGGTAGTTCTATCCTAGCCTCAAATAGACATTGATCCACCTTTGCTCTTGACTAGTTTGCATACTCTACATCCCAAGACATTGCCATGCATCCTGCCTTCCTAGATAATTGTTTAGCTACTCTAGGTGAAATGAAATTCTCAGTTGCACCAATATCAATAAGAACAAAAATAGGTAAGACAAACAAAATACTTGGCATTTCAACGGGAGTTACTTGGTACTCTACCTGGCGATCATCCACAACTGCATGTATCTTTTGTTGAAACATCACTTGCTGGGTGGGAAATGGATTACCATATGGTCATGATCTAGAAGTTTTATTAGGACACTCACTAGCATAGTGGTCCCCTCTACATATAAAACATCCTGTAGCCGACCCTCTTTTCCCTATGGTTTCTCCAGACTTGTTGACATTTTCATTAGCCTTGTTGGTATTACCCATGCTAGAATCATTCCTTTTATGCTCTCTTCTAGATTCCTTTCCATCATTGCAAAACCTTTTTCCCTTTTTCCTTGGAACATTTTTTATAGATTCCACCTTATTCAGAACTATCTTGTCGGGAACATTCACATCCTTCTTTTGCTCTCTTCTTTCTTGATGAGTGGAGTTAGCCTTGAGCTTTTTCTCCTGCTTAATTGCTTTCTCATATACAAGATCCATTGTTGTTGGAACATACATATTCACTTCTCTTTTGATTTGACTGTTAAGTCCCATTATAAATTTTCTAATGCAGAAGCACTCATCCTTGTGATATATGGGAACATAGCGTAGAAGTCGGGTAAACTTCTCCCAAATACTCATTGAATGTCATGTTACCTTGTTTCAAACCATAGAAATCTGAGAGTTTTTGGTCATAGTAGAGTTGTGGCAACCATCTCTTAAGGAAAATATCCACAAATTCCCCCATGTTAATTTCCATGAGTTAATATTAAGTCCCAACTTTTTTTTCATCCACCAGTTAGAGGCTTCTCTTGCTAACTGATACACACCCCACACGACTTTAGTAACCTCATCATAGTTTTGTATTTTGAAATACTTTTCCATTTGGACAAGCCACACCTTAGCCTCATCTCCTCCAACACTACCATCAAACTTGGGTGGGATAATCTTCTTCATGTACTTGGAAATTTTGGAAGCCACAAGCTTCTTATTCCTTTCAAAAGATGGTGTAGGTGATTTTTCCCTCTCATGATCATGGGTTTCTTCACATCCATGAGAAGAGTTTTCTCCCTCATGCTCATTAATGGGAACATCATTCTCTACCTTATCCTTAACTCTTTCTTGCTCAAGGTTAACCGACCTTGCCAAGATTTGGTCAAGTCTAGCCTCAACTCCAGTAGTTCCTTTCCCAACCTCTTGGCTTCCACTAGGATTAGTTTGTGTCCTCACCATCCTTACGAGATCGGTCTTTACCTGAATGTTTATCCATGTTAGACTAAATTATGTTATCAAATATCTTATGGAAAACATTAAAAATGGCATTCATACACACATAAAGAATTCCACATAAGATTAAGCACACACTTTTTTTTTATAAACACATAGTTTTATTCATTTCATGAGGATTCTAATATCCCTTTGATTACATGGAGTGACTATTCAGATAGTCGAGTGGAGAGTATCCTTTGGATTCACTCTCTGACACATAACTTAAAGGAGTATAACCTACAGACTAAGACTGTTATTGTTCCCTATATTTCTATTCATCCCTCATTTGTTTGTACATATCCCAAAAAGGATAATAGCCTTCAGGTTTATCATCTGATACATAGTTACGAGAGGCAATATCAATATGGTGTTCATCAACAATGTAGTCTACCCTTTTTCGCAAAAAAATGTTCATGAGACCATTTCTCATCTAGCGGTGGATGTGGTACATATCCTTCAGACTCGTTACTTGAATAAATTACTATTACTTCTACCAATGGAAGAACTCTATGGTACCTAAAGATAAATTCTAGACTAACACTTCCTTCTGAGGGCATATCTCTAGAAAGCAGTAATGACTCATAATTTTTTGGTGAGATGGTTGGTAGGTAGTTGTACATAGACTCCATCTTCATCTTTCTCTTCACATCACTGATTCAAGAGAGTGCATGAATAAAGGTTTCAGTGTCACTCAACCAGACAACATTGTCATAGTTGGTACCCTCAATTGTTCTAATGATGTCTTCTCTTTCCTTCTTGGCCTTGAGGTAGCACTCATTTTCAATTACTGAATTTCAAGCCATTAATTTGAGATGCACCATCCTGGCACAAGAATTCACAACATTAGATAACATTGGATGGAAAGAATGATGAACTCATAGGTTCCAGAGCTAAACCTGGTAGCTCTAATACCACATGTAACATACTAACCCTTCAATGAAGTAAAAAATTCTAATTTTCATCTTATGAGTAAATAAACTATGTAACAAGCCATTGCAATAAAAAAAATTCTTTTCTTTATTGAGAATATGCGAACAAAGATGCACAACATAATACAACCAGGATTCCATTTCATTACAATAATTAAATAGTTACATCAATACAAGAATGCATACATTTACATACATAGCTCAAAGAGCTTTGGAACAAATAGCTTTAAGACGGTCCATGATACTTCCTTTCAAATCTTGGTTCTTTTGTCACCTACTATGGAGGAGAAGCATCACTCAAGCACTTTTCCACCAACCTTGGACTCTTAATGTAGTCCCCCACACATATATAATTTGATAGATGGCCCTTCCCTTCAATGAAGAGATTGGTAGAGTAACTGATAACGACAACCAACTGAGTATAGTGTTGTGTCCTACATAACTAGAATTTGTAATCCCACAATCTCAAATTAACATGTACTATTGGATCACAGTGAATTGACAGTGGAGCCAAAGGTCATCACACTACTTTTTCCAAAGTGTTCTCAATGGTAAACCGAAGGAAGGTCATTTATCACATACACTACTCAGGGCCGATTTGACTTAAGACCATCTTAAACTATGCATAGGTATTTCCTTCAATGGATAATATATCATCCCAGAGATAGCCTATCACTATTTAAGCCTACTTGGAACAAACCTACTTAACAAGTAAGATCGCAAGCTCCCTCCCATACTAGATAAACAATCCTAGGAGTAAACACAAGCTATTCTAGTTAAATCAATAACTTAGCTAAGTGTATCCCATGTGCCACTCATGTTCAATCATATATAGTATATAATACCTATGATAAACACCAATCTCTTATCATGGAGTACTTACAAGCACATCATAATAACAACATAAAATCTTCTATTCCATTTTCAATGAAATTCTAAATTCTATAAATGCAAGTACTTGGAAAAGACATTTCAAGTATACAAGGAGAACAATTCATAATTTAAAAATATCAAAGAAGAATATCCTCATGCCTGTTATCGCTTGTCCAATCAATTGACAAAAATGCAACCTCTCCCAAACAACATAAATCTTGATAATAACTTCCCAAGAAAATGTCACTATGAAACTCTATCTCTCAAGTTGATATTTTAATTCTCTCAAACAAATCTCTCATAATAAATAGAATTCTCTCTTTCTCTCTCACACAAATAAAAATAGAGTATAAGTTGAAATAATGCAGAGTAGAAACTTGCAAGAAGAATGCGACCTCTTAATGATCAAGCACCCCTGTTTATATAACAGCTTGGTAACTTCTCAGCCTATAGTTTAGGCATGAAAATGGATAACAAACACCATGCAAAGAAACACATAAATCACAGCAAAAAGGTGGCGACTAAACAAGTTCATGCTCAGCAAAACATCTATAGATCGGCTTGCAAAATTGATAGCAATTAGAGACTTATTCAAATCTACACATGGATAATTCAAATTATCTCCAGCAATAGGTACATCTACAGAAAATGAGTTTCTAGAGGTGGTGCCAAAGCGTCCACACTCCTCTCAATGTTGGCATGATTTCCTTGCAAGTAGAAATAGTCAATTACCAATTTGCAACACCAAACATTCATCGACTTAGTCTGGAGGTGAGTCGACTTAGATATTTACTCTCTCTTTGACAAAGTCATCGACTATTTCTCATGTTTCAATAGATGTTGGTTCATGGAAGTTTAAGTTTACCAAGTCAAAGATAGTCTTCACCATAGGCGTTGACTAAGTCTATGTCATGCATCGACATAAGGCAACAAGCTTTAAATGAAATATATGTGTTCCATTAAGTGTGACAACAAGAGTAAAACTCGGCTTCTATAAACACAGTCATAAGAAACTTCAAATCGACCTCTAATAATCAACCTCTATCGTGATAAATGATAGTCGATCTTCAAACAATAACAAATATGTTAAATATATATTAATATATATATAATATAACATATACATATATATATATATAAATATCATTACATATATATATATATGTATATGTATATATATATATATATATCTATATATATATATCTATATATATATATATATATATGATAATATATATTTACATATATATATATATCATAAGCCATTAATGTAAGTATACATTGGATATATATATATAAATAAGTACATGCATGATTGTATTTACATATAATAAACACAATATATCGAATGTATGCATATATATATACATGCATGTAAGTATATGCCTCTATGTACACATATATGTATGTATATCTATACTGATACATTCGTATGGGAATTTTCATTCGCCAACGTACACATGTATCAATACATATATACATATGGATATATGGATATACTATACATACATACATACATACATACATACATATACATACATATATACATATATATATACACATTCGATTCCCATATAGCCACTCACAATTACCATCATATTGATAAGTATTTACGTGTAGGACATCTATACATGTGCATATACATGTCGTTAGATCCCGTTGACATGTATGTGCATATATATACACATACTCCACATATGTCCCTCTTATCAATATAATCATAATAGTACAAGAAAGATCTCAAAGGCTCAAATAGATAAACATCACCTAATAATGTGTGTAGTAGTAAACAAGACTCTTCCAATGCAGACACATCAACTATGGATGACTTACCAACTTCCCAAAAATGACTCAACTCAATCATTCTACTATGGTGTATGTATGCTCAGATAGCTTACTTCTATCGGTTACTCAACCAAGATCTTCTCTTGAGTGATACTTCCCCTTGGCCTATAGGAATGGAACATATACCTGCAACCACTAACACATGCACATGACAGTCAATTGTTCACAACATATGTAGTATACGTAAAACATCTCCAAAGTTAGAATAACCATCCATTCACATATATGCAACACTTTTCCATGAGATAACATTAAATGAGATAACATCAAATGGGATAATATTCACATATAATGCATTGATAACAAAGTACATGCACAATTTATTCATCTCTAGAATTTACATTACATTCATATTTACCCTATGTAGTAATAGTAAATAGTAGTTACACAATTGGGGTGTAACAAATACAATCTTTCCATAATTAACATTTATTCATAACATGCATAATCATCACAATAAGTAAATAAAAACTCTTTATCCTTTCATGTAAATGATTATGTACATTAGTTATTATTTCTATCTTTTATGTATTAATACTATATATATTATCATTGATGTGTAATTCATTTATTTTTGCTTAAAATAAAAAATATCTATTGTCACACATGTTAACTCCATAAGAAACCAATTTATTGCATGTGCAAAGTAAAAGTAAAATCCATAGCACAAAGGAGATCCATTCTTTTCACCATTACTTATGGTAAAATTAAAAAGTTGTCAAGTGTATAAATGTAATTTAGGAAAACTAAAGGAACTTACCTGATCTTATAACTTAATCTAATAGTTGTTTATATATTATCACAATCTACAAAAAATGACCCACCATGAAAATGTGTATAAAATACTTAACATGCACTGTCGTTCACTCAAAGACAACGCTACACCTCAATGCTTCAGATTGTTTCAATTACTTTAGATTGAAAAATATTTGCAATCAAAAAAATAGAGAAGACTCTTTTAATATCTAAAGTTTTTAGGAATTGATACTAGGATTTAACAACTTTTGATAAATTATGATTTGAGAGATGCAATTCATTCTATAGGCTGATCAAACTAAGATTGAATACATGCAAGTCCAAGAAAGAAGAGAAATGAACCTTTACACCTACCAAAAGAAGACATGCTACCTTACACTTATTCATTCACACATGGATATTTTTGATACTTATGGCCAGTACTTTGCATTAAAATTGTACGATACCTGTATAGACCATATGATATTTGCTTGAGGGTTCATCTTATATTTAAAACTTGTATTTACCATTTAACAAGACCCACAACATTTAGAATGTTTTTTCTTCTAATTAAGTGTATCTTCCTAGTTTAGCTACTCAATATATCAAGCACCCTAGCATGCTAAAGGTAAGTAATAGGTTCTAAAAATAATAAAATAATCATCAACATCCATTTTGAAGCAAGAGTAAACTAACCTTGAATGCTTGGCATAAATTTATTTAAATAAGAACAAGTATAATTAAACACAACATTGAATAGGTTCAACTAGTCGAAATCCAATGCCAATAAGAGAGAATTATTGTGATGATGACTCTAGTTTGATTCCCAACAATTATGGATAAATATTTAATGGTAAACTACCAAATATATGGTCCTATACTCGTCACTATGGCTAAAGTTAGAGAAAAAATGGTGTTCAGTTATGAGTATTGTTTCAACAGGAATTTGATTTAGTTACAACACTTATTCTTTTTGTAAATTTAGAATTATGTGTTTCATATTCGTTAATGTATCCATTTCATAAGCATAACATGGAGAATAATACTCTAACCAATGTATTTCAACAACTATTTGATTTCTTTCTCAATTTTTTTTTGATAACTTACTATGACATATAGGCAACATACCTAGTTTGTGCATGGTCAATCACAATCTGGGAAGAAATTCTTGTCCATTCCCATCATAAAGCCGATTTTCTTTGTGGTCCCAAATGCATGTGGTGGCAACTAAGGTGATGTCTAACAATGGAAAAAGGAGTGGTAGATGTCAGTTCCCTCTAGCTGGAAACTGATTCTCATATCTATGAGAGTCAATTTTGTTGTTATTATATGATCTTAGCTCCTATAGTAACACATCTCTTCCCTCAGAGCCCTTATGCATCATCTCTTTAGTCTTACCACCCTTAATGCTTCCAAACAGTCCACCATCTCCCATTAAAAAAAAAGGTTGTGTAGAGTATAGGGCGAGTTCATTCTTTGGAATTTGAAGTGTTGGACTTGGGTTTTAGGCTGAGGGCTCAAACTCCCCACTGTAATCTAAATGCATCTTCCCTTTATGGTGTCGAATGAGTGGAGATCATGGAAGATAAAAGAGGCCACACTTTAATGGGGAAGGTAGTGTTGTTGAAATGAGATGCAGGGGAAAGGTTTTGGTTTGTTTTGAGTCAATAAGGTCATGTAAGACTATTTTGAGTCATTTGGAGTCATTTCATGATGTTCTATGGTGTTTTGGAGTCATATCAATGTAAAAGTTGCAAAAATTGCAAAAATGTTGTCAAAAGTTGTCAAAATGTTGCAAATGATGTCATTAGAGTTAACAGAGGTGTGGATGGTTGGTTTTTCAGATTTAATTGATTGAGACATGTTAAATATGACTTGTAACATCGATCCCAAGGGTTGGAGAGAAGTTTGAAGGAGAAACCATTCTTTATGGCATTTTCTATGAAATTCAATTGCAATTTGCATTGTATAGATTGGTACTGTATGGGACAATCCTAAAACCAATTGGATAAGTTGGAAAGGGTCCTAGCTTTTGAATTATTTTTATTTGATACAATTTCATCAAGTTTTGTGCAAGATATGACAATTTAATTGAGGGCAGGTCTGTAAAGTTTATTTTTTTAAAATGTTGCAGTCTGAAACACACATGGTATGGATCAGTATAGTCTGGTACAGACCTGTACATGCCTTGGGAAGATGGTTTTGTGTCTTAACTTACAAATTATTTTGGTTTCATGCATTTTTATTGAGTTTTGTATGAGTTATGGCATTTTTATTAAGAGTAGGTCTAAACCCTGCCTAGGGTTTCTAGCGAACTAGAAAATTTCATATTTTTTTTCCCACCATAAAAAAGTTATGAAAATTGGCAGAGAGGTCTGTTTTAAGGATATCTAAAAACCCTTTTGGGATCAAGCCCTTAAAATTTTGTATGTGTGAGTTATTAATGATAGTATGCTTGCAATTGTGTATAAACTGTCATGAAATCACAATTATAGTAGGGTTTGATGAAACCAATGCATTGGCTGGTCATGGATGGATGATAAATCATTATAATGCATTGTAATGAGTCTACAAAAGAAAAGGAATCATATGAAAAGTCTCCTTTCCTTGTTTGAAGTCATTTCCTAGAATGCACTTAGTGGTAGCAAGTCCTAGTTTGGATGAACCATTGCGTTAATCACTTAGTTGGGTCATGTATGTTTGGAAATCCCTAGAATGTGTTGTAACAGGTCTAAATACATCAAATTTCCCTTATTCCATGTTGTCCTCAAGGGTTGAGTGCCATCAGGGTGTTGTTCCATGTTTTTGGCTTTAGGAGCACATTGTCAAGAATGAACAATAATGCACATTTGCATCATTCACATTGAAGCATTTTTTGAAAAGTGTTAAGGGTGTTTGTGAGTGAGTCTTTCTCTACATCATTTTTGGTATCAAAGCCCAAAGATTTGGGCAAGGGAAGATTGGATATATTATTGGTGAGATAAAATATTTGATGCTTTGCTGAATTTTATTTGGTTTGAAGAAAATTGTTGCAGGCTATTTGGAGCATTGAGAAGAAGCAAGGTGAAAGAGACTTGCTTGAAAAAGGAGAAACAACACATTGAGAATGGAAGTGTTGAGGAGAATACTCCATGGAGACTTGAAGGGTAAAAAGTTTCCAAGCGAGAAAAAAATGATGAGAAGAGAGAAGTGAGATGGAGAAGAAAGACGAGAAGGTAAAACACATAAATATTCAACAAGAGATAATAGGGTTGAGACAAGATTTGGAACAAATGCCAAAATTTGAAGAAATAATACGGAGTATAGTAACAAGTGTGTAGATTTGGAACATCCCCATTAATTTTTTTTTCAAGTAGCCGATAAGGAAATTGCGGAAATAAGAAAGAGGCAGCAATTGAGAAGAAAGATAAAAAAAGTAATCAAGATGATGGAAGAGCCAAAGCCATCCAAGGAAGAGGAAAAAGATGAAGAAAATGAGTCCATTGAGACTCAAAATTTTATTTCTAACAATATTTGTGAGTATGTGTTTATAGGTGCATCGGATGAAGCAGTTGAAGCAATGGACCAACGAAATGATATATTGACTGAGGAAATACAAATGATTGAAAACTACGCAAACAAGAGGATTCAAAAGAAGAAGATAATAAAAGATATTTTGCAACAAACTATACAAAAGCATGGAGGGAAGCAAATCAAAATTGTGAATATTGCAACTAAGCATGAAATAGGTGGAAGCAATCTTTTTTCAACTTTGATTTATGATTGGAAAAATCAGAAGAAACATTTGAGTAGGAGCATCAAATTTTTTCTCTCTGGGGAGTATGATGCAGGGGCATCCTGATGCACCCTTTTTGAGGAAAATTGTGTCATGTTGATAAACTTTGGGTTTTGTTTTTTTTGAGTCAATAAGGTCATGTAAGACCATTTTGAGTCATTTGGAGTCATTTCATGATTTTCTATGGTGTTTTGGAGTCATATTGTAAAAGTTGCAAAATATTGTCAAAAGTTGTCAAAATGTTGCAAATGATGTCATTAGAGTTAACAAAGCTGTGGATGGTCAGTTTTTCAGTTTTAATTGATTTATACATGTTAAATATTCCTTGTGACATCAATCCCAAGGATTGGAGAGAATTTTGAAGGAGAAACCAATTCATTTTACACGTTCTTTATGGCATTTTTTATGAAATTCGACTGTAATTTGCATTATATACAGACCGGTACTATATGGGATGGTCCTGAAACAAATTGGAGAAGTTGGAGAAGGGTCATAGATTTCAAATTCTTTTGATTTGGTAGAATTTTATCAAGTTTTGTGCAAGATATGACAATTTCATTGAGGGCAAGTTTGTAAAGTTTAATTTTCTGAAAAGTTGCAGTCTGAAACACGCATGGTATGGATCGGTACGGTCTGGTACATACCTAAACATGCCTTGCAAAGATGGTTTTTTGTCTTACCTTACAAATTCTTTTTTTTTCATGCATTTTTGTTGAGTTTTGTATGAGTTATGGCATTTTTACTAAGAGCAGGTCCAAACCTTGCCTAGGGTTTCCTACGAACTAGAAAATTTCATATCTTTGTTTCCCACCATCAAAAAGTTATGAAAATTGGTGGAGATATTTTCTTAAGGATATCTAAAAACCATTTTGGGATCAATCCCTTAAAATTTTTCATGTGTGAGTTATTAATGATAGTATGCTTGTAATTGTGTATAAACTATCATGAAATCACAGTTACATTAGGGTTTGATGAAACCAGTGCATTGGCTGGTCATGGATGGATGATAAATCACTGTAATGCATTGTAATGAGTCTACAAATGATAGGGAATCATATGACAAGTGTCCTTTCCTTGTTTGAAGTCATTTCCTAGAATGCACCTAGTGGCAACAAGTCCTAGTTTGGATGAACCATTGTGTTAATTTAATCACTTATTTGGGTCATATATGTTTGGGAATCCATAGAATGTGTTGTAATAGGTCTGAATACATCAAGTTTCCCTTATTCCATGTTGTCCTAAAGGGTTGAGTGCCATCAGGGTGTTGTTCCATGTTTTTGACTTTAGGAGCACATTGTCAAGAATGAACAAGAATGCACATTTGCATCATTCACATTGAAGCATTGTTTGAAAGGTGTCAAGGGTCTTTGTGAGTGAGTCTTTCTCTGCATCAACATGTTCCCAAAATTGAGTGCCTATCTCACAATTACGTTATATGGTATATTTACGGAGGAGAAATTCCCAATTATTTTTGGATTCTAACTTGACTCCCAAAGAAGTGGCCTACATTTATTTCGAGTTGATTTAAATTTTAGCATAATTTACGGGCAGACGAAGCTGGTATGCTTGTTATCTGTCATGCCCCAACTTGGACACAACTAAACAATACACAATCACCAATTTTTTTTTGAACCAAACACTAATAGTTGTCATTCACACATGAACATAGCAACAAACTAATGTGAAGGTGAACATTAAATATTCCTATATGATTTAAATAACACTATACTAGTATCATGATTACCATTATTCCTTAACATTTCCTTTTTATATTTATTTTCACCAACATTATTACAACAAACTTATTGTTTTCTTGATAAGTATTAGTAATGAGTATCATAAAATTATTCCTAACACTTAATATTAATATTTTATTTCTAAATACCACCCTTATTAAGTACCAAATTTAATATTAATGTTACCCTACTATTTGCACTTTATATTACTAAAGATAGAGTTGCTGTCTTTATTCCTGTTGTTATTGCTAGTTTAATATGTATCTACATTACCAAATTCCCAATTTACTTCTAGTAAAGTTAATACTATTTTCCACGAGTGATATGCATAGCTTATTGTTGCTAATAGATACACCAACTATAACTTATCGCTGACTATTTACCAACTCATTTATAATATTATCCTAAGAAATAAAAATTTCTCGACTATTCATTTATTAAACACTAACAATTCAATATCAATATTACCCCAAATGCTAATATTACTTCATCTAAATTTTACCCAATAACAATATTATTGTGATTGAAAATCACAACAATAATATCATTAGTAAATAAAGTATTTGATACCACTTATTATCGCACCTTCATACCAATAGTACGAATATACGCAACAAATGAGCTTTATGTGAAGATCCAAACAACATTAACCAATGGAAATCAACCCCCAACTACCCTTATTAGCAAAATGATCACCTCAACACAAAGATCAAGGTTGTAGCACTCAAACTATAATTTAAAAGGAAGAAGTATTACATACTTAAGTTAATTTACTTAACAATAATAGTTGAACTTTTGAATTTTATTTTTATATTTAAAACTAACCAACCAAGATACTACAAAATTTTACTTCCCTTGCTTTGACAATTTCAATCAAATGAATAATTAAGTTAAGCAAACTAAAATAACATACCATTTATGTTAACTATTGAGTTCATTTAATGACAACCAATACTACACAATAAAAGAAGAAATTAAATGGACACAAAAATTATAATTTAATACATGTTTGTTTGCCTATGAATTTTATATTTATTTCAAGTTTATTAATTGTGTAAAAATTTCTTGTTGATGACTTTTGATATATATTTTTTTCCACTTAAACATAGACTTATAATAGGCTATAACTTCTTTTTAACAAGTTTCTTAAAATAAAATTAGAAACAATTTTTTTTACAAAAATCAATAACCAACTGAAACTGAATATTCTTCTCCAACTCAAATAATTACAGATTCAATTCTTTCTATATTTTTTTTTGCTTTTTAAGTTTCTTGGTTTAATTTAATAAAAAAAACAGCCAACTAAAAACTAACTTGCTAATAATATGGTTGAAGACATAGTTGTATGATTATTCTGTTTTGCATAAGATGGAGGCTGAATTAATTGAATTCAATGAAATCTATTGCAGATTGAGGCAGCACATTCCTTTAAATTTTGCTTTGATATTTTTCTGAGGCACAAGATATTGCACGCAGACTTCATGGTTAAAGGCTAGCATTACTTTTATATTAAATATTTTATTAGATCTCTGTGAGGGGAGCGTTTGGACCAGCATTTGCATTCAAACTTTTAACATTGGTTATTATTGCTAATTAATATTTATTATAAATGTTATTTTTGGTTCCATATATAAAAGATAAATATGTGTTTTGAGTAATTTCTTTTGGCATAAATAAGTATACATGCATAATTGATATATATACGTATACAATATATGTATATTTATAAGTAATTTTTTTTTGAAGATCAATTACAAGATCTTAATTACAAATGCATTTCAATGAAAAAGGGGAAAAGACTTTGAATTCAAAAATTCTGAAAACAGATACATACACATGTTTCCTTTACCTTTTACACAATTTTTTTGATGATTTCAAACCCAACCAAGTTTTAATTCCTTCCCTTAAAGTTCCTCAAGAAAATTAGGGAAAGATACCCAAGACACAAACCTCTCATTAATTTGAAGATTTAAACAATTGACTTTCAAGATGGCATACATTAAGTTACATTTTTCCAACATTAGTCCTTTTATTTAGGGATTGAATATGCCTAAGTCTTCCTTGGTTTTACCCCTCTAGATGAAGTATACACACATTTACAAGATTTGAGCTATTACCCAAATACACAACAAATACATTTATCATAGTTCCACTCTTGGAAACTTAAACCCCTTTTAAATGCACAAGGCCCATCTCTATTTCCTTGGATCCTGAATTTGATGGCCTTCACATTTATTCCATCTTCAATATATATAACCCTGAAAGAAGAGGTCAACAACAAAAAAATAAAGTGGCCACAAGCTCTCCTCCCAACCATAGGATTGATAATCAATCCACCCCTGAGCTCTAAGGGGTCACATAGCTTTCCTTAAACACACCACCACTATTCACAAGGGTTCCTTAAAAAAATTACATCACATACTATGCATAATGCAAACACCCATGCTATAATTCATCCCCATAACCCTTAAATAACTATACACATTAAGAGAACTAAAACAAGGTGAAATACCAAGAAGACAAGGCCGAACATACCATTTCAACAATACCTCAAAAGTATTTAACACCAAGTTGCACACAAATCAAAAACATAAACAATATTTCATGTATCTTAAACAAAGATCTACAAAAGATTAGATCTTACCAAACTAGGTGCAAATCCAAAAAGTAATAGCCTCTCCTTCTCCAAGATCTATTCTCCCATTCTTCCTCTCCCATCCTTCCCAAGAGTTCTCAAAAATAAGGAAGCAACCAAGAGACAAAAGAAGCAATAGCAAGGAAGAGAAGCCAAAACCAAAACAGAGAAGCCAAGCCAAAAGAAGGATGCCCCTCTCCTTTCAACAAGAAGGAATATATAGAATGGAAAAGTGCAACTAACTCCCCAAAACTTTCCAACCACCCAACCAACTCCCATTTTCGCCACTTTTAATAAGTGGGAAATTAGAGTGGATTTTAAACTTCATTTAAGTGATTTTACAAAATAAAAATACCCCTACTCTATAGACCTTCCACCTAGGCACCTTTTAAACAATTAAAACCACATAAAGAAATTATAAAACCTAAAATAAATAATGACATTTAAAGAGGTGACTCCAGGGTCTAATAAGCATCATCTTCCACATGCACTTGGCCCTTATAAAATAAGGTTGAATATATATCCTTGAAAAAACTAGAATTTTCCAAAAATGATATAAGGGAAATAGCTATGTGACCCCTTCATTAATAGTGGCCAATTTTAACCTGTTTACTCAACTAGAAGGAGGTGTCAGTATTTCTCATAATTAATAGTATTTGAAATAGATAGCATATGAAAATTACTCTTCTAATGATAATCAACTAATGAATTGAATCTACATATAATTTAACTCTACCTACTTGCATAATATCTTTTAGAGTTAAGCAATAATTGAGCATGTTATTTAATAGATCAAAGTATTACCACTTATCAATAATCTATTTCACCTATAACGAATACTACTACAACCAAATATTGAATATCAATCATTACCTTACTCACACTCATAATACAAATCACCTAACATGATGAAATCCATTAGTATACCTAATGATATTAACAATAACAAAACCTCTCAATCATTAAATACTTACGTAGATAGGGAATATTCCTCATCTAGCTATCACATGAAATCACAACAACCACTAGTTAGTTAATAATAAAAAATATAAACAACTTGATGTATAGGAACAATAATCAATAATGTATATTTCCCAACACAAAAGAACATAAAATATAGAACATAAGCCATTGATGACTAATAAGATCAACAAGGCCACAAGGGGCGGGGTCTTACACTATCCATAGTTTTTCTTTAATATTTTTCATGCAAAAATAAATTTTCCACTCTAGCTCTTGAATTTAGAACTGGATATTCGCCATTGCACGACTTCATGCAATTAATTGAAATAATAACTAATTTTTATTAAAACTTATTTAATTATTTCTTATTCTTCTAAAATCATTCAATTAAACTTAAAAATCCTTTTCTTTTAAACAAAATTTTTATATTTTTCTAGCTAATCATTTTAATTTTTCAAAAAGAGTGTTGAACACTTGGAATACTAAGGGGGGGTGAATTAGTATTTTATTATTAAACCATTTTATCATAATCCATCCAATTAACAAAACATACCTAACTATAACAAAGAATGAAAGCATGAAACAATCACAAGATCACATAACACATCAACACTAGTATTTTTATGTGGAAAACCAAAAAATGGAAAAACCACAGTGAGGATTAGCTCACAATATATTATAATTGGTCATAAGATATTACAAAGGCTCACTGACAGGACACACTATCCAGTAAGGCTCACAACCACAAAAAGATACAAAATAGAAATGGCTACACAACCAGGATGTGAACTGATATAAAATGCAACTTCCTTATGTGGGATTTAATTCCTTTGAAGCTCAATATATTGACTCTATGCACTTCATCAAATACGAAATACAAAACACTGCTCTGCTTTACATTTGCTCAACATTCTCAACAACTCTGCTATAGATATGATCATGTACATACAAAATTTGTATATTCACATCATATCACACATCTATCATCCTCATACAACCTCAAAATGTCTTACATATATACCCAATACATTTGCATACATCAATTAGGTCAACCTAATTAGATGTAGCCTTATATTAAACTAAAATTGCCTTATCGACTCCATACTTGTACCAAAAACATCTTCATGCTTAACCCAAATACATAACACTTGATTTAGGTCGGCATTGACATAAAATAGATCTCACTAGCATCCACAATACATATTTAATCACCACAAAATATATCAAGCATTAGGTTGGCCAATTAGACCTAATCACAAAACATGCCAACTAATCAATCACCAATGATCAATATGATCATATAACCATGTTCCATCTAGAATATATAGTACACTAACACCTATAAAAAATCTCCCAAAATTGAAAAGTATGACTCTTAACACCAAACCTGAACGCAGACCGCATTACTCATACCCAACTGCACTATATATAGCCAAAATTGTATGTCGAACTACTGTCACTTGTATCTTTCAAACTATACATCCAAACCAACTAAAATCTTGAACATAGATGCACACAATGATCAAGAAAAAAACATAAATTATCATTGCATAAATAGATTTTATTACATGAGAAATTGCAGACCAAAATACTGGATTAGGATATCTTCATTTTGTACACATGATAAGAGAAAATATCAGCAATCAATGTTGACATCAATGACAACACATTAAGAGGATCCTTCTTCATTCTTTCAACAATATGCCCCTTTCCCATCAATGGCAACATGTGCCAAAAATGAATCTCCAAAAATTCAAACATACATCATCTCCCCACTTCATATCTAGAAGCTCAAACACCAAACTAACACTAAAAACTTTAGACATACACCATCTCCCCCTTTGACATCAAGGAAAAAGGGTGTGCCGATAAAACACATGTGAACTCCAAACTTTGATGCATATGTACATGTAAATAACTAAATTAAATGTACTGACTCCCCCTTAGGGAGTTATCCCAAAAATTTGATCCATCCACATGTACAATGAAAAACTAGAAAACAACTAAAACAATGAAAGAATATACAGGTAAAAAATGTTTAACTGGAGTAGGATGCACCTTCAAGCTCCTTGATAATTTCTTTCAAAGCATACTTCCCTTCATTCCAAGTCTTTTTGGCTACTGCAAGCAATTTGTACAATGGCTCTAGCTCTACTATACTTTCCTCTCCCTCTTTTGGAGTTCTTGGATTTGGATTTATCTTTGTAAGCCTCTCTACATCAGTTAGGGAACTTGAAACTGGTATATGCTTGGTCTTTACCAAGTCCCCAAGCTATCCAAATCACCTTATAATGTCTTCTTTTTTTGTTTGCAATGTGAAAAACCTATTCTATAGATTTGTGATGGAAATCCAAGTGGTATGATCTTTATCCTATGCTAGGTCATAGGTGCCAAAGGAATTAGTTATTTGTGTCTCAATTGAGTCCATTAAGTCCTTAATGCCTTGAGTGGAATTTGGCCACTTCATGTAGTACAAAAATAAAGTCTTAGCCTCATCCTCGCATTCTTGAACTTCCTTTATGCTTTTCTCCACTTTTCTATGTGTTGATACACATCTCTCTTGTAGCTCTAGTAGCCTCTTCTTTGCAAACCTTGAGTAAACTTCTTTTTCAGTTTGTTCCTTTAGACCAGAGGCATACTCCTTAAGAGGATCAACTAAAAACTTTAGATTTTCCATAGAAGTTAGAGTATTGTCAATTGTAGTACCGAGAGTAGCATCCTATAGAGTCTTTATAGCTTCATTTATCAACTTTGTCCCCTTTTGATGAGTCTCAATTATCTCTTTTCTTCCAGAGGTATGAAAGACATCTCCAAGCTCTAACTTTTGAATTGGTGAGATCTTCTCCAGATCCACACTTCCTTGACACATCGAGAGCTATAATAACTGAGGAGGAATTTATGGTTGGAACCTTATTTGGCTAGACAAAAGACTCTTAAGAAGATTAACCGAAGGTTCTCCAGAGGGCTTGGGTAGATCCATGGTCTTTTGTACATCTTCTTCATTCTTTCCATCCTCAGATTCATCTTCATTCTCAACTTTCTCCTCTTCACCAAAGATATTTTCCTTTTGCTAATCTTTATCTTCATTTTCATCATCTTTGTTATCTTCCTTCACTTTTTCCCTTTGTTCTTCTTCACATTTTTCACTTTGGTTATCTTTATTTTCTTTTCCTGCATTTTCATCCTTTTCATTAGTGTTGTCCTTAGATCCATCTATATCATCCTTTTAGTTTTCTTGCTCTGCGCTTTGGTTTCCATCATTAGCATTGGTAGGCTTGTTAGTATCTTCTGGAGGAGTAGAAGTCTCTAGGGAATAATGTGTTTCATCTATCAGTGGTGGTGAGGACACCATATTCTCTATAACATCAAACAAAGGAGTTTCTTTAGTTGTATGATCATCTACTTCTTTCTCTTCTAAGACATCTTTGAATAATAGTAAATTTGTATCAGGAGGAAGATTTTCCTCTGCATTAGCAACCTTTTCTTCTACATTCTCCTTCTCTCGAGCTATAGCGAATGTGGAAGTAGTTACCATCCCAAACTTCCCAACAACATCCCTAACAATCTTTACTATTTCTTGCTTCAATTTGTTCACTTGATATTTTTCTCCCCATAAGAATAGTAAATCTTTGTTTGACTCTAAATTTCTTAGTATACACCTCTATTAGAGTATCCTTATCATCCTCAGATAAGGAGGACCCAATTTCATCCAAGGCATCAAATTTCATTTCATCCTCAGCCTCTATAGTTGCATGCCTTCTTTCTATCAAGGCATCCCACACAACTTTGGGAACCTTCTTCTTGATATTACTCATGTCAGCCTCCAAAACAATAATGTACTGAAAGATAGCTTCAATAATTATGTTCCTATCTTCTTCATTCACTTCTTCATAAAGTTTTGCATTATCTTCTAACACATTATCATAATGTAACATATTATTAACTAAAAAATATACCTTCAAAGGAGTACGAGCCCTTATCCGAGGAGTCTTTTTCTCCTTCTTTTTTTTCTCCAAACAACCTCCCTTTGTCTTCTTTTCTTTCTTCTTCTCAAGTTTCTTATGAACATGTACAGTGAATGCTTCTTTATCACTTTCTGTTTCTTTTTCTTTTGAAGTATCAACAGTGTTAGCTTTTAGCTTTTTAGCTTTGGTGCTTGCCTCTTGTGAAGCACCTTCACCGCTTGTAGTATCATGGATTCTTGTCTTCATTGTCAATTGTTCTTCATGTTCCAACCCAAGCTCAATTTCTTCTTCAACCACTGCACTTAAATTATTTTCCCTAAACGCCTTTTTTTTCTTTCTTCTTGTGGAGATAGCAGGGGTTGCTATTAGAGGCACATTCTTTCTCTTGTCCTTGTGCTAGGTCTAGTGGGTGCAATGACTTCTTCAATTACCAGAGCATTAGGCTTCACCTTCTTTCCTTTACCATTGATAGTAGCAGCAATTCTAGAGGACTTAGGTAATGTAGAGGTAGGGGTGGAAGTTTTTCTTCCTGATCTTCTTGGTTTGGAGGTCTCACTTGCCATGCTAGCTTCTCTTGCTCTGGCCTCCTTGATTTGTTCTTCTATATAAAATTATCTTCTAGCCCATTCTTCTATTGTTTTCCTTGCATTTCTCTTGATTTTTGGTTTCTTCAACTCCAAATGTACCTTTAATGATTTTTCTTCATATGTCCCATGTCTTGGTTGAGAGGGGTCCTTAGGACTTTTGAGAAACAAATCCACATATCCTTCAACCTCATTTTCAAAAACTTCATAGCCAAGAGGCTCAATCCACACCATTCTTGGTTCAACAACCTCAATGATACACTCATAAGTTGTAACAAGGAAAGTAATTTCCTTTGCATATTTCTCTACAATTTTCTAGGGAATTCTCTCCCTTTCATGCATGTTCTTTTGAAAATTTGTAAAGAATGCAGTCAAAGCATCATCCTGAGCTTGCAAGTTTCCTAAGATGTTCATGTAATCAAGAATTTGATGTGCTACTGGTCTACTACTATCCCATACAACACCTTTTCTTCTGAGAAGCTCTTTCAAGAAGTAAAACAACAAACATACAACCAAAGTACCAAACTTAAAGGCATATTTCTTTTCCCTTGTAACTTTAGATTCTCAAGAAGTTTTTGCTGGAGAAACTCACATAGATGAAAGTCTTTTCCATTCACCACCATTTCATGTGCAACATAAATAGCAATAGCCAAGACTGAATTTTCCTTATTTATAAAGTAGATCTTATGACCTGTCATCATAGAAGCATATTTCACCATAGGATTCCAGATAGGTTTAGTTTTTAAAGCCCTTTTATCATATAGGTGGTGCTGGTGAGTTCCATAACAACTTCATTCTTTACCGAATTAAGTACCGATATAGGTTTGGTATCACATAATCTTGTAACAACCTTGACCACTTCCTTGGTTATTAGTCCAGGCATGTCATTCCATAGGAATTTATCATGCAACTTGCTCAATGCTAGCCTTACATACTTAACATCAACATCACCGCTGTAATTAGGAAACTAGTTCCAAACATCTAGCTTTTTCCACACTAGGTTAATATATATTCTGGTTTCACCAGGTGGTTATCTCTAGTAAGCTCATTGCTCCAAATTTCTATGATTCTCAGGTGATTATACTCTTCCAATTTCCCATGTATGGAGGCCCTAATATCTTCTATGGGTAAAACCCTATATGGAATCTTTGAGAAGGCACCATTAAGGTCATTATCAAATATATTCATTAGATACTTCTTGAATTTTGGTCTAGGAATCTCAGTAATGTTAACAACGGTTTGGGTAGCCATTTTAACTTTGATTCAAACTCAAATTCTTATGAAAATAATTCTATTTCAAACCCTCAAAGTAAGAATGTCGTAAATACCTTTTATGCACACGAGATCTAGGGTTTACACCAAATTTCTTTGAATCACCTTCAAATCTCCTTCAACTCACTCTCCTTTCTTCAAATGTGCAAATGTGATTAAAATTGACTTAGAATCTCACTTTAAAACTTTTTCAATTTTCCCTAATTCTACACTAAATGATTCAATTTCCATAAAGCTAATAAACCCTTCACTAATATACTGTAAAACCTAAAACACTCCACATTTCTTTAGATTTGCATATTTTTTGCTAGTTTATTTTTCAAAAGCTTAAGCATGTCATTTTGCACCATATATCTTCATGTCACTTCTTGAAACCTCAAATTTCCAGGGGCTTACTAGATTTTTTTTGTTATTGCTCCCCTTAATCCCATGCCTAGATTTAATTTTTAAGAGAATTATCTACACCTGAGGGAGGTATAGATACATTTGATGTTCTTGATTCATCTTTGTTCTCAGGTTCCTCTTTCTTTCTCCAAATCTTCTCCATTTCCTTCTTTAATTCAATAGGATCAATTTTCTTCACAGATTCATTTCTCTTTGCTGGATTGGTCTGTCTTCCATTCTTGCTTCTGCAAAATTTTGAAATGTGTCCAGGTTTGTTTCACACCATTTTTTTGATCAAACTAACCTCTATTCAATCTAGATCTGCACTAGTTAGATTTGTGTCCAAATACATTTCACGTACAACAATAACCATTGAAATATTGAACCATTCTACCAACATTATATCTATTCATCATCTGATTTCTACAGTCAATAACTCTATGTCCAATTTTCTTGCATGCAAAACATTGTCCGAAGAAGAATCCAACATTCTAATTCATTCTACTTCTACATTCTATTGCCTTATGTCCAAATTTATTGCAATAAAAGAAAATACTATTAAAAGATGGGTACCTTTGAGCATTTGGCTTTTTAATAGGGGGTTTTCTAGCATTGCTTCTTTAATTCTTGATTTGTTTGCCATTTCCTTGAGTCTTATTTTGATTGTCAACCTTATTTGTGGTTTGATTAACCTTTGAGCTTTCTCCTTCTTCAAGTCCCAAACCTCCTTTATCTTTAGATGGTTTTTGTCCTAGAATTAACTCATCAAGCATTATAGAACTTGTTTTGAACTTGTCCTCATGAACTCTTTCTTTTTCCATATTTGATCTCAGAGTTACCACTTCTTGTTCAAGTCTTGTGCATTCATCAACCTTGCTTTTACCATTGCATTCAAACATTCCTCAATTCTTTTCTTTTCTTCCACTTGTACTTTTAGTTCGGTGATATCTTCATTTGCTTGTCTCAATTGTTCATTGAATTCCCTATGTATTTCTCTAAATTTTTTGATTGGTTCTCTCAATGTTTTGATGCATTCATTTTCTTCCTTTTGATTTTCCTTCAGATCTTTGTTTTCACCTTCAACTCTATCAAGATCTTCAAGAGAAACTTTAAGTTCTTCTTTATTAGTCATGCAATCACTTTTTGCAATAAGATTTGAACTCTTTATCAACCATGTGCTCAAAATCCAAGATCTTCCTCAAGCTATTAGGCTTCTTAGAAGGAACCAAGCTCTAATAATAATTTTTGAACACTCAAAATACTATTGGGGGGGGGGGGTGGATTAGTATTCCATTAAACCATTTGATCATAATCCATCCAATTAATAAAACATATCTAACTATAAAAAAAATGAAAGCATGAAACAATCACAAGATCACATGACACATCAACACTAGTACTTTCAAGTGGAAAACCCAAAAATAGAAAAAACCATGGTGAGGATTGGCTCACAATATATTATAACTAGTTATAAGATATTACAGAGGCTCACTGCTAGGACACACTATCCAATAGGGCTCACAACCACAAAAAGATACAAAATAGAAATGTCTGCATAACCAAGATGTGAACTGATACAAAATGCACCTTCCTTGTGTAGGATTCAGTTCCTTTGAATCTCAATATACTAACTGTAGATTCACTTCATAAGATATAAAATACAAAACATTGCTCTGCTTTACATTTGCTCAACATTCTCAACAAATTTTCTATAGATCTGACCATGTACATACAAAATTTGTATATTCACATCATATCACACATCTATCATCCTCCTACAACCTCAAAATGTCTTTCATATATACCTAATACATGCACATACATCAATTAGGTCGGCCTGATTAGATGTAGCCCTATATTAAATCAAAATTGCCTTGTCGACTCCATACTTGTACTAAAAACATCTTCACACTTAATCCAAACATGCAACACTTGATTTAGGTTGGCATGGACCTAAAATAGATCTCACTAGCATCTACAATACATATTTGATCACCGCAACATATATCGAGCATTAGGTTGGCCAAGAATTAGACCTAATAAAAAAATATGCCAACTAATCAATCACAAACGATTAATATAATCATATAACCATGCATCATCTAGAATATATAGTGTATTGAAACTTGTAAAAAATATCCCAAAATTTGCAAATTTTGACTCTTAACACCGGAGGAAAGAAGACCAGATTACTCATACCCAAATGCACTGCATATAGCCAAAACTGTATGTCAAACTACTATCACTTGTATCTTAAAAATTATACATCCAAACAAACTGAAATCTTGAACATAGATGTGCATAATGGTCAGGAAAAAACATATTATCACTTCATAAGTAGATCTTATTACATGAGCAATTACGGGCCAAAATACTGGATTAGGATATCTTAATTTTGTACACCAGATAAGAGAAAATATCAACAATCAATGTTGAAATCAATGCCAACACATTAAGAGGATCCTTCTTCATTCTTTCAACAAAGAGAAAATCATAAAACATAGTTTTAATTTTCCAAAATAATTTATCTTTTATAATATATTAGCCATGTAATACATAAATCATTAGTTAACCATAACGCACAAATGATGTATTCAGAAGACACAATACAATCATAATCACACAATGAAAAATTGATGCAACTACGTGAATTTGTGTGTGCACAAGGTTTCCACCATATTCACTAATGCTAATCGGCTAAACAACTCTACCTTTGTAAGAGCTGAAGATTGGATCAATACCCAAGACCAACTACAAAAGCAATGAAAACCTTCTAAAAGAGAGTATGCAAGAATATGAGCTTGTTTGATATTAAGACCTACCAAAATGATGATGAGGTATGAAGTATGTTACATATGTGTACAATGACCTTCCTTATATAGGCAAGGTGAGCAATAGGATTGAACATGATTGTGACATGTCTTATTTAGGTATGACGTGAGACAACTAACAAACTAACTACCTAGGAATCATGCATAAAAGCTAGATAATATAAGTTCTAGAAAATCCAAGTAATAATTCTAGAAAGAATATTATATCCTAAGTAAATTTTACATGTGAATAAGTCCCCTAAGTCCCTCACAAGATAAATTACTAGGTACAAGACATTAATTCACACCAACACCTCCCCTTAAGTGCAACTTAGGGATAATATTATTATGCAAATAATGCAAAAAGATGCAAAGATGGGTCCCAACTACAAAGCATTTTAGGTACCCATGTACAAATACAAATTTAATCTCTCACAAATGGAGAAAAGGAGAAAAACTAGTGGGAAAAAAATCCTCCCAAAAAGAGAGAAAATAAACAATTAGGTGAGGAAGGATGGAGGACTCCATGATACCCCCCAAGTACACCTTCCATCACATATATGCACATTACAAAAGCCCCCCCATAAGAGGGAAAGAAAGAGACCACATAGCCCCCATAATGAAGTAGCTCCAAAACCATTGAAGAATGTCTGAAGATAAAAGAGAATCAAATGCCTACAAATAATATATCTCCCCTTGGGAAGAAAAGGATCAAATGACGTTCGGTACTAAAGAAACCTTATCTCCATGCTCAAGCAAGAGAGAAGAAGCCTCAAGAATGAAATCTTTGAAGATGTGTCAAGAGCCTCTGAAGATGTCTCAACAAAATCAGGTGTGACCCCAATCAAGGAAGAAGACAAATAATGTGAATACTCAAGAGAAACCTCCAAAGATGAATGATCAAAGAGGAAAGAAACCCCTTCAAACAAGTCCTCCAAATTTGTAGAAGTATGACAAATCAAATATGATATACTTTTCATGAAACCATCCTATAAATGGAAATATGGAAAACAAAAAAAATCCTTCTCATTTGAAGTCTTGGACACCAAGTCAACACCAAAATCAGAAGAAGCAAGAGGTGATGTAGCATCATTACATGGCTGATGAATATCAAGGTTCAACCATCCACCAAAACCATCATGTAAATTACAACTCACATTGGAGCTAAGAGAGTGATCCCTTGAACATTCATCATCGAAAACAAAAAGAGAAAAGTAATAGATCTTTTCTTGAAAATTGTCCCTACCCATCGCAACACATACCAAATGAAGACTAAATTTGGGGTGAACTCGATGGATTTACTAGTTTGTGCTATTTGATATACTGAAATAAGATTATGCTTAATGTTAGGAATACAAAGCACATTATTAAAACTACCATGTGACACATCAATAACCCCTTTCCAAATACATCAAGATAAACATCATTAGCCATCAAGATCCTCATGAGTGAAGTATTCTTCAAGGATGAAGACCTATCAGGTTGTCCTAATATATGAAATGAGGCTCTAGAGTCAATAATCCAATTTATAGACCTTTCAACATGTGTTACAACAAGATCATGTCCTTTCATTTTAGAATCATTGATCATATTAGTCCCATTGGCAATTCTTGCAATACCAAAGTGTGTAGAAGATGTTGATTGAGAAGAAGAAGATGAAATTTTAGATTTAGAAGGAAAACAAATGTTTTGTTCCTTTAAAATTTGCGTCATTTCATCTAGAATTCTTTCTTGTAACAATTTTTTTCACCATGCCTTGGTTTTTTACATTAACCACATTTAGCCTTCCCCTTCTTAGGTTTATCCTCTCTAGGAGAGTATTGCAGGTATGAGCAAGTTTTGGTGGTGTTGTCATTAATGTTGTCATTGATATCAACATAGTTCAATATGTTGTAGATTGTACATGTATAGCTGAGATGTTGCTAAGATGTTGTGAGTAAATGGAGCTATCTTTATGGTGTTGCAGATGTGTTGGTTTGATGAGTTTCCAAGTGCTTTTGAGAAAATTAATAAAGAAGAGAAGTCAGAATGATGAAAGTGTTCAGAATGTGCTCCGGTATGTGCTTTGCATTTCTCCTATATTGGTTTTATGCTTGTGCAGATCTGAAGGTTTGATAATGGTGATCTTGTTGTGATATCTCTTGATTTTTAGCTTCTGGTTTGATGGTACGTGAAAGTTATGTTCATCGGTATATGAAATATTTTGGAAGAGTTGGTCTTCTATGGAGTGGGAGAAATATTTTTGCTTTGCAGTTCTCCTCTATTTTATTTCAGAGATCTTGCAGATATGGGATATGTCTTATGAAGGTCTTTTCTATGCTCTGGAAAAGAGGTTTGAAATTTGGTGATTTGGAAGTCATGTTTCAGTGTTTCAGTGTGAGTTTGTATAGTATGGATGGACTGGTGAGTTGTGTTCGCTGGTTGAATTTTGTTGCATTTGTCATGGATGTATCTAGAAGGTTCTGAGATGTTATCTTGTGCTTAATGAAGTGTGTTGTGGCATCTGCGTGTCATCTTCTTTTTGGGAAGTGTTTGCATCAATTTTTGTTTTTGTTTTTATTAGGTTTGGCCGACTTGGTGTTTACACTTCATTCTAAGAATAAAATTTAATTAAGGAAGAATGTGGTTGATTTGAGATATTATTGTTTATCTTGAAAAATGTTTTTATTGGTCCACTCTCATTCCTTTCCACCATGGGAATGTTGAGTTGCCGACCTAATTTGAATTTATGAAATAAGGTATT